>LR999963.1:102106252-102706252 GCA_905220375.1 Tachina fera
TTAACTCATTATGAATAAGGGAGAAAATTTATAATATTAAAAAAAATTTGGTATCAAAATCACAATTAAGTCAAAAGTTATACTCAATTTAAACTAAAATTTTGAACAAAAGTCGATTTTCGCCGTTTTTTAAGAAACAAGTGTGTTAATTATCTCGCTATTATAAAAGAATTTCGCCAATCACTATTTTCGTCTAAAAAGTCTCTCTTAGGTAGAAAATTATGCAATCAATATGCAGTTTGCTTTGAGTTCCCGGCAATTTCCAAGAAAATTCAATTAAAAATGGGACTTTTCAGTATTTTTGCAGTACTCTTCTTATTTTTCGCTGGATGCTGATTAGATTTTTGGGTATACATATTTAAAAACAAATCTTGTTTTAAAGTTGCCTAATACATTTTTTGTTTACAGCTTTGCATTTTCATATTTATAACAAAAAATAGGTCTAATTCAAATGTAGGATTAATGGGTTGATAGAGATAATGGAGAAAAATTTTCGAAACTTTTATATCTGAAGTTAAAGATTGCCATTGTTACAACTTAAAATTAGTTAAATGTAGGATTTTATCGGACGTATAAAAAGTTGTCCATCAGTACAATTTTAACTTAACCTAAAGTGAGCGCTAAGTTAAAGGCAATGTATCCTTCCTGTTAAGTTAAATTAAATTTATAATAATGAAGCCTAAAGTAGCGTTTTATACGTCCGACAAAATCCTACTTATAAATATATTTAAGTTGTAATAATTGCCCTTAATGTTAATTGTACGAGAAATTTGTTTTGTTTGTTTTTAAGTTGGCTACAAGAATTTGTGTATTGCTAGATATCAAATATTCAAATATTCGTTTCGTCTGAATTTGGCGAGTACGAATACGAATATCGAAAAAGACGAATATACGGGAATTCGAATACGAATATTCGCACATCACTAAGTGCATACAATTCTACATGTACTTCGTGTATAATGTATGTACATACACTGTATGTATTTATTTTTATTATTTTGATTAATTAACCAAAATGTAATCTTTATACATATGTATATGCAAAGTTTCAACTGCAGTTTCCTTATTTTACTTTTTTAATAAATTATTTTTTAATAAAAGTATAAAAACGTATATAGAAACTTATAAGTTTAAATGTTTTTATATATTAATGGGCGAATTCATAAGAAGTAGCTGTTGAGCTCAACAGTTGTGAAACTGCTGGCAACTGTTGGCCCCAACAGCTACTTCTTAGAAACGGCTTGATGTATATAATATAGTTGAATATCTTTATTTCGTTACTTCATCGCATTTTTAATGTAAAACTTAACAAATATTTGTTGCTGCCACCTAACAAATCATATCAAAGAAATAGCTTTATTTGACCAGCTGTTCAGGCTTAGCACAACGTGTTGGCTATAGGTAGCGAAAAAATTTTATGATGGAAAATTACTCAACTGTTGAGTGGAGCGGAGATACTCAACTATGCGTTTGTAAGACAAACACTCAACGGTTGCGCAACTGTTACGTCTTATGAATGCGACCAATGTAAAAATACTCCCTTTTCGAAGTAATTTAATAAAAAAAGAGATTTTTTTCTATATCCACTGTCTGAACTAATAATTTAGCAGTCATATCGGTATACCGGTATTATAAACTCAATAACGGTATGTACCGGTAATACCGATACCGAAATAAAAAAAATACCGATACCGTTACTGATACCGAAATTTAAAAAATAGTTGTACCGGTATCAATACCGATACCGTTATTTGTTTCGGTTGCCAACCTTCGTGGTGTCAGTTGATGTAGATTACAGCCACTATTGCAAATGGAATATGTGAATTGTTTTGATCACACGGGCATAATTGTGATGGCATAACATACCAGTTTGTTAGTGAGAGAGGCAAAGAGAGTGGTTTTGTGTTTGGCATAACTTTTCAACCAGTTTGATATGTTAAAAAGACTAACGGCATGGTCCACGATGTCGACATGAAACTTTCTATCGCTTACTTATACTGAAAACAACAACAAAATAAGAAAATTTGTTTTTGGTTTCAATATAAGCAAGCGAAATAATATTTCTTGTCAAAATCAAGGGCCAGGCTGTAAAAGATTTCTTAACTAAAAATAAGATTTTTGAAAATATGAAAAATGATACTCTTAGCATATTAGTTGAAGTTCCTCTTGACTAATCTACCCCCATACATGCAAGGAAAAGATATGGTTGAGAAAACAATATTATGTTCTCTGAAACAAATGTGTGGTCGTTGAAAACTAGTTATTGTTATTTTAAACATTAAAGCGCGATATAGTTAGAGTTTAACAATATAGTTTTGTTGAAAATTTATGACTACAATATAATTTTTATGTAAAAATAATATGATGCAAATAACAATATAATGTTATCCAAAACCATACTATGTTAAGTTTAAAAAAAAAATATTTTTCAGAAACATTTTCTGTCAACTCAATGTTTCGTTTTTAAGCTGTCGGTAGTGCACGAGTTAACGCATAATAGACCGAAAACAAACGCATCGATAATTTAAAATTAAAAACGATCTGTACAAGACAAAGAAATTTCTCTTTACCAAAACCAGTGTTTAAAAACAAAAAATTCCAGTGTTTGAAAAAATTCAGTCGAAATAAAAAGTCGTAAAATTCAGCTTTTTCATCGACCTTACTATTGTTGGGCTGCCCAATCACAACCTTTTGCTCATAGTTCTTCTACTGAATTTCAAAGTATCGTAGTTGAAGTTAAGACAATAAACGAATAACTATACAAAACGAAAAGCTTCAACTCTCGACATGTTCGAAAAGTTTTCGGTTTGAGTGACGGCCAGTGCTGCCAGAAAAGTTTTGCCTCTTGTCTCCAATTTAAAACGTCATGTTCCCAAAAATCCCTATTTCAAAAAAAAAATCCTAATTTTTGTCCCCAAAAATATTTCGTCAATATTGTTGTTTAATATCATTTTAAAATGATGGTGTTACTCATTCCATTGCTCCAAAACTCTTTGCACAGCTCTTCCAAGAGATCACCATCTACGGCCTTATCCATAATGAAAAACTAGCATAAAGTTAGTATGAACATGGTAAAGTTTTATGGCAAAACTCATTAAGACCATGCTTAATTTTGCCACTTATGTTAACTTCATGCTACCTTTTCATTATGCATAGGGCATAATGAAATGTTTGACATTTGTACAAGTTTTAAAAATTTATTTGAGTCCACACCTAAATTAATTTCATCGAATATTTGTTTGTACTTAAGGGTTCGCAACGGCGAGTGAAAATAACACGAAATTATACAGAAATGGGAATTGCTTTTGCCACTTGTGAGCTGCATAATGCATAACGGCAAACGCACCAAATTCATGAAGCTATTTAAATTTTTTTAAGTATAAAGACATTTTTTGAACCGCACATATTGCTTGCACCATCTGTTCCAATGAAAGTTATGTTCCTAAAACTTATTAAACAAATACACCACAATAGGGAAAATGGCTACACGACTATAAGTCCCGCCGGCAACAAATGTTGCCTTGTAGCCAGCTACTTAATTATTTTGAAAACGCCAGCAGCACCATAAGAACATGATATTGAGGTACAAATATATATTTCAGTGGTACTGCTTTAAAATATTTTTTTTTAAATAGATATATTTATTTATTGTATCTTCAAATATGAACTAACAATAAGTGATCAAATCTTAAAGCTAAAATATAATTATTTAGCCCGACCAGTGTCGGCCAAAACTTAGTGATAATTTAAATAATACAAAGTAGTGATAATCAAAAAGGAAAATTAACTGTATTTTCAAGCATTCCCATCTAGAGTGTTGAGTATAAGAGCCCTTGTGTCCCTCTTTTTTAGGCGGATGGGACCATTAAAATTCTAAATATTACGAGCAAGCGGATTAGGATGTGACTCGAGTTTTGTTAAGTATTTGCCTGCGTATCTTGCAATTTCTTCAGTCACTAGTGGCATTTTTAAATCACGATGCAAATTTGAATTCTTAATATACCATGGAGCAGATGTTATTAACCTTAAAATTTTGTTTTGTCTTCGTTGAATTCTCTCTACATTGGAAGCTGAAGCAGTGCCCCATAACTGGATTTCGTAACACCATATTGGCTTCAAAAGCGACTTGTATATTAAAAGTTTGCAGTCCAGGCTAAGTATTGAATTTCTGCCAATCAACCAATGTATTTGAGATAACTAAGTTTCATCTGAGTTAGCTTAAAGTCAATATGATGTTTCGATGTAAGCCTTCGATCAAGGTGTATACCAAGGTATTTCACTTGGGACTGCTGAGGAATATTTTGATTGTTGATTCGAATGGGGGAACAAGTATCTCTTCTTAGGGTAAACGTTGTATGGACACACTTTTGTTCATTGACTTTAATTCTCCATAAGTTCAACCAGATTTCCAACTGTGTAATATGTTCTTGTAGATATCGGGAAGCCTCGTGAAGGTTTTCATGCATACTAAGGCAGGCTGTATCATCGGCAAACGTAGATGTATGGATATTGCTGCTCAAAGGCATATCACAAGTATAAATCAAATACAAAACTGGCCCCAGTATGCTCCCCTGTGGCACACCGGATGATATAGATTGGGGCAGACTCATGAATTCTCCTTCAACAATCGTAAACTTTCGGGTAGTTATGTAGCTATCTAATAAATTTTGAAAATTTATTGGTAAATATGATTTTAATTTTAAAATAAGGCCTTCATGCCATACAGAACAATACATTTTTTCTTTAAAAGTTCTTCTTATAAATTGCACCAATCTATGAGCTTGTTCAATGGTGCTATGCTGACTTCTAAGACCAAATTGATGGTCAGAACAATACATTTTTTCTTTAAAAGTTCTTCTTATAAATTGCACCAATCTATGAGCTTGTTCAATGGTGCTATGCTGACTTCTAAGACCAAATTGATGGTCTGGGATGCACCCACTATCAGTTAAAATTGGGGACAATTTTGTCATGCGCAGCTTTTCGAAGAGTTTTGACATTGTTGATAGCAGACTTATTGGCCTGTATGACTCAGCCTTGGTAAGATCTTTGCCCGGCTTTGGAATCATTTTGACCTTCGCAAGCTTCCAGCTTTGTGGATAAAACTCCAGACGTAAAATGGCGTTAAGAATAAATAACAGGATTCTAATTGCAATATGGGGCAAGTTTATCAGCATATTGTTACTTATTCCATCAATACCTAGAGCTTTCTTCGGGTTGAGTTCAGCAATTAGTTTCTGAACATCACGCGTCTTAAATTTTATTTTTATGTTAAATCAACAACACCAGTACATGTGTTTGGGGTAAATACGGATTTTAAATGTTCAACAAATATGTTACCTTTTTCAGTATCGCTTCTGGCCCAAACTCCGATAGAAGTGCGCAGAGGTGGTCTATATTCAACGGGTGTTTTAAGCTTTCTAGCAGCTCGCCACAAGGAGTAATTAGATGCAGGTGAGGCATCAAGATTTTCCAGATAATTTTTAAGACACAGTTTTTTCATATGCCAGCAGCTCTTGGAGTCGTCTAGAGCACTCTTTAAATCTAATTTTATTTTGGGGTGATCTGTGCTGTTGCCATTCCCTTCTAGCTGTCCTTTTTTCACGTAAAAGACGTTCAATGTCTGTAGAATAAATTCTATTAAACCCAGTCTGCGGATGGGAAGTAGTGGCATGTTCAGCAGCCTGTTTAATACTTTCGTTAAGATTTTCAATATTAGATTCAATATCACCTGGTGTTCTTAGGTTAATATTTTAAGTACAATGGCTACTGAGGTATTTTTTGAACCCCAGCCAATTAACACGGTTGATCATCTTTACATATGGGACAGGGAAGTCACTTCTTAGTGGGCTACAAATTGTAACAATCGTGGGAGAGTGATCGGAGGAGAGATCTACAGAAGCTTCAACAAGAATTAATTCCCTAGCGATATTTTTCATGACTCCAAAATCTATAACATCCGGAATTTTTTGTATGTCCATAGGCCAGTAAGTGGGCTCCCCACTTGAAATGACGTCCAAGCCATTTTTGAAGTTGTGTTGAACAATGCCCGACCTCTAGGTGCAATAAGACGCGAACCCCAGAACGTATGTTTTGCATTGTAGTCCCCAGCTGCTACAAAACAAGGGCCAAGAGATTTGTAGAATTCCTCGAATTGATCCTCAGTAATTGCGAATCTGGGAGGGGAGTAAATTTATGATATAACGAAATTTGTAACAAAATTTTCGACACAAATATTTGTTGCTTGTAGATGTTCTTCACTAATGTTATCAAGGACATAGTGTTTGAGTCTTGACTTAATTAGAATTGCTGACCCACCGCATGCTCTCCCCCTCGGGTCCTTTGAATCATATAGAGTGTAACCATTTATTTTAAATAAGCTCCTTGAAGTCAAATGAGTCTCAGACACCAACATTATATCAATACTTTTTTCCATGAGGAAGTCCTCAAGTTCATTTTTAGGCTGGCGAATGCCGTTTGCGTTCCAGAAACATATTTTTAACATGTTCATGGTTTGTTTACTAATGCTTGAAGCAGTGTATTCTGCCTTCGCAGCATTTCTTGCATCATGCTAGATATATTTGTTGTAAAGTTGTTTATAATTAGCACGAGATTCTCAATAGTAGCTTCAAGGCGTCTAAAGTTAAAGCCTGAGTTTGCATTCGCTGAATTATTTTGCGGTGAAACATTTTGTGAGGGACTAGAACTAGCCTCAGCAGCATCGGTATACGATACACGTGAAGTAACTGGTTGACTCACTTCAGCAAAAGAAGCGGAGAACGCGTTTAATGGTTGGGTTGAAGCTAACTTAGGTTTTTGACTCATAGTCTGTTTAACAAAAGAATATACAGGGCATCCTCTATAGTTAGCGGTGTGATTACCTCCACAATTACTAAATTTTTTTTTCTGCTTGTTCTTTTGGCTTAGTGCAGCTAGCAGTAGTATGCAATTCACCGCAGATAACACAAACTGTAGGTAAATTGCACTAAGTTTTTGTATGGCCATATTCTTGGCAATTATGGCACTGTACAGGACCTGAACGCTTACGTGGCTCTTCAACTCAACTTCTTTTTTCGGTGTAACAGAAACTTTACGCTATGAATTGGAAAGGTTTAATTTTTTTTCAATTGTATGTTATTCGGCTTCAGTTCAATGCGAAATAGGGGTTGGTCGACCTTTAATCTGTTAATTATATTAGTAACATTTTTTACCTTAAATCCTTGGTCTAGAAGTGCACATTTTACTTCTTCGGGCTCAACATATGAATCTATGCCCTTTAGTACTATCCGTAGGCCTTTAGCACTCTTAAGTTGGTATGTGTAAAAGTTGGTTTTATTTTTTTCAAAATCATTTACAATTTTTCGGAAATTGGTTTCATCGTATATTTGGATTTTAGTTTCATCAATATTACCTCGTTTAATTGGAATTACATGAAAAGTATTTTCACCAATGGTCGACAGTAGTTGTGTTAGAAGCGCGTTGGAATTTTTTCCCTCACATATATAGTAGTATTGTGTAGTTCATGAACGAACTAGTTCAAATGAACGATTCAGTACTTTGAACTAAGTGAACTAGTTCAATTGTTTTACGCTCAATAGTTCAATTTTTGAACTAGGAACTGAGACACAAAATGAACTAACACAAACTGAACTAAATGTGTTCAACGTTTTGCTTTCCCTTTTTATTGTGCTTTGCTTGTATACTCATCCATATGTATGTATGTACATATGTATGTATGTGCATTTTGTTCTTGCTGGCTACTACTACCCCAAATGCAATAATAAACAAGAAAACACACGACACACACAAAATATTTTGAATTTATGAGATTTCTAAAAAAATTCAAACTTAATTTGTTTTGCATATAAAGTTTATATTATAAACCTTTTATAAAGCAAATTTATTAATTAATTTTAGTTTTCGTAAACTTTTTTAATCACAGAATCCTTGCTTTTAATATTGATAAAGACCACAACATACATACATACACATGTATGTAGGTAGAATTGTTGATGTACAATCATTGAACTAAAACGACCTAACTAGTTCATTAAACTAAAAAGAGCGATTGAACTAAATGAACGAACTAGTTCATTTATAAATAATGAACTATACTGACCGGTCAAGAATGATAGAAATACAGATTACGACATGCGCATGATTTCCCGCTAGATGACGTATATTCCCCTACGAAAGGTTTGCCAATCCATTCATTCCACAATAATTTTTACGGCTGTATTTTTATCTTGTATGATTATTTTTATATTTACTTACTAGTGTAATTGGAACAGTGTTCCTGTTAATAACAAAATAAATTTTAAAATTTCGATTTTCGTAGAGAAAAAAGCGCTTTGGTAGATTTTTTGAATAATTTTGGTGGAAAAAGAATTTCTTGCACGGCAACGCTACTTTTAAATTTTGTCCAATAGTTTTACTTTGTGCGAGCGTTAAACAATTTAAAGTAAATGTTTTTAAAGGGTTTTCTTATCTTTTTAAACGAAATGTCTTAAAAAAAATTTTTGTAAAAGGTATTGTTAATGCCAAAATTATTAATTTAATGAAATTCCTAAGTGCCATTAAAATTATTCAAAAACCGCATATCTATTTTCCTCACAATTCCCAGTTTTGTCTATATAAAAAGAAGCTGAAATATACATCTTTGCAGCATATCTTACATCACTATGAAAAAATTAATGCCTAACGAAATGTCAAGAACATGCATGAGGGGCAGGTACTAATTTCCGCTAAAAACCTTTCCTTCTGGATTTGTCGTTGTCCAGTTGGTAAGATTCATCCTCCGATTAAATACAAATAAATATCCAACCCATTTCCATACTGGTTGTTTTATTTCACGCTGAGACTTTTGTTTAATTTTCGTTATTTTGAGTCACAAAATACCTTTATAATAGTCTCTGAGCCCAGACTATTATAAAGCTCCATTCCATATACCTGCTCACCAATTTCATCCAGTTGAGTGACATTCACCCTCATTTTTACAGGTAATTAAAATATATTAAGCAGTCTTTGCTCGTAATGTTTTATAATTAAAATTTATATGTGAACTTCGATAATGAATTATAAGAGAATGACTTAATTAACTTTATTTGGTTTTAATGTTTAACAAGTTGATTTGTGTGGCCTTATAAAGTGTATCAATTACTTCTCTACTTGACCTGTAAGCCTTAAAAATATAGAAAATAATATAAAATTCAAATGTTTGTTTTTTTTTTGTCTTTTTGTCATGAAAACCCCTTTAAAAAACTTCCTGCAATAAACTGCAATGTAGGTCGTTTTTGTCATTGTAATCTTATTGTGCAAGTTACAAGCGCTTGATGTTTGAAACACTATTTTTGACTGTACCTTCAATAAAACGATTTGGCATTTTCTTAATTCCTGGAAAAATAAATTTAAGCAACTTTTTTTTTTTGGCCTGCAACCTTAAAAATATAAGTAGAAAATAATTGTAACATTCCAATGTTTAAAATCAATGTAGGAAATCTATTTCTGAACATACCCTCAATAAAACATTTTTGGGTTTTCCCAATTATTTATTAAATAAATAAATTTAAGCATCCTCCGAAATTTTTTATGGTAATTGTAAAATGTTGCGTTTTTTTAAGGTTTGATATGAAAATAATGAAAATAATTTTTTCAGTAATATCAGTCGTATTGTGTCTTTCAAAGTGAATTGGTGAATTTTAATTGAAAAATAAAAATAATAATAAATAAAACAAACCGTTAATCTAAAAAAGTGAAAAAATCTAAATCTTAGTACATAATTGTATACACAAATAAATAATTTTGCCCGAAACTTTGTTAAGTCTAATGTGAGACTTGGCAACCCCGCAATTCAAAATTAATTTTGATTGGTCGAAACAAATATATATTATATTTCGATAAAAATCAGGAATTTTTAATTAATTTTAGTTTTATTTTATAAAAAAAATAATCTTTATTATAAAAACCGTGTATAAAGTGTTTAAAATAAAAACATGAAGTGTGCAGTGGGCAAATGCAGGCAAAATGATAGTCAAAAATCATGTGAGCAAATGTGTGAAAAATTAATTTTGTGCATATTTTTAATTAATTTCAATTTAGCTGCATCTTTTTATAGTTTTCCAAAGAATGATAAAGGGCTAAAAAGACTTTGGATAAAGTTTTGCAATCGGCGGGATACAATAAAGACCCACAGGGAGAGAATTTGTTCTCTACATTTTAAACAGGACGATTTTGAAAGAAATTTAAAATTTGAAATGGGTATGTTATGTTTTTATGTTTTTTTATTTGTTCAGTTTTTTAATTAATAATTACGTTTAGGATTCAGCAATCGAGCAACTCTGAAGTTGAAAGAGAGAGCAGTACCGACTATAGAAGCGGGTGAAACAAAAACATACGTAGAGAAAGCAACAACATCCGTAGAGGAAAACAAAACATTTGTATAGGAAACAAAAACAATCGTGGAGGAAATAACAAAATTCCCTGAGGAACGAACAATGGTGAAGACTAGCACTAACGAAGACATTTTACAGATCTACATAAAAAATTTGGAAGACAACATGTATGTATCTACACTTTTATATATACTTTTAAATGGTTCACAAAAACTTTTACATATATGATCGTTTCTAGCGATGCATTACGTAAGGAAAATGATATGCTAAAAATGCAAAAAAACCAAGCTGAGATCACTACTAAAAATTTGTCTCAAGAAGTTCAGAAGTTAAAGTTTACAAACGCAAATCTGCAGAAGGCACTGAGACGTCTTTTCACTGAAGGCCAAATAAAAAAACTTAAAAACGGTGACAAAAGACAAAACTTTACTGAAGATATTGCACAGTCAATTACGCTAAATTCCACAAGTGCCAAGGCTTACAGGTTGCTGAAGAGAAAAAATTTTCCGCTTCCCTCCGTAAGAACATTGCAGAGGTGGTCGCAGAAATTAGATGTGTCGACAGATATTTTGGATCCTGTTGTAAAAATATTGTCTGCGGCTAATCAAATGTCCAAAATACAAAAGCTGTGTGTATTAAGCTTGGATGAAATGAAGGCGAAAAAAAAGTATTGTTACGACAAGCCAACAGACTCTTTGTTAGAACCGGCTAATTATATTCAGGTGGCTATGTTGAGAGGTGATTTATATAAATCAATTTCAAGAGTTTTTATTAACATTTTTCTATTTTATTATCAGGTTTGACAGCAAAATTGAAGCAACCAATATTCTATAACTATGATTGCCAAATGACAAAAATTATATTATTTGATATAGTGACAATGCGGCAGTGTGGCTTTGAAATTGTTGCAATTGTTTGTTATATGGGCGGTGGGAACCAAAAACTTTTTAATGAGCTTGAAGTTGATTTTAATAAGCCCTGGTGAGTGGTATATTTAGTAAGTATGTATTGTGTGGTAATTAAAGTCATTTTAAATTTACAGGTTTTTGTACGACGACACAAAAATATTCGTGTTTAGTGATGTTCCACATATGATTAAACTGTTAAGAAACCATTTTATTGACGACGGGTTTATCATTAACGGCAAAGAAGTTAAGAAGGATATTATTTTAAATCTTTTATCGCTTCAATCTAGTGACTTAAAAATCACAAACAAAATATCAGTACATTATCTAAGCGTTGCTGGAGCTGAAAGACAGAAAGTTAAACTGGCTACGAAGCTGTTCTCACATACAGTTGCTCAATCAATTACACGAGCAGCCAGTTTAGGATTTTTGAGTGATAAAAATTGGAGTGAATGCAGTCAGTTCTTCAAATTGGTAATGAGATGTGTTATTTTAAAATATAATAAAATCATTATAAATTTTTTACTAGACGAATGACTGGTTTGATACAATGAATTCATGGGTAACAAGACAGGACGCAAGAGAGCGATTACACGCATACGGCTTTTCACTTGGAATTCAAAATGAGACGTTAAATAATTTGTCGCGAATGATGTTAGATATTCGTGCGATTGGCAAAAATACGCTCTTACCATTTCAAAAAGGTACACATACATTTCATTTAAACTTTAAAAAATGTATCTATTGTAAAACATTTATTTCACAGGCATTATTCAATCAAATAACGCATTGAAGATGCTCCACGATGAACTAAAGAATCGTTATAATATAGACTACGTCTTAACATATCGCCTAAATCAGGATGTTCTTGAGAATTTTTTTGGGATAATAAGATCTAAGGGAGGTCTTCATGACCATCCCGATCGTCAAGAATTTAAATATAGACTTCAGTCATATATTTTGGGGTACAACGAAGGCAAATGTAGAGATAGACAATACTCCCGATTTGGAACCCGTACATTATTCATTAACAGGTAAATTTAAACTAACAATTTAAAATCATACAGTTTTTAAAGTTTCGTTTGATTTCTTAAGGTAAAATACTTAAAAGTATTAATCCCAGCATAGAGCAAAACGATTTGCCTAAAGAAAATTATGAAGAAGAGGTGGAAAACCTGAATTATGATGGTTTGGAGAATTTGGCCGGCTATATTTGCAACAAATTAAAAAACGAAGATCCCAGTCTCGTTGCTAAGCCTGTAGAGGACTAGACATACTCATGGGTTAGACATTTAAATGAAGGTGGGTTAAGTATTCCATCAAACACTTTAATGGAAACGTTAAAATCTTGTGATAAAATTTTTGTAAAACTAAATTGGGATAAGTTACTTGCTACAAAGAGATATTTAGAAAAGCACTTGTCGGAAAGCAAGGAATATAAAAACAAGTGAATAAGTAAAAAGACTTTTTTTAGATGCAGAATGTATTTTAGAATACGGTCTCTTAATGCAGAAATGTCCCAAAATATAAATAAGAGTAAAAGAAAATTAAATAAAACAACAACGTAATATAAATAAAAAAAATATTTTTTTTCATTTTATTTTTTTTTAACAAAAAAAATTTGCCCCACTGTTATGTTGACATATTTTTTGAGAGTCGTGACGTCATTTCACCTACCTGCGCAGAAGAATAAAATTTTGTGTGCGTGATGTCGTAATCTGTTTTTCTATCATTCTTGCTGACCGGTCACTGAAATGAACTAAATGGCACAAGTCTAATATATAGGTGGTGGCTTAAAAGATTTCTGAGATGATGAAGCGGTCTTGTCGTTATCGTCTTGCAATAATGAAAAACGATTTTGGCGATTCGTGGATGATGCGCTGTTATCCCTAGACATATTTGGAACAGATGAAATTTTAGAAGAATTCGGGCTTCGCCCACGCTTTACCATGGTTATATATCTGTCCATTCCGACTTGTACCTTTGGTTTTGAGCTACTGTTATCTGTAGTGATAACTTGGTTAGGTGATGAACAGCCCGAAGCGAATGATTTCAATGGCTTAAGTGACGAAGTACTAGGCAACTGTAATGTTAAAGAATCACTAGTAGGCATTGGACAAAGCGAAGTTGATCGCTGTCGAAAAAGTGAATTTGTTGTTAGAAAAAGTTTATCATCAGATTTTTTATTTTTATTAAGAGCTTCCGAACTCACAGTAAGTCTATCATCAGGTTTTTTATTTTTATTGTTATCATTATGAGCATCAGAACTCACAGTAAAATAGGCATTTCTGCCATTATAACTCACTTCACATTTATTTGTTTTTGAGGTACGCATATATGTAGAGTATTCCTCAAGGGCACTTTTGTTTGTTTGTTTATTTTTTTTTTGATTACGGTTTTTTTGTTTTTGTTATTTATGACTATGCAAAAAAATATTAACAAAGCGATTAAAGCTTATTTATTTATTACGAATATTTTCTTTTATATAATTTTTTTTGTTTAGTATGTGTGTAAAAAAAACTCCGCTATGACGTTAGTTCACTATGAAGGTACTTTCAAATATTTCACGTTTTTTTTTTAAATAAAAAATATAAAAACAAATAAATTCTTGATATTTGTTTGTGAATTTCACTATTTACATGTTTAGAAATTTCTTTAATACAATTACATAGTAGTTTTTAGCTAAGTTGCGATTTTTTGAATGGCTTTGGAGATATCTGATCCATTTAAGGGCTTGTTTCCGATTTTGCAACTTCTCGCGAATTTTCGCGAACTGTTTTTTTTCGAAATGTAGTGAACTCGGGAAAACGTGAACTAATTTTTACCAAGGGTGTTCACGTTTTGAAATTTGTTCACGTTTTCGATTGAGAAATTTTTAGAACAAAATAGCACAGTTAACCTCCAAATACAAAAATAATATAAATTTTTATCTCAATACTTTCGTTTTATTTATCGTGTGTCAAAAGTACTGTGGGTTATTTTCAACAATAAATTTATTTATTATGTTCAGGCTTAAGACTAATAAAAGTTACAAAAAAATTTTATAAAAATATCGACTATTCTGCGAAAGCCAAACGAAGAGAGTGTCAAAAAGATAATCAGGCACACCCCAACAGTGTTGGTAAACGATCTTATTTTCTCTGCAAAACTGTCCACACCGGCTAGAGATATTGAGTGATGGTAGACCAAAATATTAGAGGTCGGCAATTGCTTACACCACAATACCCCCGCTTAGTTAGCACGCTAACGATACTTAAGAGGGAAACGTACATGACGGCCCGATGATGTTACTTGTCTTCGTTTTTTACTTACATCTTCGCTTCCGTCGATTTCCTCCCGTAGTGTCAGGTCGTTGTTAATAATGTGCTGTGGGTTTACGTTGCTGCACCGAGAATTTGTGTCTGTGTTCATCGCATCGTTAAAAATATAGCCAGCCTTAAGTCGATCGATTGATATTTTAGCTTCACGCTGGTGAATATCAATGGTAAAATATTTTTCATGCTTAGATAAAACTTTAAACGGTCCCTCGTAACTTGGCTCTAAGGGTTTTTTAACGCGGTCGACTCTAACGAAATCAAATTTGCACTCTTTTAATGCTGGTTGTACAAAATTTTGTGTTACACCATGACGTTCTGGTTTTGTCAGTGGCAAACTGATGATTGCTTTTCGAAGTGATTCCGCGAATTCCGTAACATTTGTGTTATACATTCGGTGAACAAGAAACTGTCCAGGAATTCTTAGAGGTGCCCCAAATACCAACTCCGCTGGACTTAATTCGATATCGGTTTTAATAGTGGACCGCATACCAAGTAATATCATCGGCAAGGCTGTACTCCAACTATTTGTTTCAGAGCACTTGATCGCACCTTTTAGTGATGGTGCCAGCGTTCTATGATGCCGTTGGACTGAGGATGGTATGGCGTCGTACGCAAATGTTTGACTCCCAGCATCTCCATTAATTCTTTAAACACCGCAGATTCAAATTGTCGTCCCAAGTCCGTAGAAATACGTAAAGGAATGCCATAAGTGGATATCCAACCATCTACAAGGGCGGTGGCAACGTTTTGAGCTGTTATATCGACCATTGGAATTGCAGCGGGCCATCTTGAAAACCGATCGATACATGTCAAACAGTATCGAAATCGATTTGACGTTGGCAATGGGCCTACGATATCGATATTGATGTGCTCAAAACGTGCGTCAACAGATGCATAATTGCTCAATGGTGACTTCGTATGACGATAAACTTTCGATTTTTGGCAAGGTAAACATGCTCGGACGTATGCTGCCACATCCTTTGACATTGAAGGCCAGACATAGTGGTCCGCAACTAATTTTTTGGTTGCTCTAATGCCACGGTGTGACAAAGAGTGAAGTTTGCCAATCACGGTTTGACGTAAACTTTTTGGCACGTAAGGTCTTATACGATCCTGAAAAATTTGGCAGTACAATGTGTGATTCGAATCTGGAATAGTCAACTTGGTCAGCGTAATCGATTCCATCTTATCCTTGTTTAGCAAACTTTGAAGTTCTGTATCAGATTGTTGTTGTGTCGCGATTTCATCAAAGTTAATATCGTTTGAAATAACGTTTATGCGTGAAAGCAAATCGGCTATATTATTCTCGGCACCTGGTAAGTGTTGTATATTTGTTGTAAATTGACCACCAGGAGAGCCCAGCTGACGGGCTCTCCTGGGTGACGCTTTTTCGCTTTTCTGTTTAAAGGCGTGTAATTAATAGGTTTATGATCGGTAAATATAACGAAGTCTCTACCCTCAAGCGCATATTTAAAATGTTGAATAGCCTGGTATATTGCTGTCAATTCACGGTCATAGGTGCTGTAATTCTTCTGCGGGGGTGTAAGTTTTTTGGAGTAGAAACCCAGTGGTTCCGTACGGCCGATTACGATCTGTTGTAAAACAGCACCTAGAGCCTCATCAGACGCGTCAGTGGTCAGCGTAAGCTTTGCATCCGGAGCCATATAGTTTAGCAATGTGGAATTTGCCAGCTCGTCCTTACATGCGTCAAATGCGTTCTCAGTAGCAGTGTTCCATTTAATTACGCTTTTGTCATTTTTCTTATTCCCTGGTATCAATAAACGCAAAATTCCCTGATTTTCGGTACCTCTTGGTATGAACGATCGATACAAATTTATCATACCCAAGAATTTCTGCAGATCTTTAGCCAGTGTTGGTTTTAGGAAATTCCTTATCGCCTTTACCTTTTCTTCAGAGGGTTTCAAACCTTGCGAGTTTATTCTGTGGCCTAAAAACCTTAAATCACGTTGACCAAAAAGACACTTACTAAAATTAATAGCGAGGTTCGCACGACGTAGGCGCTCAAAAATGATTCGAAGATGATTCGCGTGATCTTCCTCAGACTTTGACGCGACTAGGATATCGTCTATATAGACGAATACGAAATCAAGTTCCCTTAACACTTCGTTTATATGACGCTGAAAAGTTTGAGCTGCATTTCTTAACCCAAACGTCATATAAAGGAACTCGAACAGCCCGAAAGGAGTTATAATTGCTGTTTTAGGTACGTCGGAAGGCTCTACGGGTATTTGGTGGTAGGCCCTTTGCAAGTCGATTTTCGAAAAAAAACTTCTGCCATATAAAATATTGGTCACGTCATGCAAATACGGTATTGGGTACCTGTCAGGAACTGTGATGTCGTTTAAGGCACGATAGTCCCCACACGGTCGCCAGTCGCCATTAGACTTTCTGACCAGGTGTAAGGGACTTGCCCAATTACTCTTGGAGGGTCTGCAAATGCCCTTCTCCGTCAAATATTCAAATTCCTTTCTAGACGCTATCAATTTATCGCCAGTAAGCCGCCGTGCTCTAGCAAAGGTAGGAGGGCCTGTCGTGGTTATATGGTGTGTGACCCGAGTACCCATCGGCTGTTTATTTGAATTAATTGTTGCTAGGTCACTAAATTCCCGTAATAATTGTGCGTAGGGCCCATAAGAGACGTTCGCTAGAACTCTTGCCGCATCATCGTGAATAGCGACACCTCTTGACTGCAATAAGGTTTTACGATCGATAAGTGTGCTACCCCTAATGTCGACCAAAACATCAAAAAATTTCAAAAAATCAGAGCCTATGATTGGGCCTTTAACGTCTGCTAATAAAAAGCTCCAAGTAAAATTTCGTCTCAATCCTAAAGACAGTTTCAATCGTTTTTCACCGTATGTTTGTATGGGAGTGCCATTTGCTGCAAACAGGTTTGTTGTCCTTGATGGTTTTGCTGAAATTGGACGGGGGACTGGCAACACAGAGACGTCTGCGCCGGTGTCAATTAAAAATTTTTGTTTCGAGTTATCATCGTTAATAAGTAGACGAGCTATACAGGCATTTTCTTCGGGCCTGCCCGCTGGGCCAAAAGATGTACTTAGTTTTTTTGTGGCCCTGTCGGGTAAGTACAAGGATCGCGGCATTTTTGCGCCTTGTCTCCGTACTTAATGTGATACCAACAATATTTTTGTGCGAGATGGTTCGATGTGCTTTGTTGCGAGTTTCCTCGTTGGCTTTTAACAGAAACAGATCGTGAACGACGTTTGTTGTTGTTTTTGGAAATAGAGAGATTACTTATTTGTTTCTCGATGCGTTCAAGTCGTTTTTCCATTTCAGAGGCATCGTATTGTGATGAACGCGTAGATGATACAGACGCCAAATGCTGGAATTCACCAACTTCCATAGTCTTATCCGCCAATTTTGCCATTTCATTTAAGTCAGCATCCGATGCTTGCAAAATTGCCCTAACTTGCGCCGGTAGACGTTGAAGCCACAATGTCTTCAAAAAATCTCGAGTTACCTTGTCTCTAGCCAGAGTACTTAATTCATTAAGCAATTGTGTTGGACGCTTGTCGCCCAAGTCGATATCGGAAAGTAATTTCTGCGTTTTTTTCTGCTCACTTTCACAGTAGCGTTCCAAAATACATTTTTTTAAATTTTCGTATATGCCACTTCCCGGAGGATTCAATACTGCGTCAGAAATTCTAACAAGGACATTCGACTCTATAGCAGCTACAACCGTATTAAATTTGGACGTGTCACTCGAAATTCCAGCGACAGAAAATTGGGCTTCAACTTGAGCCAGCCATATCTCGGCGTGGTCGGACCAAAAGGGTGGCACTTTAACTGCCACACGGTTAATTGTCTGGCTGACATCACTAGGCGAAACGCTGTTTTGGCTCGGTATAGAAGCTGGTGTGGTATTTAATTTCTCCTCGTTGCTGCACCCTGCGCCAGCGATCATTTTCAAGTTGTTAACAGCGAATTTTCGTATGTGTTAAAAAAGCCGATCACGTCGGGTTCACCAATTTGTGGGTTATTTTCCACAATAAATTTATTTATTATGTTCAGGCTTAAGACTAATAAAAGTTACAAAAAAATGTTATAAAAATATCGACTGTTCTGCGAAAGCCAAACGAAGAGAGTGTCAAAAAGATAATCAGCCACACCCCAACAGTTGGTAAACGATCTTATTTTCTCTGCAAAACTGTCTACACCGGCTAGAGATATTGAGTGATGGTAGACCAAAATATTAGAGGTCGGCAATTGCTTACACCACAGTACTAACGAACTTAAAACTTTTTGCCGGATCGAAATGCACCTAGATGTGCTAAGCCAACAAAAAATTACTTTTTTAAATAATATAAAATGTTTTCTCCACCATGGTATTTACAGACACGGCGCTGCTACCTTCGGGTAGGCTGAAGGAAATATTAAGGAGGCAGCGCCGTTATGCGAATGGGTACCATATAACTTTTATTGCAGTTTAAATAACTGTTATAATATAACAAAGCAATAATAAGATAAATATAATAACTCCTAAAAAATAAAATAACTCCCACACAAAGATTAAATAAATCCCACTAAACCATTTTTAGTATAGCATTTTCTTTCCATGTACCACGTTCTTATATATATATGCATATATTTGTTGCAAAAAAATCAACGTAAACATAAAATGTGTTCTTTATTTTTCAAAACTTAGAGTAAGTCCAGAAAATAAAACGAAAAAACTAAGATAACTTTGTTCACATTTTAGAGCTTTCAGACCCTGTTCACGTTTTAGAGTAGTCAATGTAAAAATTCAACGAAGACAAAACAAAATTTTAAGGTTAATAACATCTGCTCGTTGGTACTGGACACATCCGCTTAAAAAAGAGAGATACAAGGGCTCTTATACTAAACACTCCGGATGAAGCTGCTTGAAAATACTTCTTTTTGCTTATCACTACTTATGTTATGTTATTAATAACTATCACTAAGTATTGGTCGGGCCTACTAATTATATTTTAGGTTTAAGATTTGAATACTTATTGTTAGTTCATATATGAAGGTACAATAAATAAAAAGCATGCATAAAAAAATTTAAAAATTAAAGTATTTACGTTTTCGAGTCGTTCATATATTCGAGTATTCACGTTTTCGCGAGTTCACTGTATTAAAATTTATTATTTATTATTCCTAAAATTTTAAATTTATTTGCTGTTGGTTTAGCTTGGTCTATATACGTATTTCATTGGCGCCTGAACCTGATCATCAGTAGACTTCAACCACAAATTTTAAAAGTCACAAACCTCTTACTTTATGCACAGACTTTCAAAGAATATATAAGAATTCATAAAATAATAATATTTTTGAAAATCACAAAGACAAAATAAGCTTAGTAGGCTTTGTAACTCATACAAAACCCAGCAAATAATTTATGTTCGATATAAATCTTTTTTATTTTTCTAAACCTTTATACAATTAGAAATCCATTGGATAACAATAAAAGTAATTACAAGGCAAAATGAAAAATAAAATCTAAAATTTAAGAAATTTATTATTCGACATATTGTTTTTTTCCTCTTTTTTTTCCTTTTTTTCCTCTTTTTTTTATTATCACTACTTATGTATTATTTATAACTATCACTAAGTTTATGTCCGACAGTGGTCGGGCCTAATACTTATATTTTAGATTTAAGATTTGAATACTTATTGTTAGTTCATAATTGAAGATACAATAAATAAATAAATGTATTAAAAAAAAAAAAAAAAAAAAATATTGTCATAATTATATTTTAATTTGAAATTTATTTGCTGGTGGTTTAGCTTGGTCTATATACGTATTTCATTGGCGCTTGAACCAAATCATCAGTAGACTTCAAACACAAATTTTAAAAGTCACAATAATATATTTCTTAAATTTTAGATTTTATTTTTCATTTTGCCTTGTAATTACTTTTATTGTTATCCAATGGATTTCTAATTGTATAAAGGTTTAGAAAAATAAAATAGATTCATATCGAATATAAATTATTTGCTGGGTTTTGTATGAGTTACAAAGCCTACTAAATTTATTTTGTCTTTGTGATTTTCAAAAATATTATTATTTTATGAATTCTCATATATTTTTTTTATGCATGTTTTTTTTATTTATTGTATCTTCATATATGAACTAACAATAAGTATTCAAATCTTAAATCTAACATATAATTAATAGGCCCGACCAATGCCAGACATACCTAAGTGATAGTTGTAAATAATACATAAGTGGTGATAAGCAAAAAAAAAATTTTTTTTCAAGCAACTTCAGTCGGAGTGTTTAGTATTAGAGCCCCTGTATCTCTCTTTTTTAAGCGGATGTGTCCAGTAAAGTTCAAAATGTTACGAGCAAGCGGATAAGGATGTGACTCGAGTTTAGTTAGATATTTGCCTGCGTATTTTGCAATTTCTTCAGTCACTACTGGCATGTTTAAATCACGATGTATATTTGAATTCTTAATGTACCATGGAGCAGATGTTATTAACCTTAAAATTTTGTTTTGTCTTCGTTGAATTCTCTCTACATTGGACGCAGAAGCAGTGCCCCATAACTGGATACCGTAACACCATATTGGCTTTAAAAGCGACTTGTATATTAAAAGTTTGCAGTCTAGGCTGAGTGTTGAATTTCTGCCAATCAGCCAATGTACCTGAGTTAATTTTAGTTTCATTTGAGTTAACTTATAGTCAATGTGATGTTTCCATGTAAGCCGTCGATCGAGGTGTATACTAAGATATTTCACATGTGAATGTTGAGGAACAACTTGATTATTAATCCGAATGGGGGAACAAATATCTCTTCGCAAGGTAAATGTTATATGGACACACTTTTGTTCATTTACCTTAATTCTCCATAAGTTTAACCATAGTTCCATCTGGCTAATGTGTTCCTGGAGTTTTCGGGATGCCTCATCAGGGTTTTCGTGCATACTAAGGCAGGCGGTATCGTCGGCAAATGTAGAAGTGTGGATACTACTGCTCACAGGCATATCACACGTATAAATCAAATATAAAAATGGCCCCAGTATACTCCCCTGTGGCACACCGGATGAGATAGTTTCAGGCATACTCATAAAGTGTCCTTCTACAACTGTAAATTTTCGTGCAACAATGTAACTTTCCAAAAGATTTTGAATGTTTATTGGTAAATATGTCTTCAATTTCAAAATCAGGCCTTCATGCCACACTTTATCAAATGCCTGAGAAACATCAATAAACACGGCAGAACAATACTTCTTTTCCTCAAATGTTTTTCTGATAAATTGAACCAATCTATGCGTTTGCTCAATGGTGCTATGCTGGCTTCTAAAACCAAATTGATGGTCCGGGATGCACCCATTATCTGTTAAAATTTAAGACAATTTGTCATGAATAGCTTTTCAAAAAGCTTTGACATTGTTGACAGTAAACTTATTGGCCTATATGACTCAGCCTTGGAAAGATCTTTACCTGGCTTTGGAATCATTTTAACCTTGGCAAGCTTCCAGCAGTCTGGATAATACTCCAGTCGTAAAATGGCATTAAAAATGAATAACAGGATTCTAATTGCAGTACGAGGTAACTTAATCAGCATCTGGTTACTAATTCCATCCATACCGGGAGCTTTTTTCGGGTTAAGTTCGGAAATTAGTTTTTGTACATCACACATCGTAAATATTAAGGGTCGAGGGGGTAGAGCAACTACACTCGGCAAATCAGCAACACCGGTACATGTATTTGGTGTAAATACGGATTTTAAATTCTCAGCAAATATGTTACCTTTTTCAGTATCGCTTCTTGCCCAACCTCCGGTAGATGTGCGCAGAGGTGGCTTAAACTCAACGGGTGTTTTAAGCTTTTTAGCAGCGCGCCACAAAGAGTAATTAGATGCTGGTGTGACATCAAGGCCTTCCAGATAATTTTTGAAAGATGCAGTTTTTTCAGATGCAAGCAACTTTTGGAGTCGTTTAGTGCACTCTGAATTCTCATATAGTTTTTGAAAATCTGTGCATAAAGTAAAAGGTTTGTGACTTTTAAAATTTGTGGTTGAAGTCTACTGATGATTTGGTTCAAGCGCCAATGAAATACGTATGTATATAGACGAAGCTAAACCAGCAGCAAATAAATTTCAAATTAAAATATAATTATGACAATATGTCGAATAATAAATTATACCTAAAAGTTTTGCCGGTTTTAAACAATATATAATATATACTTTCTGATAATCCTGCTTTTCATATAATTGTATCATGACGCAACGCTTGCCGTTCTTATTTAGGTATGAGGGTTGCAGTTTTATTGATTTTTAATCAATATGATGGATTGTTTAAAATTTTGCAAGTTCTCACGGTTTTTTTTGCAAAATTCGCATAAAAGCGGGGTTTTGGATGTTTTTTAGCTTCCTAACAGTTTTGCAAATCATCGTGGTTTTCGCTTAATAAAAATATAATTACTTTTGTAATTAACATTAAAACTTTTTAATTTTCTTTTTTACGTATGTTGCAATTAAAAATTTTGCTAAGCACCAATTTGAATTACATATTTTGTCATGTTGTCAACACTGTTTTTGATTTGTAGCCATAAAAAATAGAAATAAGCTGTATTTGACTACAATGACAAATGTATCACGGACAGCAACCTTGAGCCTGTTGCCTTGTTGCCGTCAAAATAATCCGTCTCATATAAACAAATGTAGTCTATCCTTAATATTTTTAAGTCGGTAGATTGCTGTGTTGAATGTGTTTAATGCTTTAAACTTAAAACTCCCTACAGTTACGAAGATGGGTTTGCCTATGCAAATATTTATTTTTGTGCTATTACCATCTTCATTAAATAGTATGAATAGCCCACTACTCTAAAGCGGGTGCCAAAAACATCAATATTCAGCTGCAATATGTGTCGTTGTGTGCGTTTGTTTATAAAAAATATTCACATTAATAGTATAAGTGTGACCATTTTTGGTAGGCAAACGCACACAACCACATATATTGAGGCTGAATATTGATGTGTCTGACACCCGCTTAAGCGATATTTAAAAACAGAAATGTAGCCAGCAACTTCTCGTATATGTATTAAGAAAATGTATAATAAAAAGTGATTTTATAGCTCAAAATGAAAAGTCCCCAAATTCCTCCCCACGAAATTCATTTTGGAGACAAATCCCCTAATTTTTTTAGTAGGAAAACGCACACAACCACATATATTGAAGCTGAATATTAATGTGTCTGACACCCGCTTAAGCGATATTTAAAAACAGAAATGTAGCCAGCAACTTCTCGTATATGTATTAAGAAAATATATAAGAAAAAGTGATTTTATAGCTCAAAATGAAAAGTGCCCTAATCTGGTGGCACTGGTGACGGCTGCTTTAAATAAATACGAAGTTAAGGCAGAATTAGTTTGTACGTGCTGTTCTGTTCTGAATCAGCTGGTTTGTTTCTGTTTAGTTGAAAATCTGTATGTGTAGTTAGTTTTTCCTTTTTCGTTCTGTTCTGTGGCGGACAGATCTGTAGAAAATAGAATTCAACGTTAAAGGCCCAACTATAATATGAATAAGCTTGCTTAAGCTAATGCCAGAATTGAACGATAAGTCTGTCAAATACTTAAACAATTCAGATGTGACTCTTAGGTGGCCACACTGTACTTACATGCACTTAAGTATTCCTTAGCCGCAGCTGGACGTATAGGTATTGTTCACAATTTTTTAGTAATTTTATTTCTTCTTATAACTACTAAATGAATGCAATTCAATCAATCAATAACTTGTTGGAATGTTCTAATCTATTAAAAATTCACGTATTATTATATCCACCACTTTATTTCTTGTTTTATATGTTTTGCCTACTAAAAAGTACAACAATGAACATACATAAATAAACTCATGTGCATGTGTGTATATGTGCATTGTAAAACAGAATGAAAATAAAAATTTTGCTTTCTTTTCTGAGTTTAAAATAAGAAACAATAAAAAGTATTTAAAATCAATGAATATTTTCTACTGCTGTTTGCTTGAGTTTAAAAAATGCAAAAACAGTGTTTTCCGTACGGAATGTGCGTTCAGTTTGGCACTTAGCTTAAGCAAATGACATTACATTATAGTTTGCCACATACGTTTTATATGTAAGCGCACAGTTGCTTAAGTTCGCTTATTCATATTATAGTTGGGCCTTAAGTGACAGCCAAAGGTGTGTATGTATTAGTATGTTTTGATACTTTGTGTACAAGTGTAATCAATTCTATACGTGCCAGCTGATTTTTTTCACAGAAAAAGTAATTGCAAAATATTTTATACGCAAAAGAACGGCACAGAACAGCAACAGAAAGTAAAGACTAATGAAGCCTTTAACGATGGAGAAATGTCTGTGTGTATGGGTTTGAATGTGTGTTTTGTGTGTGTATGAGTGTTTTTTCCTGTATGTACAAATAAAATAGAAAGACAACAACAAAAATTCTTCCAGCAACCAATTAAATATGCAATTGAAACTGCAAAATCAAAAGAAAAGAAAAAACCCACAACATCTCTACTACAGTAACTTCAGAATTTATTTAAAACAGCGCAATGACAAACAGAAAACTTTTCGAACATGTCGAAAGCTGAGGCTCTTCGTTTCGTATAACTATTCGTTTATTATGTTAAATTATACAACGACCAGTGTTGCCAAAATGTTGTAGGCATTTCCCACCATATAGCCCCTGAAAACCCGCTAAAAACCGCTAGCTGAATAAAAATAAACGCTAATATAACCGCTGAATTTTTTATAACCAACATATGTCTTTTTTATGGTTTATTGATAAAAAAAGAGAATAAGATAAATTTTATAAAAAATGTATACATATTCATAGATATACATACATATGTATGTATGTATGTTGGAATCTCATATTTCCCCAATATTTGTAAGCAAAACGCAGCCTACTCTTTAAGTAGGTATTTTATTTCCTGCAGAGTATCCATACACGAACATTGAACCAGGAAAAAGTAGAATCCAAGGGACTTTTCGATCTTATAATATTAATGTTTAAGGTGAATCAGTATATTTTCAATATTTTCTGCGATAGACCCTAATTATTCTACACGTGTAGTATAATATCTTGCCGCTTTGCTTGAAGTATTTGTAAAGTATTGTTAAAATTTCCTGACTTTCTGACTATCTGAAATTAAAAAATAGTGTTAATAAAATAAACTCTGTGGCTCAATTCAAATTGGCTTGAAGTTTAATTTCGAAGGAAAATTTAATTAAAAAAGTCTAATCAAAAACAAATTATTCAGAAAAAGTTATGTTTGAGACATTTTGGTTGATATTATATTTTCCTCATACTTACTGGTCCAATCACCCAGTTTTCGGTTTGTTTTCCGTTTGTTTAAAGATTTGTTTACTATTATTTTTAATACGAATATAATGATTAAATTGGTTTGTAATATAATTTTAATCTCTAAATAAATTTTATTCACTAAAAATTAGATTTGTTCACTTTTATACTCGTATGTAGTTACATGATTTTATTTTTAACCTCTTAACGTTTCACATTATACTACACGACCACAATATGTCAAATTTTTATTTGCAAAAAAGTGACGTTAGTTTCTTTTCTCTGTACGTGCTTATATCGAAAAAAATCTCTTCATAAATAACATGGTACGTGTCGCAGAGCTGCGTTAAAAATACTTTATTTTGATTCAATACCTTTCTTTATAAGTTTCAGAAAAACGCTGAAAATCCGTCAACTAAGAAATTCTTCCGCTAAAATTCCCGCTGGTGGTTTTTTAATAGACTTGCCGCCAATGACAACAAAATACAGTCATATATAGCGGGAAACCGCCGTTTTGGCAACACTGACAACGACACTTGAATTTTCAGAAGCAGTACTATGTAGAGCTGCAAAACTATCGATAGTGGCTCCATTCGATAGTTTCGATAGTATTTTTTGATGCCATCGATACTTTTTGATTCTAAACACTTTTCAAATGTGTACTTTTCGAATATAAAATCTTAATTTTTTTTAATCATTCCTTAAAGTAAAAAGGAAGTTATTTAAAAAAAAAGGTTTTTTTCCAATGTTTTTAATATATGTACATTAGGTTTATGCAGAAAATAAAAAACTTGCAAAACGCGAATGGCTGACTGGGTTTTCATATGCGGGCTAAAATTCTAAGACAAACTGCGTTTTTATTTTTTTGATATCTTAAAAAAAAATTCCGCACCAAATGCATTTTCTGCAGGAAAAATGTGGATTTTTCAAATCCACATTATAAACCATTTACTAGTACCCGAATTTTATAGATTTTTATCCGCAGATTAAAATCCATTAAGGGGTTTTCGAGATGTGACCATTTGCAAATTTGATATTATCACTCAGTTTCTTTTGCTCACAGAATTACTTGTTGTTTCCTATTTCTTGAAATTAGCATTGTCTTTTACACCTCCAAAATCTTGAGTTACGGGTAAAAACCGGTTTTTCGTACCCGTAGGCACTTATCAACCTCTAACTACGTTAAATATCCACCGATTTTAAATTTATAAACTTAAAAAGAATAGACTAAGACCTTTCGAACCATATTTAGTTCATTTCTGTGAACTTCAGATATATTTCCGTATTTTTTTATCGAATGTAATTTTTTCGATTTTCTCGACACTTTTGTATTTTGGACTCGTTCTTAGGTAGTATTTTTGTACTGGAACCGTTCTGTTCATAATTTTATTCTTAAAACATAATTGATTTAGAGTAATTTGTTTTAAAAAATTCCCTAGAAATTTACTGAGTTATTAAACGTTTTATTAGAAGACTTTTTGTTAAAAAATCACCTATATGATGTATTTCGCGTTCTATTTATACGCTTTCGATTTATTTACGCTTTCAGGATGATGTAAGTACAATTTAATAGTCATATTTCAACAAACAGTACACAATTGGTATAAGAAATTTGCAAAGAGAGCTTAATTTATGTAAAAATGCTTTAATTAATAATAATTTTGGCGATTATTAAGGTTGGTATATGTATAAAATGTAGTTCTCAAGAAAAAAGTTTGGCGACCGCTGTTGTACAAATTGTGTAGTCTTGGTTGGTATATGTCTATTTAATTGGACTTACATTATCCTGTACCTGTGTTCTGTAACTTGCGAGAAGTTTTCGCGTCGAGAAAAATCAAACAATTATATTGGTTGTCCTGTTTTTCACAGGCTGATTCATATACAACGTGAAATAAGCTTACAAGAAACATGAGCAAGGAACTAAGTTTTTTTGTTAGTCATCCTGTGTTTCACAGAATGACAACCAACTTTTCGTTTGGAAAAGTTCTCACCAAAGTTACAGAACATAGGCACAGGAAAAAGTAGAATCCAAGGGCATATTCCATCTTATAATATTAATGTTTAAGTTGATTCAGTATATTTTCAATATTTTAGAATCTAATTGTTCTACACGTTTTGATTGAAGTATTTGTAAAATATTGTTAAAATTTTAAAAGCTTAAATACATCGATAGCGTATAAATAGAACGCGACGTACAATTTCACAAAAATTTGTCACACAGTGTAATATAATAATAATATGCAGATATATCTCAAACGACCTTATGCAAAAATTACTCAATATATTGAAAAATAAATTATAGATTTGTGATCAGCGGACCAAACTGTATGAATGTGCATAAATGATATTGTGCGGAAAAAATAAGTAACTTTTTGCAAAACCGAATTAGCGAATAACTGGAAAACTACTCATCATATCTCGAAAACCACTTAATGGATTTTAAAATAAACAGCAGATTCGTAATCAGCGGATCAAAATATATAACATTCGGTACTAGTAGATGGTTTATTAACAAAAACTTTTTCTCATTGCGAAAATATGAGATTTTTTTGGATTTGAAAAATCCACATTATTGCTGCAGAAAATTCATTTGGTGCGGAACTATTTTTTAAGATATCAAAAAATAAAAGCGCAGTTTGTCTTAGAATTTTAGCCCGCATATGAAAACCCAGGAGCCTTTGTGTTTAAAAAATACGCATAAGCCTAATGGACATACATATGTACAATGTTCATATATGCAGATACGTATTATAATTTAACGAAAAACAAACAAAACATACATATATACATAGATAAATAAAAAATAAATTAAAAGGAATAAAAAGTAAAGAAATTCTTTTATCATTACTTAAAGTATTGCAGTTATCTAAAAAGTATTAATTTAAGATAATTCTACGTCTCCACCTGACATGAAATTTTGTTGTAACTTGATGTTATAACTGAGTTGAATAAACAATTGCATTAACCATAATGTTAAACTTGAAAAAGGCATAAACTTTAGCAGTCTATATATAACAATAACTTGAAGTTAATGTTAAAGTTAGTCATTTCATGTCACGTGGAGACCGCAAGTAGGGAGAATCAAACTATTTAGCGTCACCGTCACATAATAATTGTATTTTTTATGCAATTTGCTTTTACTAGTTACAAACTGACATCGTATGTTGAAACAAATGCTAAACTAATTAAGATATTTCCACGTTTATATACATATGTAATGATGACCATTATTATAAAGGCTTACAAGTAATTTTGAATGTTGCATTTTTTATTCCACAGTCGCCGTCATACCATTTTTATTGACATTGTGTTTTACTTTTGTAGTAGCGCATTTTTGTCGATAGTATCGCTATCGAAAAAAAATGTCGATAGCCCAATTAATATAAAACTATCGATACTATCGATAGTAACTAGAGATAAGTCTCGGCATTATCTTATGTTAGATCCTAAGCAAACAGTAGTTAAGAAAGTGTATCATTTAGTTAACGCATCATGTACAAGACAAGGAACAATGAACGTTATTTTTACCAAAACACACACACACTTTATCACATAAACTAGAGATAAGACTTCAGATTATTTTATGTTAGATCATAAACAAACAGTAGTTAAGAAAATATAGCATTTTTATTTTTTGTATAAATAGATGTAAAATAATAGATATGAGTTAGTTTTAAGAATACGTTAAGATGATAAATCGTGTTAATTGACTGGGATTCAAAAAGTATCTTAGTAGTCATTGCACGGAAAATATTATGCTTAAAACACCCAATGATATTGAATCTAACATTTCCAATCTTAACGAGAATATTAAACAAGCTTCTGAACATGCCACTACCTCCCATCAGCATACTAGGTTCAATACAATTTATTATACAGACGTTTAACGTCTCGTACGTGAAAAAAGAAGAGCTAGAAGGGAATGGCAACAGCACAGATCACCTCAACACAACATCAGATTTAAAGAGTGCACTAAACGACTCCAAGAGTTGCTTGCATCTGAAAAAACTGCATCTTTTAAAAATTATCTGGAAGGTCTGTTTGTCACACCAGCATCTAATTACTCTTTGTGGCGACCTACTAAAAAGCTTAAAACACCCGTTGAGTTTAGGCTACCTCTGCGCACATCTACCTGAGGTTGGGCAAGAAGCAATACTGAAAAAGGTAACATATTTGCTGAGCATTTCAAATCGGTATTTACACCAAACACATGGAGTGGTTTTGCTGATTTGCCGAGTGTAGTTGCTCTACCCCCTCGACCCTTAAAATTTAAGATGTGTGATGTACAAAAGCTAATTGCCAAACTCAACCCGAAAAAAGCTCCCGGTATGGATGGAATTAGTAACCTGATGCTGATTAAGTTACGTCGTACTGCAATTAGAATCCTGTTATTCATTTTTAATGCCATTTTACGACTGGAGTATTATCCAGACTGCTGGAAGCTTGCTAAGTTTAAAATTATTCCAAAGCCAGGTAAAGATCTTACCAAGGCTGAGTCATATAGGCAAATAAGTTTACTGTCAACAATGTCAAAGCTTTTTGAAAAGTTACTCATGACAAAATTGTCTTAAATTTTAACTGATAATGGGTGCATCCGGGACCATCAATTTGGTTTTAGAAGCCAGCATAGCAACATTGAGCAAACGCATAGATTGGTTCAATTTATCAGAAAAACATTTGAGGAAAAGAAGTATTGTTCTGCCCTGGTTGTTGATGTTTCTCAGGCATTTGATAAAGTGTGGCATGAAGGCCTGATTTTGAAATTGAAGACATACTTACCAATAAACATTCTAAATCTTTTGTTACATTAAAGTTACATTCTTGCCCGAAAATTTACAGTTGTGGAAGGACACTTTATAAGTATGCCTGAAACTATCTCATCCGGTGTGCCACAGGGGATTATACTGGGGCCAGTTGTATATTTTATTTATACTTGTGATATGCCTGTGAGCAGTAGTATCCACTCTTCTACATTTGCCAATGATACATCCTGCCTTAGTATGCACGAAAACCCTGATGAGGCAACCCGCAAACTCCAGGAACACATTAGCCAGATGGAACTATGGTTAAACTTATGGAGAATTAAGGTAAATGAACAAAAGTGTGTTCAAGTAACATTTACCTTACGAAGAGATACTTGTTCCCCCATTCGGATTAATAATCAAGTTGTTCCTGAATATTCACATGTGAAATATCTTGGTATACACCTTGATCGACGGCTTACATGGAAACATCACATTGACTCTAAGTTAACTCAAATGAAACTAAAATTGACTCCCCTACATTGGCTGATTGGCAGAAATTCAACACTCAGCCTAGACTGCAAACTTTTAATATATGTACAAACTGCTTTTTAAGCCAATATGGTACTACGGAATTCAGCTATGGGATACTGCTTCAGCATCTAATGTCGGAAGAATCCAGCGAAGGCAAAACAAAGTTTTACGTTAGATAACATCGGCTCCAGGGTTGATTAAAAATTCATCTTGATTTAAATATGACACTAGTGACTGAAGAAATTGCAAAATACGCAGGCAAATATCTAACAAAACTCGAGTCACATCCTAATCCGCTTACTCGTAATATTTTGAACTTTACTGGACACATCCGCTTAAAAAAAGAGATAGAAGGGCTCTAATACTAAACACTCCAGATGAAGCTGCTTGAAAATGCTTTTTTTTTGCCTATCACTACTTATGTTATGTTATTAATAACTATCACTAAGTTATTAATAACTATCACTTAAGCTATGTACAGCCGATTGTCAGATCTTACAATATTGCCAGATCTGGCAATGTGCTGACAATATACTGGCAATCGAAAATTGCCAGTACAATATTCGTTGTCAGTTCACACGGTTGTAAGAAAATCTTACAATTTATTGTCAGACGGTTATGTGGCAATAAATTCGTCTGACAAAATCGTCAGTCGAAAAATTGTCAGTTCACACGGTTGTCATATGCACAAATTATCAGATCTGTTGTTATGCGTTACCAGTCTCAAAGCATTTGTTAGAAATTGTTAAATATCAATAGTTTGTATTTGTGTTAAATGTAAAAATTATAAAGTATAAATTATAAAGGACCATAAAGAAGCAATTGCAATGATTTTGTGTGCATATATTTTACTATAAATTTTTTATTTTAAAAAAGCGTGTGCAGTATTGCCCATAAAAATAATTCTCTTACAATGACGCCATTGTCAGATGCATAAACTTTGCACATCTGACAATATTTAAATGTCTGACAAATATCTGGCAATAATTTTACAATGTGTTCACACGATTGTAAGATGTCTGACAATTTGTTGTCAGCTGCTAGTCTTGCAATGGACTGACAATGGTTTTTCTGGCAACGACATCTGACAAAATTTGTCAGTTCACACGGTTGTAAGAAATTGTTTGAATACTTATTGTTTGTTCATATATGAAGATCCAATAAATAAAAAAACATGGATTAGAAAAAGTTTTAGGAATACCTTTAATAAAAGAGCAGCACTGAATGTGCTAGAGAAAATATTGTTACGTTTAAATTTTATTAAACGTGTGACTTCTTTTGATTGCTCAAAAATAAAATCAAATAACAACACGATTTTCTTATTTGCAACTGAACTTTCTTTTATTCTTGACTAAACCAATTACAACTTGTCTTTTCTTATTTACTTCTTAACGTTATTATCCATGGCACGATGTCTTTTACTTTCAACGATGTTCACTCTACTAAATTCCAATTTGTACTGACTGACTTCTCACATACGGCAGCTCTTTTTATACTACCAAACCGGATCTAGAATATTCGCAAGTAGATGGCGTATCAACATGCATGCATGTATGTACTTAGTAAAGACCAACACAGAAGAAACGATATGGCTGTTTAGGCGTGTTTGTTTATTGGTAGCCAGATGTTCAAACAGTATGCTAGCATAATCGGGAAAATTCATGTCGCCGTTTCTTGATGTTTGTAGGTGATTCGATTGGCCGTTAGTTTTTGAATTTTCGAAGTAACGACTTGTATGTTGGTAATGTAGTGTGCTATTTTTAGTACAGGGTGGTTACCATAAGTGCTCGCACTTTAATTGTATACGTGTATGTCTGTAGCTTTGTACACAATTGTTGTTGCTATAGTGCTTGCACGTGAATATGTGTGTACGTTTAGTGCTTTAGTTAAATACTTCTAGATAATTCTTTGCATTAACCCTGTAGGAATATTTTTACGTAACAATATATTTTTTCTAATTCTTTGAGAAAATAATTTTAAATCATGCGAGTTAAATACGATGAAATGTATTGTCCTAAAAAAACCAAACTTTTGTTGAGTCTTTTTTCTTAACTTTATTTACTGAATTCTTATTTTTCAACAGATCAATATTTCTTCTATAGATGTGACTGTGGTGAGGGAGAATTTAGAGTAAATTGTCAATCTGCATTTGAGTTAATAATAAGGATAATCACTCATAAAGGCAATTATGATTATTGGGTTTAAAATGGATGGAAAGAAATCAATTAATTCCTTTTTATGCTAGGAACACAACTAGGACGAACGACGAATTTAGGCCACGTCGACGAATTCGTCGATAAGCATTCGCTGCGTGAATTCGTCGTGTGAAGCGCAATAACGACGAATTTGCTCACCGAATTCCTCTCTCATATTTGATATAGTTGGTTGTTGTGTGTAAAAAAACAGAGAAAGAGAGAGAGAATATTCTCTAAATTTTGTTTTTTCGTCGTTCGTCGGCGTACGAAATAGAAATAAATATATCTCAGAGTTCGTCATGTACGACGAATTTCGTTGTACGGCGGTGTTGTGTTCATTTTCATATGCACAAATGTGTTTTATTTTTTATGACTCGAAACCTTTTTCAAATTAAGCGAAACCTTTTTCAAATTAAAAGAAACCTTTTTCAAATTAAACGAAACTTTATTCAAATTAAAGGAAACCATTTTCCAACAAAATAAAACATTTTTAAAGTTAAATTAAACCACAAAGACATAATCCGTTTTACGAGTATATAAAAAATAATATCGCAATAAGAAATATGTATATGTATAGATTTATAAAATTAATGAATTAATGAATCATTTGTATTAATTTGTTCGATGCTTTCCTCAATTATACTAACTAAGTTTCACTCAGTGATTATGTCACTTAATAAGGAATTGAATTTTAACTTAGAAAATTAATTCTCGATCGGGTTTAGCATGGGAGAGTAGGGTGGTAAAAATTTCAGTGTACATTCACTATTGTCCATCAAATGCCGTATTTTTCTGGATTTATGGATTTTGGCGTTATCCATAGTTAAAAATGAATTTTGTAACTCTGGGCTGCTTTCAAAAAATTAATACAAAGCAAAAAGCACAAAAACTCCAACAGAACTATAAAAATGGTTTCATTTAATTTGAAAAAAAAATGTACTGAAATTGAATAAAGTTGCATTTAATTTGAAAAACGTTTCGTTTATTTTGAAAAAGGTTTCGCTTAATTTGAAAATAGTTTCCATTAATTTGAAAATAGTTTCCATTAATTTGAAAATGGTCTCGCTTAATTTGAAAACAGTTTCGATTAATTTGAAAAAGGTTTAATTTAAACTGAAAATGCTATAAATTCTCACCTTTCCTTTCCAGGGTAACCAACTTCAATTAAGTTATTAAAGTTATTTTCTTCTTCAGGGTTTATTCGACAGTTTTTAGATAAGTAGTATGTGTGTAGTACATACATAGATTTTAAATATAAATCACTTGTAATTTAATTAGTGAAGTGAATAGATTTTTATTCGGTCAATCGTAGCAGTGTTGCCGTAAATAAACTAATTGTTAGCTTGGGAAATGTAGAATTAATATGTACATATATTCTTATTTGTTTTAATTTACTAACAAAATACAATAATTCCTTTTCTCTCCTTACTTTATTTGTTTATAATTTTTATATGTTAACTGTTTATTTCATGCATGTTATTATTCATGCAATTATTATTATAAATAATAATAATAATAGAAGAAAATTTAGAGTAAAAGATAAGCAAATTATTATTGATCTCTGTTTATTTGTTTAATGTGCTTTTTATATTAAGATTTCATAAAGAGTTTTAATGCCGCTAATAACAAAAAATCATCCCATGAAGACATACATAAGAACATGCAATCGCACACAACGAACACAAAATTAAAATCACAAAACATACAAAAGTGTCACGAGACGGAAGATAAGGGTATTTTTCTGTTTGTCTCGTTTTCCCTCAAATTTTGTCGTCGTTTTTGTTATCATTCTTCTTTCTAGTGCAATAAATTTTTATTATCTGTGTTAATTGGTAAGTAGCAATACACTACTGTATCAACACACTATACTTTTCTCCGTTTTCCACTAGTTTAAAAAAAACCTTTTTAGCAGAGAAAATGTTTCATGTTATTTGTTTGATTCTTTTCAAAAGACTGACGAAAATTTTATTTTCAATTGGATTAAAATAAATACAAATATTTCGAAGCAAATAAAATTACAAAAGTATATTAAGCAAGTATTTTAACAACAAGTAGAAGAATGAATTATTATGAAACAAATAGCATTAATCTCAACACTTTTATTTTAATAATTAATCATATTTTAACATTAATAATATTTAACAACTTTCTTATGTTATCAAATTTTTGCTTTAGAAGTGGTTTGGTTAATATATCAGCTATCTGTTCTGATGTGGGCACGTATTTTAACTGGAATATTTTGCTTTCAGATTGTTGCGACTGCAACTTGCAAAATTGTTGTTATGGCGGTAACTTTGGAGAATAATAAAACACGGACAGCTGAGCTGGTTGATCGGTTTTATTATCTAAAACATGAAAATAATTAAAATTTTTACAAATGTAAAACGGCAATAAATTACTTAATTCCTTCTTCGTTGGCGTCTTCACTGGAATTGTCGTTTATTTCAAAACGAGCCTAGTAAGTGCCATGTGCCATATTTGTTATTCTTGTACCAAATACCAATTACCAAATACACTCAAAGTGGAAGTGTTCAGAGCCAGAGTCACAATAATAAAATAATAATACAAGTTCATCTCCCGTGTAGATAAACAGAAACGTCAAACACTCATAAATAACGATTGTCAAATAAATTTACAACATCCCGCCGCCCGTGTTACCATTAGGGAGTCTCACCTTTAACATCAAGAACAGCCAGTTTGCATGCCGGGCGCCTTAGCCTTCCTGCCAAAGTTCTTACCACCGCCGAACGTACCTGACCATCACTTGCGACAGAAACCTCCTCAATTATACCCTTTTTCCACTCTCCTCGAGTTTCGTTGTCGTCGCAAATAATAACAACGTCTTTAACCTTTAATGGCTTTACTAATTTGTACCATTTTGTACGCCTTGTCAAATCAGGAAGGTATTCGAGCACCCATCGCTTCCAAAAAGTCTGCTTCAGCTGCTGCAAAATATGCCACTGCTTCCTAAGTACAACCGTTTCTCCCACTGTTGGAGTCTGCACAATGTTCGGGCAACCAAGTAAAAAATGATTCGGCGTAAGAGGTTCACATGCCGAACTTTCAACGGGCAGATGCGTAAGTGGTCGGGAGTTTACCAAATTTTCTGCTTCGACTAGCAAGCTGTAGAAAGTTTCAACTTGCGGAGATTTCTCCTTTAGCGTAAATTTCAAAACATTCTTTACGCTGCGTACCATACGCTCCCATGCGCCACCAGCTGAAGGATTTGCTGGTGAGTTAAAAATCCACTCTATCCCGCGTCTTGTACACGTCCGCCAGCTTCATCTCGTCGACCACAACATTTTCCTTACTTGCAGCTATGAAATTCGTTCCCCTATCGCTTCTTATACGTATCGGTACACCTCTTCGGTTAATAAAATTCTTAATACATAATATGACTGCGTCAGCCGATAGTTCCCTGGCCACTTCCACGTGAATAGCCCTTATGGTTAGGCATGTGAAAAGGGCTACCCACCCACCCACCGCCGGCCAATTGACACTTTAAAAGGCCCTATATAGTCAACGCCCGTATATGTAAAAGGCCTTACGTATGGTGTGAGCCTGTCCACGGGGTGTTGTCCCATTAGAGGCGGTTGCGGGGCTGCGCTCCTATTCATGCATACCTGACAATGTCTTTTAGCCGATTTTACGAGTTGTCTTAGGCAGGGTATCCAAAATTTAGTGCGAATGGCCGCACATATTGACTCCTGATTTTGGTGCCGAAAATCTTCGTGAAATTGTTTTACGATCAATTTCGTAATAATGTGGGTCTTTGGCATGATAATAGGCTCCTTCGTCACTTGACCAACGCAACTGGCTTTGTTAATACGACCGAATACTCGTATTAAACCGTCTGGGCGTAAAATTGGTGTAAATTGGTATATAGGACTCTTGTTAGACACGGGCAAATTTAACTTTAACGCGTTGTATTCTTCTGAAAATTCTTTTTGTTGAGCGATCTGGCACCAATATATTTCAGCTTCCGCTATTTCTCGAGATGTTATGTAAGCAGGGTAACCTTTAAAGCCAAGTTTTCGATGGGATACAGCACTTTTAAAAAATCCGATTGCGCGAACGAACCAACATCTAACTCTCAATAATGTGTAGTACTTGGATTTTCTGTTGTAAGGTATAAGCGGGTCCATACCTATAATCGTTGTTACATATTTAGATCTTACCTCGCAGTCACGCCCCTCTTGTCCCACGGTTTCTGGTAATATCGGCCAAACGTTCATGTCAGATTTTAAAAACTTGGGTCCACTCAACCAACGAGAGCAAGAATCCCCGGAAAATTTCATGGGCCTTGTCGCATCGTCGGCGGGGTTGTGAGAAGCTGGAACCCATCTCCACTGGCTTACTGACGAATATTCTAATATTTCAGAAATACGGTGCGAAACAAACTGTTTGTATATACGACAATCTGACTGAATTCATTTTATAACAGTTTTGGAGTCGGACCAAAATGTTATGCTACGCGGTATGACGTCATGGCTGGAAACAATCGCCTCTTTAAGTCTTATGCCAAGCTGCCTGAAGCTCGAGCCTAGGGATAGAGAGTGGCTTTATGGGAGCACATTTTGATTTTCCAGCGATGAATACAATGCTGACCTGATCCTCATAACAAATCTTCCAATAACTCACGGCAGAAAAGGCGACTTCGCTTGTATCAACGAAAACATGCAAATCAATAATCGTGGAATCGTTACCAAAGTTCTTCCCGTAGCACCTAGGGATTTTTATGTATTTCACGTTCTGAAGTTCTTGATACCACTCGTACCACTTTTCGTATACTGACTGTGGAATTGATGAGTTCCAATCAATGTCATACCTCCATAACTCTTGGAGCAAGATTTTCGATCTTATCACCATAAGCGCCAGGAATCCAAAAGGGTCGAAAATTGACATTGTTACGCCCAGTACCTCACTTTTGGTTGGTATTCGTTCACCATTTAAAACAGCATCTGCTACTCTGGAAAATTTTAAAACGAAACAAAAGGTGTCCTCTGCCGGCGACCAAAATAGTCCCAATATTTTTTCAGCTGATGTTTCACTTCTACACAGGTTCGTCACACATGTATTGTCATAAATAGACTCACCAGCAGCGATGGCATTTAAAAAGTCATCAGAATTAGACACGAAGTGTCTCAGTTCAAAATTAGCCTGTTTGTGTATACTTATAACGTCCCTTGTGACCGTTATTTCTTCATTAACGTCCTTAAAACTGTCCACGTAGTCATCCACGTAGTGGCAATCGATGATTGCTCTGCTGGCCCTGGGACAAATATTCTCGTACAACTTTGCATTAAGGTTTTTTATATATTGGGCCGAGCATGGCGAGCTAACTGAGCCGAAAATCATCGCCTGCATTATGTAGGTATCCGGTGGCTTCGATTCATCACAATTTCTCCATAAGAATCTTTGGGCGTTTTGGTCTTGCTGTCTTATTTTGATGCGATGAAACATTTCTTTTATATCCGCGCAAACACCAAACTTGAATTGACGAAATCTGAACAGAATCGATAAAAGCGGCTTGGGTTGATATTCAATTGGACCCTTTAATAATCTTGAATTTAATGATTCGCCTCCGACGATAGCCGCTGCGTCGAAAACGAGACGGCGTTTATTGCCTTTGTTAACGTTGGCAATGGCAAAGTGTGGCAAGTATCATGTACGTTCATCTACAATGGAAACCTCTATAGGGGAAAGTTTCCTGGCATAACCTTTTGAAATATATTCAATAATTTTCTCACTATACCATTCCGCTAATTCTGGGTCTCTCTTTAGCTTACGTTCAACACCCTCTAGCCGTTTTAATACCATACTGTAACTATTCTTAGAAGCGAATTCGTCCTGTTTCCACAGGAGACCAGTTTCATATTGCTGCCCAGATTTTACAGTTGTTTTCTCCAAAATTTCTTGGGATCTCTTATCAGCATCCGATAAAACATTATTAAAGCACTTCGTGCCAAAGCTCTCTAATGCAAAGTACTCCGCAACCTGCCTCTGAATATTTCCCAATCCGTTCGTATCGATAACACAGACCACTGCTTCTGTGGATTCCTCATTTGAGCCAAATAGTATGTTTCCTAGTCTTGTCTGATGCATCGAGAAATTTTCGTCAAGATTTACGATGCCATATGGGCGTACAAGACTAGTGTGAGGTAGTCCAATCAACAGTTGTGGAACGGCATCGACGTAATCTTTTATTTGAAAATTATTCAAATCAGGAAAGCGGTTTTTAAATTTCTCCAGTTGAAGGCTTTGTTGCGGCAGTCTTAAATTCCTTGTTGTTCTCACATTTCTCATAGCAAGAACATTTCCATCGTCATTCACACTGCAAATTTCAAAATTTATTTTCCTTGATATTTCATTTGAGGTTTTTCCACCAATCCACCCCAACGATAAGTTACTTATCGGGCCCTTTACACCTAAGAGTGTGGCAACACTTTCCTCTAAAAGAGATATTTTAGAGCCGTCATCGATAAATGCGATAACTTCTATACAACCATTAGGACCCTTCAATATGACTGGCAAGTACTTAAACAGCGTTTGGTTATTATAAAAATTGTCAACAATCGTGGTAATAAAATTCTCATTTTTATCAACGTTATCATCACTCATCGATATATTACCATCACTATTAATTGTATTTTGTTTTCTATGTCTTACCAATTTAGTATTTTGATCATCGGATTTTCTTTCTTCATGAAGCAGGCGACTGTGATACTTTGTACACTTTGATATATTGCACTGGCGGCGATTATTACAACTGGATGAATTGTGACCACTATGCAAACAACAAAAACATAAACGTTTTTCCTTCACAAACTGCCATCGTTCTGTGACTGCAAGCTTCTTAAACTTTATACATTGATGCAAGTGATTGTTTTGCTGACACATTGAGCAAATAATCTGTCGTCGATCGTAAGTTGTAATGGTACATGATGTCCTTATCTTGTCCTTCTTATTAGAGGTTCTTTCATCTTTGCTGCAGTCTGCCTCTGTCGCGAGTGATATATAATTAGCCACGTCCTGAAGCCAAATGCTAAACTCACGTACACTTGGATACTGACTTAAATGATTTAGTGAGTACTTCATCCATTCGGTCAAAAACGGTCAAGTTTGCCACCATCGTACTGAAGTTGATAATTTCGCTTAGCCTTTTAGGAGGTATTACTGGGAATGCTCTAACTTTTGATATTTGGCTGCGTATAATGGTTTGAGGGCGGCCGTAGTGAAATTCCAAAGTTTTCAATACCTGATCTATACCCTCTGTGTGAATTAAATACGCCTCAACTTTTCTTCTTGCATCGCCTTTCAGTGCCTTTTGTAGGCGAGTTAAGTTTTCGAGCTTAGTGTAGTTGTAACATGCGCTTGTTTCTTTAAAGGAAACAGCAAACATTGGCCACTGCTCTGGGTGGCCATCGAATTCCGGCAGGTCTTGTAGTTTGCGCATGGGGCGGTGTTCATAGAAATTATGTGGCGTGGGCGTAGATGCTGTAGCATTTGTATTCATAAAGTAAGAATTGACTGTTGGCAAGTCAGACGTGAAGTGTGGTGGGTGTAAAATGCTTGATGTGTGTGTCGATATCGGTGGCACATAGGATGAAGATGGCACATTAGTAGATGATTGTATTGGATGCAAATTTGTTCGAGGCATATAAGGGTGCATATAAGGGGGAGGTCTATGTGTGGTGGTAGGTACAGGTGCTGGCGTATAAGAGGAAGAATAATAAGGCATATATAAATTCGGCTGATTTGGCGATGGCAAAGAAAATGAACTAATACTTAAACCTTTTTGTATTGGCTGGTGCTCTAGCGGAATTGTGTTACTGTCCGACTCTAGGACAGCGGTGCATACTGCTGCATCCGATGAAGCTTCAGCTGGCGATTGAGTTTTTGGTTCATCCGCCCGATGGGGTGTGGCGTCTATAGCAGATAGCGTTGAACCACCTTTAGTTAGAAACGACTTGAAAGCCTCCTTTAGGGATCGAATTTCTTCTCTAAGTTCGGCAACGGGATCATGGTTAATTATAGTTGTTTCCGCTTCGGATTTACTATGGTCTTCTTCGATATCGGACATTGAGCTGTTTTTAAACGTTCGCTTCGGCGTAGCATAAGTCAATTCCAGTGAATTAAATAATAAAAAATGTTGCGACTGCAACTTGCAAAATTGTTGTTACGGCGGTAACTTTGGACAATAATAAAACACGGACAGCTGAGCTGGTTGATCGGTTTTATTATCTAAAACATGAAAATAATTAAAATTTTTACAAATGTAAAACGGCAATAAATTACTTAATTCCTTCTTCGTTGGCGTCTTCACTGGAATTGTCGTTTATTTCAAAACGAGCCTAGTAAGTGCCATGTGCCATATTTGTTATTCTTGTACCAAATACCAATTACCAAATACACTCAAAGTGGAAGTGTTCAGAGCCAGAGTCGCAATAATAAAATAATAATACAAGTTCATCTCCCGTGTAGATAAACAGAAACGTCAAACACTCATAAATAACGATTGTCAAATAAATTTACAACACAGATACTTCGCCAACGAAATGAAACTTTACTTCTATATGCTTAGTACGCTTGTGAAATTGTGGATTCTTGATTAGTTTTATGACATTTTGATTATCCAAATACAGTATGGGACTAGCTACAGTTAAAAAAGTAGGCGGGAACACGCCCATAAGAATAAAAATTAAAATTTGCGCTAGTGAGCTAAAATTTGATAAACGAGTAGTTATAGATTAGCAAAATACCAGAAAAATCTGAAAACCCAAAAAATTTACCTAGGAAGGCGGGGCTGCGCCAATAAGGCTCAGAATTAAAAAAAAAACAAATCTAATGCGTTAAAACTCAAGCGATTTTATTGAAATTTGCCATACATGTTGCTAATTAAATTTAAAATATTTGTTTCAAGTGATTTTATTGAAATTAGGCACAAATGTTGAAATAATGCCAAGTTATAAAATTTCGTTGAAAAAGTGGGCATTAATACGCCCATACAATTTAAGCCTCCTATTTCATGTACTTCTGGTCAGCACATTTGAATTTATTATTATCCGTTTTCAACGAAACTCGACAGGAAAGATAACTAATGGCACCAGCAGGTATCGATATATAAAAATTTATTTTTTTTATTTAGAAAATAAATAAAATGTACGCTGGTAAGCTGAAATTTGATAAAAAAAAGTAGGTTCAGATTAGCAACTATCTAGAAAAATATGAAAACCCGGAGATTTTTACCAGGGGGGGGGAGGAGCAAATTTAAAATATTTGTTTCAAGTGATTTTATTGAAATTAGGCACAAATGTTGAAATAATGCAAAGTTATAAAATTTTGTTGAAAAAGTGGGTTTTAACACAACCTTACAATTTAAACCTCCTATTTCAAGTACTTCGGATCAGCAGATTTAAATATACTATATATTTAAAATTAATATCCGTTTCCAACGAAACTTGACACGTATGATTGGCACTGACAAAAAAATTTATTTAAAAAAAGTGGGCGGGAATACGCCCATAAAAATTAAATAATTAAATTTTTGCTAGAGAGCTGAAATTTGGTACGCAAGATGAGAAACCCAATAGAAAAATCTAAGAACCCAAATATTTTAACCAGGAGTGGCAGGGGCCGCGATAATTTTGTACTGGAGCTTTTAACTGAAGCTTTAACTTAAAGTTAATATTCTGTGGTACAGAGTTTAGTTAAATTGAAAGTTGTTGACAGTGTTGTAAAAGAAAAGTATTGTAAACAAGTGAGTAGCAATTAAGGCGAATTCATAACCGGTGGCTGCACTAGCGATTTTAGTCACAGCTGTTTTATTTTCAGTTGCCTTGGTAGTCAGAGATGCCAATTTAGCGCGTTTTGCGCTAGATTTAGCCCGTTTTAACTATGCCAAACGCGCTTTTTCCGACTTAGCGCTTTTTATAAAACTCGCGGTAAGTTAGCACGTTTTGAATAAAGTCGTAACATCATTTTATTTCAATATATTTTTACTTTTTTGGTATAAGTTTAACAAATTTCTAGTATCCAAAATACTGATAAAGATTTTCAAGTCGGTTATTGATTCAGCTGTCGCAAATAAAATTTCGTTGATCTTACCTTTTAATTAAAAACGCATTTTAATACTGTAAATGGCAAATGGTTTTGAAATTTAACAGCTAAAAATATGTATTAATGACCCAAAAAGTTTACACAACCTCTTAAGCATCTATTCTAGGTAAAATACAAAAAGCATTTGCATCGCAAAACTATTCGACAACTTATATGTTGTTGCAAAGTTTGACAAATAAAATTAAAATAAAAACTAAGGATTTGAATTATTTGGAAGGCGATTATGATTCTGTATTAAATGATTTTAGTTATTTCTAAGCAGCAATATTGCAAAATCTGAAAAACGGTTACTACAAAAATTTTATTTACTGATACATGCATCGACTTTTATTAAAATTTAATTTAGCGCGCTAGAAAATAGCGCGTTTTGGCTATAAATAGTTGACAATGTTGTAACTTATCGCGTTCTAGCGCGTTTTGAGAGGGGCAATAGCGCGTTTGGTTTGTAAATAGTTGGCATCGCTGTTGGTAGTAATACTAAAAATTTAAGAGCATAAAAGCTTAAAAAGTATAACATAAAAAATATGTACATGTGTATCATTATTTTGGCAAAAAAATAACCAAATGAAAAAAATATTCACATCTCCACATTAAAGAAAAAAATAACCACTTTTGGTTAGAAATAACCAAAAACGGCAGCCCTGTATACATATGAATTTTCACATTTGACAATTTTAAATCAAAAATACTTGTTTTCTGGGCACAAAGTAATTAGAATGTATGTATTCGCGAATACGAATATTTTAAACGATATTCGCGAATACGAATATTTGAAACGATATTCGCGAATACGACTATTATAAGCAATATGAAATATGAAATATTAAAAAAATTTTATGAAAAAGGTCTTTGCACTCTTGTTGGCGTACTTTAAGGTTAATAAAAAGTACTCAAAATTTTAATGATCGTCATTGAATAATATTTGAAGGTGATACAAAGGACAAATTTCTATAAAAAAATTAATGTATTTGTACAAACAATTCGACAAATCTACAATTCGAATACGAATATTCGTGCATCACTAATATGTATCTATATGTCCACAGAGAGGATTTTTTGTTTTTGTCGAAAACACATGACAACTTTTTAGGAATTCTATAATCGCACAAACGTTTACATTTACATCACATTTAACATTTACCTTAAATCTGCGGTTCCTACAGTCGATTAATGGAGCCTTAAGATTTCTGCAATTGCTTGTGATCATGTCAAGGTCAAATAAACTGTCTCCTAATAACCATGATTTAAAAAATTTACACTTACCTTCCAACTCCCCACATACGACGCATTTTCGACGTGCTATGTGGAATTTCTCCAAACAATTGAAATACCGAGGCCATTTTAAGCGCATAACCTAAAATATGTGAACTGATTTAAAAAAAGGAAAACAGAAGATTGCATGTTTAAATAATAATGGCCTATTTCCCACCTGCGAAAGAAAACGTTCGACTTGCAATTTATATTGAAAACAAAAAAAAAAATTTCATATTTTATTGTTGTTTTCAATATAAATTGTGAGTCGAACGTTTTCTTTCGCAGGTGGGAAATAGGCCATAATTTTTGTAGTATAATAACATACTAAATAGACATGTTGTACGATTTATTAAAGCCAAAGTTGTTTCTGCTTACTTCATATCATTTTAATGAATTTATCTAGGATCTAGATAGTTGATATCAGTTTCATTGCAGAAATGCGCTACCTATAAAAACATAAAAAAAATACACGGACTTTATGCACTAAAAAGTTAAAAATAAAAGAAGTATTACACGGTGCGACCGTGCAAAAAACCTGGTACCGGATATTATTTTTCTTGTAGGGCTTGTCGAGTAAAACAAAATTCCAATAGTGAAATATTCCTGAACCTCCAAATTCCGGATTTACGGTTAAAACCATTTTTTTACCTTTGCGCACTTATAAGCCCGTAACTTTGTTAATAATGATCCGATTTTTAATTTCTTACTAGATTTGGAAATAAAACAGAGATCTTTCGAATGGTATATAACACTGGTTTACAGCCAAAAAATACAAAGAATGCCATATGCCTAGATGATTTAATTGGGACCTCCTGAAGAGGAAAAACGCTGTAATTTTTTTTCTAAATACGCTGAGAAGATCGATACATTACAGCAAAAATTTAATGCCATTGGTAAGCGTTGAGTGAAAGCATGTATATCAAAAAGGCCTTTATCATTTGAAAATTTATTTTTTTAACTTTTAGGTTCAAATATGACACCTAAATTACACTTCTTATTCAGTCATTTGGATATTTCCCCACGAACTTGGACTCCGAAAGTGATGAACAAGGTGAAAGATTTCATCCAGAAATGGAAGAAATTGGGAGACGTTACAAAGGCTGGTGGGATGAACAACTGATGGCGGACTATTGTTGGTTCCTCATTCGCGAAGATCCATCCGAAAAAAACGCAAAAGTTCAAGTCGCTCGTCATTTTAATTTAAATTTTTAGAATTTACGCTGAATATAGTGTGTGAGCAATGAAAATTAAAATATTGTCGTTCCACAAAATCCTTAACAAAAACCTTATTTTTCATAAATTTTTTTTCAAATTACGCTTAAAATGTTGGTAACTTAACTTAATAAACAATTTGGTAAAAAAACAAAACATTCCAGATCTTTACTATAACGTAGAAAAAAAACGAAATAGAAATGAAAAATTTTGAAACAAACGTAAGAAATAGGCAAATTTTGAACATTGAGGTGCCATAACTCAACCATTTCTTGTCAGATAGAAATTTGCAGCATATCGACGGAAAAGGCATTCCATTACTTTTCCAATGATATAGTATTTATCTCGATCGGACTTTTCGGTTGGGCTCCACAAGGGTATGACTGAGACCATATACCGAAAAACACAAAAGTACCGTTATCTAAAAAACGGTACTTAGAAAAAAAATTACAGCGTTTTCCTGTTCAGGACATCCGAATTAAGTTATCTAATCGTGTGGCGTTCTTGGTATTTTTCCAAATTAAAAATTTATAAAGCTGTGTAATTTATCTAACAAAACTTGGGAAATTTGGGTGCTATTGTCCAGCAAACACAAATTTTGTAGATTTTTCATAAATTTTTCAACTTTGTTAACGTTTTTATACATTAATTTATTAAGAAACTATAGTGCTATTGAATTTATTCAAAAAGGACGTTTATTTGCGATTACAATGCATATTTGGGGTTAAAAATAGATAAGCAATTGACTGAGTTATTTAACTTTTCATGAAAATAAACTTTTAAACATTTTATACAAATTTTATTTTTGGTTATTTAACTCAAAAGTTTTTGCTTGACCGTTTTTTTTTAAATCAGCATCGTCAGTTTCTCGTTTAAGTGACCAGCAATATTCTGGTGGAAATTTGTTTAAAAAACTGTGATTTTAACCTTACATAAAAATCTGCTTCTTTTAATGCCAGTTTATAGAAGCTATGTAAAAATTCTCATCTGTCTGTTTATGTATATTGAAAACAAAAACACACTTGAGTGTTTTGTTTTTGTTTTCAATATAAATAGACACACGAGAATTTTTACATGGCTTCTATGAACTGGCAGTTAATATCATAAGCCTGTCGCATTCTTAATATATTTTAATTAAAATGTTCTATGAAAAAATTTCTTATAATTCATTTTAAATACATTTTATTTCATTATGAATTTAGCCCTACATATTTACTTAAATATATGTACAATAATTGATTTTTTCCCAAACCTTCTGGCAACGTTGCTTTTTTGCGCCTTTAGCTTTCAAGAACAGCTGACTTTTTTTCAAGGTGCTTGTAACGCGTACAAAACTAGAACGTAGACCTAATTTTTGCTTTGGACGCGCCTACTCGTTCTGCGCTTTTTGCAATGTAACTTGTCACATACTATTACATTGATTTTGGCAGATGCATAGAGAGCGTAACACGCAAAAAGCGAGCTATGGACCTCTACCTTAAAAAGCAACGTTGCCAGAAGGTTTGGGAAAAAAAATCAATTATTCTTCTTCTTACGCTTGAATATAAAGAAAAGTAACAGTGTAAGCAGCAGCAGAAAATGATTTATAAATAATTTCGCAGTACTTTCAACAGTCGACGATTTAAAAAATTTGAGTTTGATTTGCTGTTGCTTTTGGCTACTACAGCAAGTAAAAGCAGTAGTCTCTTTGCTTTTGAAGGTCGCAAACAGCGTTGTCAACTCAGTGCTTTTCGCACCGTTTTTAGTGCTTTTTAAAATTTTCGACGTGAAAAATTTTGAAGTTAGTGCTCAGTGCTTTTTTAAATTCTTTTTGGTGCTTTTTGTATCGAGGCGGTGGCACTAAACAAAAAATTTGAAGAAAAACTTCCTCACCTATTTTTTCTTTCGAGGAAGTCTATATTTAAAAAATAAGCACTGAACTTAAATGGAGCATTTCAAAAAATTCTACTAAGATTGTACAAGGCTTGGTTGAAGAAATATGCGCCATATTACCCTCAAACTTTAACATTTAAAGCATATAAAAAAAGAAGACATAATATAAGTATTTACCCAAGTATAGTGTAATATCGAACTTTTGTCTAGTCATGGGAATATATTGAGTCCACTATCGAGTTTTCAGTTAATATGAACTATGCTTCAAGCATTATCAAAGTTGCATTCCAATCAAACTGCTGTCACTTCCATATTTAAACGCAGAAGTTGGTCGCGTTTTTTTTTCTATGACTTTGCTTAAGTCTAAAATACGTAACAGAATGTCCTTACACTTGGTTCACGCTTTGATTATTTATAACAAAGAATGGTAGCTGTTTTTCCCAATGTCGAGTAGTTTTTATACCCTTTACCAAAAAATGGTAAAAGGGTATATATAGATTTGTCATTCCGTTTGTAATTTCTACAATATTAATAAGCGACACATAAAGTATAGAAGACGAACAAGCGATGTCCGTCTGTCCGTGAAATCGATTTTCCCAAGCTCCCAGAACAGGTAGAGACTTCGTTCTTGAACTGGTGTGTCAGAAATTTCCCGAAAAATTTTGCTATTGCAAAAAAAAATTAGCAAAATCGATCAGACGGTTTCAGTTGGAAAACTCAAACTCTATTTTCCCATAGAAAATAAATACCGAAAACAAGTTCTTATTACTTTTTTATTAAATTAACTTATTTTATACTTCGGTATGAATAAAATTGGTATTTATAATAAAAAAAAATTTTCAAATTTAACAAAATAAAAAAAACGTTTCCAGGGTTGGAAAACCTTAACTTTTTTCCTAATAATTAAACATATTTCATGTTTTAGGAAGAAGGCTATTTTTTTAGGAACGGTAAAAGCTACGGGTCTGAAATTTGGACAGTGTATGTAGAACGTTGTTCGCTACAACAACAAATATATAAAAGCTAAAAATTAAAGGGTGTTCCAAAATGAGTGACGAAAACTTTTAAAATCCCATGTAATATACATACAATTGTATGTAGATGTGTATATTGACACTTGAAATTTGTAAAATTAGTGTATTTTTATATAGACTACAACAATTAACACTAAAATTAAAAAAATTTTAATTATAGGGTGGTCCATCAGTTAATGCAATTTTGACTATGTAATTTTGACAAATTGCTATATCTTGGAAACCGTAAGAGTTAAAGTCTTGAAATTTTCAAAAACGGTCAAACTAAAAAATCCGAAAATTATAAAATCGCCAAAAATTTAAAAAATGGTCAAAACGAAAAAAATCGCCAAAATGAAAAAAACGCTAAAATTAAAAAAAAAGCAAAAAACTAAAAAAATCGCCAAAACGAGAAAAACGTGCCAAAACTAAAAATAAATTTCCACAATGACAAAAATCCGCAAAAATCGCCAAAACAAAAAAAATTGCATATATGAAAAAAATCGCCAAAAATTAAATAAATCGTCAAAATCCAAAAAATCCGCCAGAACGAAAAAAATCGCCAAAATTAAAAAACCGAAACAAATCGCCAAAACGAGACAAAAGTGTCGAAACTAAAAAAATTGCCAAAAAGAAATAAGAACGCCAAAAACCGAAAAAATCGCCAAAACAAAAAAAATTGCCTATATGAAAAAATTAAAAAAATCGCCTAATGGAAAAAAATTGTCAAAATCAAAAAAAATTCCAGAAGGAAAAAAAGTCGCCAAAATTAAAAAACAAATGCCAAAAACCGAAAAAAATCACCAAAACGAGAAAAAAGTGTCAAAACTAAAAAAATTGCCACAAAAAAAAATATATATATAAAAAATAAAAAAATCGCCTAAATGAAAAAAATCGTGAAAATCAAAAAAGTCGCCAAAACCAAAAAAAAAAATTCTATATGAAAAAAAATCACCAAAACTAAAAAAATCAGCAAAATAAAATAAATCGCCAAAACGAAAAAGCACCAAATTGGAAAAAATGTAACAATAAAATAAGTCGCCAAAATTAAAAAAACGCTGAAATAAAAAAATTACAACCAAAATGAAAAAAACGCCAAAATAAAACTAAACGTTTAAAACTAAAAAAATCACTAAAACGGGAAAAAAGCATCAAAACTAAAAACAGCAAATTAAAAAAAACCCAAAACCTAAAAAATCAAAGAAAGAGCACTAAAAATAAAAAAAATCAAATAAAAAAAACGCCAAAACCCGAAAAAATAGCTTAAGCGAAAAAAGCACCAAATTGGAAAAAAATCTAACACTAATATAAATCGCCAAAATAAAAAAACACTCAAATGAAAAAAATCGCCAAAATGAAAAAAATCGCCAGAATAAAAATAACGCAAAAAAACTAAAATGAAGCATCAAATTAAAAAAGGCCAAAAACCCAAAAAATTGCCAAAACTAAAATCCCTATTAAAAACAGAATAAAATTGAAAACCCCAAAAACGAAAAAAATGCCAAAACTATATTTTATATAGGCTAAAATTCATAAAGTATTACATATCTAGTGTCCGTACGGAACCCTTCGTGCGCTAGTTAGAGTTGCAATTTGCTGAATTTATTTTTAGTAAATTTATTTTTATACCCTTAGCCAAAAAATTTTAAAAGGGTATATATAGGTTTGTTATTCCATTTGTAGTTTCCACAAGATTAATAAGAGAGCCATAAAGTATATATGTTCTGGATCATTATGCATAGGGAAGACGAACAAGTGATGTCTGTCTGTCTGTACGTGAAATCGGGTTTCCGAAGCTCCCAGAAAAGCTAGACTTCGGTCTCAAACTGGTGGGCCAGAAATAGTTTGAAAAAATGTGTATTGAAACTCAGCAAAATCGATTAGACGATTAAAATTGGTATTTAAAATTAAAAAAAATATATTAAAAGAAATATATTAAAATATATAAAAAGAAAAAGACGTTTAAAGGGTTGGAAAACCAAAAAGGATGATTCCAGGTCTGGGATACTTAAAATTTTTCTGATATAGAAAAGTAAAAAGGGCGAATAAATGAATAATTTTTTTTAGTTTTCTTTATAAATTATGCATACATATTTTACGTGTTGGAAATTTCATGTTTTAAGATAGTCTTTACTCAACACTTTTTATATTCTTTAAATTTTTATATATGACGATATCTAATTTAAGTATAAACGAAGGTTTGTGCTATGTTGCTTATTACGTTCTCAGCACAGTTATCATTGACAGCTTGTAACGACTTCTTATTAATTTTTAGATAATAGAGATCAAAATATATTTTATCGCTAAAGAACAGTCTTAAATATAGAATTAATTAAAGGCCATATTCCGTTTCATTTCCCTGAAACCGTTCCTTTGAGGTGAACAAATTCGAAAAAAAATTTAATAAACTTATTTTGTATTTCAGTAAGAATTAAGCTGGTATTGAAGATAAATACAGAAATTTTAAATTTCTTTGTTTTAATAATTAACGTACTAAACCCAATTTTTTCTGTATAAGTTAAACATAAGTATTTTATATATATTTAAAACAAGTAGATTGGTATATGCAGTTAGACAAATCTAAAACGATGATTCCAGAGTTGGAAAACTTACACTTATTTTTGCGTACACAGAAAAAAACTATGTCAAATTAATTTTTTCCTTGTAAATTATATACATATATTTCATATTTTAGCAATAAATAGTTTTATCTAAAATATCAGAAACATATTTTGTATTTTAGAAAAATAAAAAGTAGTATTAATAAAAATCAGAAAAATCGAAAATATTATTTTAGGGTTGAAAAATTTAAACCTTTTTAGTGAAAACAAAAATAAATAAATCATTATTTAATTTGTATTTTATGAAGATAGTTATTTAAAAGTTTCTTTTTTATTGAATTTAATCAATTTCAATATAACAATTTAATTTAACCATAAACATGACCACTCATTAGTCGTAGAAAGCGTTGTGATATGTTGCTTATTATACTCTCAGCACAATTATGTTTCAAATCGATGTTCATAAATTAGCGCGAGTAACAATTTTTAGTAATAAAAAACCATTAAAGGCCGTGTTTTACTTCATTTATCTGAAACTGTTACTTTCTGCTGAACAAAATCAGAACATTCCTTGCGAATAAAATGTTTATCTAATATGGCAATTTGAGTGAAGGTGCAATTTTGGAAATGGTATGTTTGAATTGAGGCATTGGGTAGTATGAATAAAAAAGTATTTGCTTTTTATTTAAAAAATATTTTAAAAACATAAAAAACACATACATATTTAGGGTTTTAAAACGAATTTTTAAGTACAAAGCAAATCCTTTTTTTTATTCATACTACCCATTGTGTATTATTTTAAGAGTATAAAAGTATTTGCTTTTTATTTAAAAAATATTTTAAAAACATAAAAAACACATACATATGTATGTATATATATGTATATATGTATGTATATATTTGAATATGGAAGTATAATAAAACAATTTTTACATGGTATTTTATCAACATGGTATGATGGTATGAAATTGTCCAATACTGCCTAGCAACAAAGAAATCTTTTTACCTGCATCAGTTATTGCTTAAATTTTGATGTTATGATGAGAAAGCAAAATACGTACAGTTGTACAAAAGGTGCATATTACTTTATATCTCTCTCTCCCTCTCACTCTCTCTACAGTTTCTCAGCCTCATACCTAAACAAGAGCGGCAAGAGTTGCGCTAGCAGCAAGAATGATAGAAAAACAGATTACGACATCACGCACACAAAATTTTATTCTTCTGCGCAGGAAGGTGAAAAAATTTCAACATAACAGTGGGGCAAATTATAATTTTTGTAAAAAAAAAATTAAAAAAAATATTTTATTTATTTATATTACGTTGTTGTTTTATTTAATTTTCTTTTACGCTTATTTATATTTTGGGACATTTCTGCATTAAGAGACCGTATTCTAAAATACATTATGCATCTAAAAAAAAGTCTTTTTACTTCTTCACTTGCTTTTATATTCCTTGCCTCCGCCAAGTGCTTTTCTAAATATCCCTTTGTAGCAAGTAACTTATCCCCATTTAGTTTTACAAAAATTTCATCACAAGATTTTAACGTTTCCATTAAAGTGTTTGATGGAATGTGGGTTAAGTATTCATTTAAATGTCTAACCCATGAGTATGTCGAGTCCTCTACAGGCTTAGCAACGAGACTGGGATCTTCGTTTTTTAATTTGTTGCAAATATAGCCGGCCAAATTCTCCAAACCATCATAATTCAGGTTTTCCACCTCCTCCTCATAATTGTCTTTTGGCAAATCGTTTTGCTTTATGCTGGGATTATTACTTTTAAGTATTTTACCTTAAGAAATCAAACGAAACTTTAAAAACTGTATGATTTTAAATTGTTAGTTTAAATTTAATGAACAATGTACGTCCTCCAAATCGGGAGTATTGTCTATCTCTACATTTGCATTACTGCCCAAGATGCCTTCGTTGTACCCCAAAATATATGACCGAAGTCTATATTTAAATTCTTGGCGATCGGGATGGTCGTGAAGACCTCCCTTAGATCTTATTATCCCAAAAAAATTCTCAAGAACATCCTGATTTAGGCGATATGTTAAGACGTAGTCTATATTATAACGATTCTTTAGTTCATCGTGGAGCATCTTCAATGCGTTATTTGATTGAATAATGCCTGTGAAATAAATGTTTTACAATAGATATATTTTTTAAAGTTTAAATTAAATGTATGTATACCTTTTTGAAATAGTAATAGCGTATTTTTGCCAATCGCACGAATATCTAACATCATTTGCGACATATTATTTAACGTCTCATTTTGTATTCCAAGTGACAAGCTGTATGCGTGTAATCACTCTCTTGCGTCCTGTCTTGGTACCCTTGAATTCATTATATCAAACCAGTCATTCGTCTAGTAAAAAATTTATAATGATTTTATTATATTTTAAAATAAAACATCTCATTACCAATTTGAAGAACTGACTGCATTCACTCCAATTTTTATCACTCAAAAATCCTAAACTGGCTGCTCGTGTAATTGATTGAGCAACTGTATGTGAGAACAGCTTCGTAGCCAGTTTAACTTTCTGTCTTTCAGCTCCAGCAACGCTTAGATAATGTACTGATATTTTGTTTGTGATTTTTAAGTCACTAGATTGAAGCGATAAAAGATTTAAAATAATATCCTTCTTAACTTCTTTGCCGTTAATGATAAACCCGTCGTCAATAAAATGGTTTCTTAACAGTTTAATCATATCTGGAACATCACTAAACACGAATATTTTTGTGTCGTCGTACAAAAACCTGTAAATTTAAAATTACTTTAATTACCACACAATACATACTTACTAAATATACCACTCACCAGGGCTTATTAAAATCAACTTCAAGCTCATTAAAAAGTTTTTGGTTCCCACCGCCCATATAACAAACAATTGCAACAATTTCAAAGCCACACTGCCGCATTGTCACTATATCAAATAACCCAGCTAAAAAAATATGTATAGAGCATATATGTGATCTCATATATGGTTCGGATCCGAAAAATGAGGGTATATGGGCATATATGATTATATATATTCATACATTTTCATACATGTATGTGTAAATTCCCTCCACAGTATGCAAAGTTCATATTCATACACTCTTGATTCACAAAAGCGCACTGCTGTGCAATAAATTAAATTACTAAAATTAACTTTTTTTAGACTTGAGAGAAAGGTTGTATTTAATGAAACATTTGTTTTGACAAATAATTCAAAACGAACTAAAAGTCATTTCATTCATCAAAAGGTGAATCAATTATTTAATAAACACATAAATCATATTAGTACATAACATTTAGCTTAAGAAATCAGATTAAAAACTAATGCAATTCATTATAAAAGAAAAAATAATCCGTCTAACAATAGTGAACTTTGTTTCTTATCTAGAGAATTTTGTTATTTTCTATAAAATTAATGACCGGATTATCCTTTTGATTATTTGATATATTAAATGGGGGCACAATGTATAAAATCATACAAGAATGGTTTTTTTGTAACAAAAAGTTTTTCTTTTTTAAATGTTGAGGGTACGCATATAAAGTTTGCATACCGTATGTATTTTCTAATGGATTTCCAATTCAGCAGTGATAAAATTACAAGCTTTTTTGATTGCAAAAACGATCTTATGTGAGATATCATGTATGCATACATTCTTATATATCCATATATAAAATCTTATATTTATATATGGATCCACATATGAAGAGCTTCATAATTAAATGTTCATATATGAGCTCATATGTTATAATACATTTCATATATTAGTCCATATATTAGTTCATATATAATAGTTTTGCCATGTATAATCCCATATATTTCCATACATGAATTCATACATATTCATATATAGGTATATACATTCATATATTAAAAATATATGGACCATATATAATTTTTTTAGCTGGGAATATAATTTTTGTCATTTGGCAATCATAGTTATAGAATATTGGTTGCTTCAATTTTGCTGTCAAACCTGATAATAAAATAGAAAAATGTTAATAAAAACTCTTGAAATTGATTTATATAAATCACCTCTCAACATAGCCACCTGAATATAATTAGCCGGTTCTAACAAAGAGTCTGTTGGCTTGTCGTAACAATACTTTTTTTTCGCCTTCATTTCATCCAAGCTTAATACACACAGCTTTTGTATTTTGGACATTTGATTAGCCGCAGACAATATTTTTACAACAGGATCCAAAATATCTGTCGACACATCTAATTTCTGCGACCACCTCTGCAATGTTCTTACGGAGGGAAGCGGAAAATTTTTTCTCTTCAGCAACCTGTAAGCCTTGGCACTTGTGGAATTTAGCGTAATTGACTGTGCAATATCTTCAGTAAAGTTTTGTCTTTTGTCACCGTTTTTAAGTTTTTTTATTTGGCCTTCAGTGAAAAGACGTCTCAGTGCCTTCTGCAGATTTGCGTTTGTAAACTTTAACTTCTGAACTTCTTGAGACAAATTTTTAGTAGTGATCTCAGCTTGGTTTTTTTGCATTTTTAGCATATCATTTTCCTTACGTAATGCATCGCTAGAAACGATCATATATGTAAAAGTTTTTGTGAACCATTTAAAAGTATATATAAAAGTGTAGATACATACATGTTGTCTTCCAAATTTTTTATGTAGATCTGTAAAATGTCTTCGTTAGTGCTAGTCTTCACCATTGTTCGTTCCTCAGGGAATTTTGTTATTTCCTCCACGATTGTTTTTGTTTCCTATACAAATGTTTTGTTTTCCTCTACGGATGTTGTTGCTTTCTCTACGTATGTTTTTGTTTCACCCGCTTCTATAGTCGGTACTGCTCTCTCTTTCAACTTCAGAGTTGCTCGATTGCTGAATCCTAAACGTAATTATTAATTAAAAAACTGAACAAATAAAAAAACATAATTGTAACTTACCCATTTCAAATTTTAAATTTCTTTCAAAATCGTCCTGTTTAAAATGTAGAGAACAAATTCTCTCCCTGTGGGTCTTTATTGTATCCCGCCGATTGCAAAACTTTATCCAAAGTCTTTTTAGCCCTTTATCATTCTTTGGAAAACTATAAAAAGATGCAGCTAAATTGAAATTAATTAAAAATATGCACAAAATTAATTTTTCACACATTTGCTCACATGATTTTTGACTATCATTTTGCCTGCATTTGCCCACTGCACACTTCATGTTTTTATTTTAAACACTTTATACACGGTTTTTATAATAAAGATTATTTTTTTTATAAAATAAAACTAAAATTAATTAAAAATTCCTGATTTTTATCGAAATATAATATATATTTGTTTCGACCAATCAAAATTAATTTTGAATTGCGGGGTTGCCAAGTCTCACATTAGACTTAACAAAGTTTCGGGCAAAATTATTTATTTGTGTATACAATTATGTACTAAGATTTAGATTTTTTCACTTTTTTAGATTAACGGTTTGTTTTATTTATTATTATTTTTATTTTTCAATTAAAATTCACCAATTCACTTTGAAAGACACAATACGACTGATATTACTGAAAAAATTATTTTCATTATTTTCATATCAAACCTTAAAAAAACGCAACATTTTACAATTACCATAAAAAATTTCGGAGGATGCTTAAATTTATTTATTTAATAAATAATTGGGAAAACCCAAAAATGTTTTATTGAGGGTATGTTCAGAAATAGATTTCCTACATTGATTTTAAACATTGGAATGTTACAATTATTTTCTACTTATATTTTTAAGGTTGCAGGCCAAAAAAAAAAGTTGCTTAAATTTATTTTTCCAGGAATTAAGAAAATGCCAAATCGTTTTATTGAAGGTACAGTCAAAAATAGTGTTTCAAACATCAAGCGCTTGTAACTTGCACAATAAGATTACAATGACAAAAACGACCTACATTGCAGTTTATTGCAGGAAGTTTTTTAAAGGGGTTTTCATGACAAAAAGACAAAAAAAAACAAAAATTTGAATTTTATATTGTTTTCTATATTTTTAAGGCTTACAGGTCAACTAGAGAAGTAATTGATACACTTAATAAGGCCACACAAATCAACTTGTTAAACATTAAAACCAAATACAGTTAATTAAGCCATTCTCTTATAATTCATTATCGAAGTTCACATATAAATTTTAATTATAAAACATTACGAGCAAAGACTGCTTAATATATTTTAATTACCTGTAAAAATTAGAGTGAATGTCACTCAACTGGACGAAATAGGTGAGCAGGTATATGGAATGGAGCTTTATAATAGTCTCTGAGCCCAAAGTTATTTTGTGACTCAAAATAACGAAAATTAAACAAAAGTCTCAGCGTGAAATAAAACAACCAGTATGGAAATGGGTTGGATATTTATTTGTATTTAATCGGAGGATGAATCTTACCAACTGGACAACGACAAATCAAGAAGGAAGGGTTTTTAGCCGAAATTAGTATCTGCCCCTCATGCATGTTCTTGACATTTCGTTAGGCATTAATTTTTTCATAGTGATGTAAGATATGCTGCAAAATGTATATTTCAGCTTCTATTTATATAGACAAAACTGGGAATTGTGAGGAAAATAGATATGCGGTTTTTGAATAATTTTAATGGCACTTAGGAATTTCATTAAATTAATAATTTTGGCATTAACAATACCTTTTACAAAAAATTTTTTAAGACATTTCGCTTACAAAGATAAGAAAACCCTTTAAAAACATTTACTTTTAATTGTTTAACGCTCGCATAAAGTAAAACTATTGGCAAAATTTAAAAGTAGCGTTGCCGTGCAAGAAATTCTTTTTCCACCAAAAATAATTTAAAAAATCTACCAGCCCTAAAAATTATTGTGGAATGAATGGATTGGCAACCCTTTCGTAGGGGAATATACGTCATCTAGCGGGAAATCATGCGCATGTCGTAATCTGTATTTCTATAATTCTTGCGTTAGCAGCAGTGTACGTATATTTTAAAATTTTATTGTACTGAAAATTCGTACCCTGTTGCTAACGTAACGCTTTCCGCTCTCATTTAGGTATGAAGGTCACACACAAAATCAAAGCTTGAAGATCAAAAAGAGATGCATGCAACATGACAGTATAATTAGCTGAGCACTCGTTTCTTTTCTGTTCGTCAGGTACAAAGCAGCAATCGTACCAAAAGATTTGTATTGTTTGAACATAGACTGAGACAAACAATGTCTTTTCTTACGTCCCTGTGTATTTTCTTACAGTGCAACCTAAATTAGAGCGTCATGCGTTGCGTTAGCAGCAGGGTACGTATTTTCAATACATTCAAATAATATTTTATAATTTTGCATGTAATGAAAATAAGTACCCTGCTGCTAACGCCGCTCTAATTTAGGTTGGACTCTTATGTTTTGTTGATACATTTTTCGCTTTATATGCGAGAGATGAGAAAATAATATATTATACCTTTTTTATACCCATCTTTTTCTTTCACATTAAAAAATTAATTCTGAATCAGAAATGACGGACCTAAGCCCGACTTGAATGACAAAGCAAAGTTGAAGTAATCAGTTGTATGCGAACCTTTGCTACAAACGCTACTTACATATATAATTTCTGAAAATAAACAAAAAGTTTTTATTAAAACTAATTAAATATACTACCAAGAAAACTTAAAGAAATTGTACAGTTGAAAAGTAAGTATACGGAATGTAATATGTAAGTACATATGTACATTCATTTGTATATATGGGCATAAATAATATCTCAGTTGGTTCCCGGAAGATTTTCAATCCCAAAATATTAATATACAAAAAAATATAATCTTTTTATTGCTCCAAACGTGAATATTAAAATTATTGGTTGAAGAAATTATTATATCTGAAAGAAAACAATTCCGGAAAACTTTATAAAAACTTACTAATATACGGCAAAAAAATCTATACAAATGTACATATGCACGTATGCACTTTATTTTAATTTCTTATATTAAAATTTTAAATAATACCACGTGTAATAAGTCGTTTTTAAGATTTTTAAAAGTTGTAATGCGAAATCTTCATGTGAAACACGGCGTACTGTGTGGTGCTTTAGTTATGCCCAATATTAACTAACTATTTCTGTTATTCTTTGTGAAACCAATTATTTCTCTCCCGCAATTATATTTAAAACAAAAACAAGTTCTAATATTTCAATTTTTGTATGAATAAAAATTTATTTGTTTTTTACTTATAAATTTAAAAGAAAAACTGAAAAAAACATGCATATTTGGAGTTTTAAAACAAATTTTTAGGTAAAAAGCAAATATTTTTTTTTTCATACTGCACAATATTAACAAATATATTTAATATAATTATAATTTTATTTTTTGTTTTAAATGTAATTTGAAGAAATAAATAATTCTTCGACATCGTGCTTAAATACGTATGTACATTAGACGGACTCACTGAAAAAAGTTTTTGGTACCCCTCTTAAATTAAAGATCGGTCTTTTTAATGAGAACTCCCAAAACATTTTATGAGTCAAGCGATGACCGTTCGTGAGGAGCACCGTGTCTAAAAAAGGTATATTTTTGAATTTTTTTGGCGTATTTTCGTATTTTTTTCCAAAACAACATATAAAAAATTTACATAATCTGAAAGATTTTTCCAAGCTGCTTCCATTGGTGTATTAAACTTTACCATTTTTGACCTCAGAAATCCGTTATTGCATAAATACTATTAACTTTTAAGCATTTTCATAGCAGGTGCTACTTATATTAAAATAAATTCTAATATTTTTTATGATTTGAGTTATTGTTAATTTACGTCTGTTGTTAGTTCTCACGCGAAGTTTTGCAAAGCTGTTAAAGGAAATAATTTAACAATTACTCACATCATATATTACTTAAAAAATATTAGAACTTATTTTAATATAAGTAGCACCTGCTATGAAAATGCTTAAAAATTCGTAGTATTTATGCAATAATGCATTGCTGGGGCTAAGAATGGTTAAGTTTAATACACCATTGTAAGCGGCTTAGAAAAATCTTTCAGACGATGTCCTTTTTTTATATGTTGTTTTGGAAGAAAATACGAAAATACGAAAATACGCAAAAAAATTCAGAATATACCTTTCTTAGACATAGTGCAGCTCACTAACGGTCATATCTAGACCCCTCAAATGGTTTTTGATTTGAGATGGGTTACAAAGTCGCACTTTTTACCTCCATACAATATGAGTCGCTCTAATGTCAGAACTATGTACATATGTACATACATATCGGTACCACATATATTTTCTCTTTTATGCATATTTCGGCATATTAACTCCTAATAAATCGAAACAAAAATATGTTACGGTAATGATATGTACATTTGTATGTACACCGTTCGTTCTACTTTTGTTTTTACTTTTAAATATTAATAAATTTATTTATACACATTTTAAGCGTTCTTCAATCAAAATCTCCAGAGAGTTAAAGAAATTTGGATACTCATAAACTATTCTACATACATACATATTTCCTTTATACACAAAGTAAGTAAATTTTTAACAACATTTTATTAAGTAGATACGTGGTTTCCATATTGAAAAAGTAAGGATTTTAGGGACATTCACTGCACACAGTTTTCTTAGATTTCCTGGGAAGGATTGTGTAGAATCCTTATTGTTATTAGCGGGTTTGCGTTAAACGTTAGGTCTTCAAAATGAGTTGCGTCATCGTCGAAACTTTTAATAAGTACTTTAACACATACTCATAGTCAAAACAAAGTATACTTTAAGGGTCTTATGCAAAAAAACTTAGCAAAGCTTTGCAAAGCAATGTTAAGTAAAGTTGTATTCTAAAAAAATCATTATATCAAATTTCTAAAGTATGTCTCCACGTTTGTTAAGACTACTTTAAGTTGATATTTTTAAATTGTGTATTTTGTACCTCAAATATTTTTGATAATATAACACATATTGATTCATGTTACATCTGAAAATGAAGCTAGAAGTGTTAGCTCTTAGCTTAGATTTAATATTTCTGTCATGTAATGGAAAACCTCATCAAATTATCCAACTGATTCAAAATACATCGTAAAATCTATAAAAAAATATTTATATAAATGCAATTGCACAAAAATATTTTAGTGATGTACATACAATCAAAATAAATCGAAAAAAGCTGGGTATTCAAATACTCATTTCATTCGAATAAAAGAAATTGTGATAATACTTCTTTCTTCCCCATATTTTTTTACGTATACTTCATAGAAATGTTTATCTGTTTTACTACCATGTCAGAAGCTCATATTATTGGGTTGCTCTACTTCAAGAAAATAAAAATTTATGAAATAAAATAAAAAAATATTTGAATACCCGAATGAAATTTTATTCAATTTTGTACATCATAAGCTCTGAAGTGGTTGTTGAACACGGTGGTGTTACCAGTATTTATTATTAAGAGTTTAAAACCAGTATTTTGTATGGTAATACTAGTTTTAATTTCGTAAAGTATACTTTGTTTATGACTATGACCGGGTTTACATTCGGATGCTAGAACACATATTATTAATTTGTATTTCCCAAATTTAAATTAAAAGAGGTGTGTCAATCTTTATCCAAACTCGCCAGAAAACGTGTGCAAATGTTTCGAAAGGGAAAACATCGACGAATGTTTACATGCTCTGTAATAATTTGCACATAATAAAAATATGGAAACCACTTATCTTAATTATTTTGTAAGCAAATGTAGGCTGACTTCCTAAACGCAAGTTGCAATTCATATTTACAATGCATACACTTCGTAAACGCATATGTAAACTTTCTGGCAATGTCCAATGTTCCTAATCGTTTGGCAACTCATTTTAATGAGTATCAGTTGTCAAAATCGTGCATCATTTTTATTTTGTAGGCAAACATATGTATGAGTTGCATAGCGACGTTCCTAAATGCCGATAAAATGCAAAAAATGTCTACGCAGCGCAAGTTTGCTCTTAATACATGCTTAGCATTGCACACGCATTTTATTAAATTGTGAATTGCAACTTGCGTTTAGGAAGTCGGCCGTAATTCCTTATTTCTAATTTATTATACACATTCTTTTTTCTCTTAACATTTAGCAATCCTATAATTTAATCATGCCGAGACTTCGCAAGAGATCCCAAGAGCAACGGAGACGTGCTCAACAGCAAAACCTAAAAAATTTTCGGGAAAGAAATCCTGAATATAATCGAGTTCAAAACTCAGGTTTGTCTTCCCAAGAAGAAATTCAGGATTTTAGGGCAAGTGAAGTAAGTCGAATAAGACATTATCGATCAAATTCATATTACCGTGAATCTGACTGTACACGCGATGCCACAGCGCGAAGCTTGCGACGAGAATCTTCAGAACTACAGCATATCGAACGTCAGAGGGATGCTGTAGCCCATTCACTAAGAAGATCAGCTCCTATCGTTCGTGCTGCTGAGCAGGAGCGAAACACTGCTGAGCACTCGCTTTGACGGGAAATTCAAGAGTTTAGAGAAGTTGAGCGTGAGCGGGACTCCATTGCACATTTACTAAGACGATCCAATCCTATCGTTCGTGCTGCTGAGCAGGAGCGAAATACTGCTGAGCACTCGCTTCGGCGGGAAATTCCCGAGTTTAGAGAAGTTGAGCCTGCACGGGACTCCATAGCGCATTCACTTAGACGTTCCAATCCTATCGTTCGTGCTGCTGAGCAGGAGCGAAACACTGATGAGCACTCGCTTCGATGGGTAATTCCCGAGTTTAGAGAAGTTGAGCGTGAGCGGGACTCCATAGCGCATTCACTAAGACGTTCCAATCCTATCGTTCGTGCTGCTGAGCAGGAGCGAAACACTGCTGAGCACTCGCTTCGACGGGAAATACCCAAGTTTAGAGGAGTTGAGCGTGAGCGGGACTCCATAGCGCATTCACTAAGGAGTTTTGATCCTCTTGCTCGAGCTGCCGAGCAAGAGCGAAACACTGCCAAGCACTCACTTCGAAGGAGAATTCCAGAGTTCAGAGTAGCAGAGCGTGAGCAGGGCGCTCTAGCTCATTCAATAATAAGATCAGATCCTCTTAATCGTTCCGTCGAGCAAAATCTTAATACAGTTAGGCGTCGGGAATTAAGAAGATCTACAAGAACACAAAATGAAAATTTGCAGCGCATGCGTAATTGCCGCGTTCGAATATATAGAATGGATCCACTTAATAGAGAAAATGAAAGCAGAAGGCAAGCTTACAGAAATAGAAATATTAGGCGAAATTTGTCTCCGCAATCAAGGACACAGGCTTTACAAATCGATGTACAGAGGCATGCTTATAGAATGTTGGAAGAGTTTAATTTAAATATTAAGATTGGACCCACAGAGATTTGTGTTTGCTGTGGTGGTCTTTGGTTTCCGAATCAAACTAAAGAACTATGCATTGAAAACTTTGGCCACTTGCGACAAGCTTTCTATTTGTCAAGCCTTTTTCCTTCCAACGAAAATATTTTTAAATATTGTCAGACTTGTTGCAAAGTTATTAAAGATGGAAAGATTCCCACAATGTGTTTAATAAATGGATTACAATTTCCAGAAATTCTAGATGAGCTTAAGGATTTGACGCCCTTGGAAGAAAGATTTGTTGCTCCGAGATTTCCTTTTATGCGGATAGTATCATTAGTATACAATCGTCAGTGCGCTGTCAGAGGAGCAGTTGTCAATGTACCGATAACTCTTGATAAAACTGTAAATTTTCTCCCAAGATAATTTGACCAAACGGAAGTTATACAAGTTATATGCATTGAAAACTTTGGCCACTTGCGACAAGCTTTCTATTTGTCAAGCCTTTTTCCTTCCAACGAAAATATTTTTACATTTTGTCAGACTTGTTGCAAAGTTATTAAAGATGGAAAGATTCCCACAATGTGTTTAATAAATGGATTACAATTTCCAGAAATTCCAGATGAGCTTAAGGATTTGACGCTCTTGGAAAAAAGATTTGTTGCTCCGAGAATTCCTTTTATGCGGATAGTATCATTAGTATACAATCGTCAGTGCGCTGTCAGAGGAGCAGTTGTCAATGTACCGATAACTCTTGATAAAACTGTAAATTTTCTCCCAAGAATATTAGACCAAACGGAAGTTATACAAGTTCATCTCAAAAGGAGACTGGAATATAATCATAGTTTCATGACAGAGACTAGTAGACCAAGAAAAGTTATGGAAGCTGTACGATACTTGGTAAGTACAGATTTGTATAGAAAGCACAACATTTGTCTTTCAAATGATTGGTTGGACAATATAAGTCAACATAAAGGTGTTCCTTTTAAAACGAACATGGAGGATCAAAGTGTCGTTGAAAGATTATTCAATGAGAGATCACACCCAATAGATATTGAAGAATTCAATCCCCAGGAAACACTTAGAAAATATTCCTGTAGAAAATGTTTCTTTGGAAAGGGTTTCCATTGCACCAGGAGAAGGACAACGTCCTTTAGATATGCTTTTTGATGAAGATTCCGAAGAGCTATCAACATACTGCGGCGTTAAGAGAACGTGCACTGCAACAGTAGGAAAAATTATAAAGTCCGAAGCAAGAAGATTTGATAGAAGATGCGCTCGTGTAGATAAGGTTTTATACTCATACAAAAAAGTTAGAGTTAACACGCGTGAAAAATGGTATATCCACATGTCTGCGAAAAAAAGTGGGACCTAACCAGCATACTGTGGGTAACATGCTGAATGATAGTTATGTACAAAGTCTAGTACAACATGATGAAGGCTACCATATTTTAAAAAGGATACGATCTTCTCCAGCTCACTGGGAAGGGGAGAAGAAAAAAGTTTTGGCGATGATACGCCAGTTTGAACTGCCAACTTTTTTCATTACTTTATCAGCCGCAGAGTCTCAATGGCCTGAGCTATTAGTAATTTTAGCAAAAGTAGTGCAAAACCGTATTATTACAGAAGAAGATGGAATGAGCTTTACCACACAAGAGAAATATAAGTTAATAAGAAAGGACCCAATAACCTGCTCACGTTATTTTGACCAGAGAATTAGACATCTCTTCCGACATTTTAAAGCTTCTGGAGGAATTTTTAGGGATCATAAGGTTATCAGATTTTATTGGAGAATAGAATTTCAACAAAGAGGATCTCCCCACGTTCATGGTATATACTGGATGGATAATGCACCACTATTAAATATAAATGAACCAAATACTTTTCCAGAAGTAATTAATTTTATTGACGAATTTATAAAGACATACTCATCAATAATGGAAGTGGTGGATTATGTTTCATATCAAAGACATAATCATAGTAGGACATGCCAAAGAGAAATTTGTGGACAAAAAATTTGCAGATTTCACATACCTTATCCTCCTATGGAAAATACGGAAATCCTTTTACCATTTTCTGATGAGGTCGACAATGATTTTTTGCAAAGACACAAGATGAACTTTGAAAAAATTCAAAATGTTTTAAATACCAACCACTCAAATGAAGACATAGAAATGTTTTCTTTATTTGAAAACTTTTTGGCAGATGAAAGGATTAATCTGACGCAAGAAGATTATATACTTGTCATAAGATCTTCCTTGAAAAAACCATGTATCTTTCTGAAGAGATCATGTAGGGATATAAATGTTAACGCATTTAATCCGAGAGTACTAGCAATGCAGAGAGCTAATATGGATATACAATTTATATTAGACGCATACGCATGTGTATCGTATATCGTTAATTATATAAATAAGTCAAACAGAGGAGTATCAAGATTGCTACAAGAAGCAATTATGGAAGAAACGTCAGTGTTAAACAAAGACTTCAGCACATTAGAAATAGATTTATTTCCGCTTCTGAAGTTTCGGGTCAAGAAGCTGCATACAACATCCTTGGAATGCACCTCTCATAATGCAGCCACTCAGAAGTGTATATAAATATTTTACAGCCAGAAAAACGTGTTCGGATCCTGAAGCCTAGATCCGAACTACAAAATTTGCCTGAAGACTCAACAAATATATTTCAAAGTAACATCTTAGATCATTATATTCAACGACCGGATGTAATTAATGATGTTTGCTTAGCATACTTTGGAGCTTACTATACGTATTCCAAAAAGCTAAGTAGAAATGCGAATTTACAAGAAGAAGAAAATGATTATCAAGAAGATGAAGAACTGGATGTAGATGAAGTAGGAAGACCTTTACAATTAATAAACAATTCCGGATTTATTTATAAACGTAGAAATCCTGCAATTATAAGATTTCCTAAATTCTATATTGACACGACAAGGGAAGAGTATTTTAGATGTCTGTCATGTTATATTTGCCATGGTGCAATGAGGATGATGAAATAACACGGAACTATAATGAGCGCACATGCATTCTCCACAAAAATGTGATAGAAAATGACAGGATAATGTTCGAAAAATTAAAAGAGGGAGAACTAGATGATATTATAACACGGATTCAAGAGAAAGGTGAGGACGTTGAACAACAAGAAGACAACAGCATCATACATCAAATTCTGGATGATGAATTTAGAGAATTAGCTGTTCCAGTAATAGACGAGAACCTTAATATTTTAAACATTACTGATGGAAATGCAATAAATAATGATGATGGAAATTCTGATGATATTCGAGTAATTAGATTACCACCTCTGTTGAGCAAGAATAGTCTAATGGAGTCTGTTAAAACATTAAATGTTAAGCAAAGAGAATATCTACATCATCTTTTAAGGAATGTGTTGGACAATGTTCAGTTCACCGAATTTATAAGTGGTGGTGCATGCGTTGGTAAAAGCCGACTTATAAAATCTATATATCAATCAGTGACCGAACGATTCAATTCAATTCCTGGCTCTAACCCAGATTTATTGAAGGTTTTGTTGAGTGCGCCAACTGGAAAAGCTGCCTTCGGTATAGGTGGAGCAACTCTTCATGCATTATTTTCCTTGCCAATTAATCAATATTCTGGAGAAATTCGCCCTCTTAGAAATGATACTGTAAATACATTATTTACAAAATTTATAGACTTAAAACTTATAATTATTGATGAAATTTCAATGGTGGGTGCTAGAATGTTGGGCTACTTAAATTCTAGATTAAAACAAATTTTTAAAAGTACAGCTGTATTTGGTGGAATATCGATTTTAGTGCTTGGAGACCTTAAGCAACTACCTCCTGTTGGAGACAAATGGATTTTTAGCATCAATACATCAAATCCATATGGTGTAATTGCTGGAGGAGCGCTTTGGAGTAATTTTAAATTTTTCGAATTGACAGAAGTTATGAGGCAACGCAATGACCGCATTTTCGCCCAGGCATTAAACTCAATGGCTATTGGAGAAATGGATGAGTCAAAAATAGAGCTGATCAGACAGAGAGTTGTTGATAATGATATGATCTTACCACCAGAAGCTATTCATTTTTTTTGGTCTAACGCAGAAGCCGAGCAATATAATTTATTAAGATTAAGGCAAATAATAACTCCAGAGCATTCGTCAAAATCCGTCGACCTTATAACATCTGACACTTTACCAGCTAAACAAAGTAACAGACTTTTAAATATGGTGTTCACATCGGTTTAAAAAAGAGAGACACAAGGGCTCTAATACTAAACACTCCGAATGAAGTTGCTTGAAAAAAAAATTTTTTTTTGCTTATCACCACTTATGTATTATTTACAACTATCACTTAATTATGTCTGGCAATGGTCGGGCCTATTAATTATATGTTAGATTTAAGATTAGAACACTTATTGTTAGTTCATATATGAAGATACAATAAATAAAAAAACATGCATTAAAAAAAAAAATATGGTGTCAAAAATGAAAACATCTGAAACGCAAGGACTTTGTAGGGAACTTAAATTAAAAGTAAGCGCTAAATGATGACATTGAACATGAATACACACGATGGTCTTGTAAATGGAGCAGCAGGAATTCTTATGGACGTAGAAATAAATGGCCAAGCGGAAAATCCAACAACTTTGTGGATCTTATTTTCAGACGAAACTGTTGGTGTTGAGGCCCGCCGCCAAAATCCTCATAGAAATGAGCCATCTTGGACACCAATTAAAAAATGTGTAAGAACTTTTCAATTTAAGGCCAACAATAGCGTTACAATTGAGAGAACTCAGTTCCCATTAGTGATAGCAGAGGGAATAACGATTCATAAAAGCCCAGGCGCGACTTGTTCTAACATAGTTGTCCACATTCGGAACAGAATGAGTAGATCTGCACTGTACGTAGCTTGTAGCAGAGCCACAAGTGCTTCAGGACTTCATATTTGCGGAAATTTAAAACCTCCCAGTCCGTTCAGCAGTTCAGATCCCGTCAAAATACAGCTTGAGCGTTTACGATCGGAAAACATTTTGTGCAAACAATATGATTTCATCAGAAATAGTGATTTAAAGGCAAGATTGTACTATCAGAATACACAAAGCCTTAATGCACATCACCAAGACATTTTAACAGATCCTACAATAATGCTAGTTGATGTTATTTGTTTGGTTGAAACTTGGAGTTTTCCGGAAGAATTCAACAGTCTATCAAATTATTCAGTTCTAAGCAGACTCAGTTGCTTTAGCAGCGCACTTTAGTTCAAACGACACATTTTTCTGTGCGAAAGTCCAAAAATCAACTTGCAGTTTTACTATTGTTGTTGTTGTTTTTTAATTCTAAAGACTTCAGAATAAAAAAAAGTGATTTTTGTTTTGACTAAATATTAATAACCGTTATACAGCAGCGTGTCGAAGTCAACTGATTAAATTTTTTCTATAATTGTGTAAGTAAGTAGTTAAGTAGTGCGTGGTCAACTTTAAGTGCGTATATCTCGGACTGTGTTTGTGATAATTTATTAGAGTAAAATGGAAAAGAAAGAGCCAATTGAGTAGACATATTTTTAATTTTAAATGTTTTATATATATGTCGCTATAATTAATAAATAACTCATTAGCGTAAACATCTATAAATAGTTAAATTTTTATAAAATTTTTATTTTCTGAAAGCTTTTAAAAAAATATACCCCATTTCTCCACTCTCAAATTGCACAAAATAATTAGAATATTATCTAGTGAGTTATTTGGTATTTATCAAAAATTTCGATTTTTTGTATACGTATATGAATGACAAACTTGAAACCTCGTCAATTTCTGATGAAAGCCTATACAAGTCTTCTCGTTCGTGCAGCAGCAACATCAGCACGTAAGCAAGGTGAAACCGATTTGGCTGCAATACTAAAGGAAAGTATTCAAAGTCCAACAATACCATCAAAAATGCGTGAAATTTGTGATGAACATCCTAAGAAGCCAATTCCATTTACTGCGGATGAGGCTTTAGCCTTCCTCCTTGAACATAATTTGTCTAAAGAGCAGTATAATGCAATACGCCAGGAAAGCAAATTAAGGAATTGTGATATATATCCTCATTATAGTAAAATAACTGCCGCGAAAATGAAATGCCGAAATGTTCCTCTTCAATCTATTCTAGCGCATACAGCAGAAAGAATTATAGAAATGCAAAAAGAAGTTTTTATTGCTGAAATGGAAAAGGAGAAGACTGAGTTTTTAAGCACAGAACTAATATTTAGTTACGGCTTTGATAGTAATACTGGTCAAGCCCAGTTTAAGCAAGCATTTAGTGAACAAAGTTTGTCAAGTAGCTGTGACGCATCCCTTTTTGCTACCACAGTTATTCCCTTAAGATTAGCGCTACAATCGGGAAAACCAATCTGGAATAATCGCACACCGCAGTCTGTAAGATTTTGTCGTCCTATTAAACTGGAGTTCACAAAAGAAACGAAAGAAGTGGTTTTAAAGAAAAATTTGGACCTACAAAAAGAAATTGACAATTTAAGAAACTTGCAAGTATCACTTGATGATGGAAAATTCGTCGAAACTACTTTTAAATTATTTTTGACACTAATTGATGGAAAAATTTTGAACGTTTTAACCGGAAACAAATCAAACCAGGCTTGCCCTATTTGTTATGCTACGATATCACGCGCGTAGAAACACCCGCACCAAATAACCTACTAGATGTATTTAATAGGGCCATGGATAATTCAGATCCATTAATTTCCACAACATTTTTAAACAGACGCATTCAAAAAAGAACACGTTCCACGTTACCACCTGAAGTAATTGAACTATTATGTGGCTGCGAACCAACAGAAGAACTTCACCATAACGAACAAGATGACGAAAATAATGAAAGTGAAGAAGCCTCCTTTGAATTAATTTTACAAAGTGAATTGGATATAAACAATTAATAAATATTTTAGTATTAAAAAACAAATTAATTAATTCTATACACTTTGTTTAAATTAATGGGTGCTAGAGGGTTAATTTTTGGTCACTTATGGGTTAAACTCCATTTGTTTATTGGAACCATCCATAATTATATAATTCATATAATAACTGTTTCGATTACTCTTATAATGTAGTCGTAACTAATTTTGCACAGAAAAAGTAGTCATTTGACCTAATGTGCAGCGGTAAAGGAGAAAAGAGACATCGTCACAGAAAAGCCGTTACGTACAGAACGAAGCAATGGAAGACGCAAACTTTTTATTTGCAGAAGAACATATTATCAATGGCAATACTTTACAATATATAGCTTTTCGTTTCAAAGAAATGTATTTTGTTGTGTTGTATAAAACTCCAAATTTTCCCCTAACACAATTCTAATCGTTTTTTAGAGCAGTATTTGATAAATTGAGGAATTTCTTTGCAAATGACGTTGATAGAGTTTACATAATCGGAGGTTTCAATAAATGCCGGAAAACAAAGGAAAATGAAATAGAAACATTTCTAAATACTGAAGGATATGTTTCTCTGGCAAATAATGAAGTAGCTACTACCAAACATGGCACACATATTGACTGGATATTTTCAAACGCTAATCCAAGTAATAGTATAGCAAAAATTTATCCAACAATACACAGCTATCATGATGGAATTTTAATTGGGATTAAGTGAGTGGTCCTATGTAATGGACCACGTCGTTTTTAAATGAGCATTCAATATTCGTGTTTAAGTTATGGTGATAGTTCTTCTAAGGCGCTTACAAATTGTGTGCAAACTTTAAATAACTATTCCATATGAAGTATTTGTGGGATGGTGCAGACCTAGGATGCGCACTTTTAAATTAACCAAATTTTAGCCATACATTTTTATTATGTTTGGACTACTCCTGGTCCTTCATGGAGTATAGTTTTCATGCACCGATGGACTAGTTGCATTATTTGTAGGGTGGTCTTATTGCATGCAAATACTTTTAAGCATAATACATGCATGCATTGTTATGGTAATTTTAATGAGTAATTTTAAAATAAATTACGGAACATTTTTAATAACTAAGTGTGGTAACAGCAATTTTCTTGGGGCGTCCATTGGATACGCCTACGCCTGCATGCATATACACACATACACCTATACTAATCTATATGTATAAATGTTTTCTCAAAAAGGAGATTTTACAATTTTGTATGAATAAATAATTTCTATAGTAGTTAGATTTATGGGGAGACTATAGGAGGAGTGATGCGAATATATAGCTTCTCCTACTCAAATGGCAACCTCACCCACTGTTCTCAACAAACTTGGTACTCCCTGTTTCACTAACGAGGCTCTGCCGACCGTTAATAGGCGGTATATCCTAAACAACTGCACAGTGTTGCCACTGTTGCCACACGCCTGTCTGCAGGATAATTGGCACCACCGATACTTTTGTAACCAGTTCTTATTAATTTTAAGTAAATGGAGATACAAATTAAATTTATCGCTAAAGATCACTCATTACTATAAAATAAATTAAAGGAAATGTTTCATTTTATTTCCCTGCCACCGTCCCTTTTTGCTGAACAAATAATAATAAACTTTTACATAATACCCCGATACACCAGCATACCTTTTGCACTGGGACGTTTAAATTGAGACACATAAAAATTGTGCAACATCAAAGATTATTAAATAAAACAAGTTATTTTATTGGGTTTGGAGGTACAATATAAAGACACAGTAAACAAGCACTGATTTGTTTGATATTGCATGACGTGACGTCGTTTTTGACAACTGGAATAAGAGTGAATGTAAAATATTTCTTAGATACCGAGTGTAGAACAAACCATATGCATATGTATGAATGTGCTTATGAATGTATCCCTATACTACATATAGGCACTTTGCTAAAGGGTACATAAGATTCGGCACAGCCGAATATAGCACTCTTACTTGTTTTCTTTAATGTGGAGATGTGAATATTTTTCTCATTTTGGTTATTTTTTTGCCAAAATAATGATACACATGCACATATTTTTTATGTTATACTTTTTAAGCTTTTATGTTCTTCAATTTTTAGTATTGCTACCAAGGCAACTGAAAATAAAACAGCTGTGGCTTAAATCGCTAGTGCAGCCACCTGTTATGAATTCACCTTGATTGCTACTCACGTGTTAACAAAAGTTTTCTTTTACAACACTGTCAACAACTTTTAATTTAGCTAAATAGTCGCAACTCTGTACTACAGACCACTATGTAGTCCATAGGATGTGAGTTTGTTTATCAGCCCGTATAGCCTCCTTCCTAAAAAATTGGTCACATCTTGGAAAATGTTAATTAGTTGGACAAATTTAAAGTTTTTCGAAAATCTCCTGAAAACTCGAACTTCCAGTAATTCTGAGTATGTACGTTTTTAGAGTACCATGTGGTAGGTGACCACTTTTGTCCGCCAGCATCGCCTCCTTCCCAAGAAAAGTGCGTAACCCTCAGAAAATTCCAAGTTTAAAACTTGACGATATTTGGTTCAAATTCATGTTTTTCAGAAACAGATTCATGGGCTTTAATAAAGGAAAACTTTATCTATAAATTTGCACTAAATTTTCCCGTCTCGGTTGCATCATTTAATGGAAAAGTCCTTTGGAAAGGCATTAGCCGAATTTTTATAGCTTAACAGAGCTCTGTTAACACGCTAACAGAGCTGTGCAAACTCTACATTTTCATGACTTTTTTGGAGTGATGTTATTTAATAAAAATACTACATACATACGGAAATTTGGTTATATATTTTTGATGTAGATTTCTGCTTTATATACTCAGCTTTTATTGCAAATGGAATCTCCGAATTGTTTGGATTCATCGTATTAGAATTTGTTCAAAGATTTTCTGTAATGAAAGCTAGATCTTACCACCTCTAAATTTACAACAGTCTTGCTTGACTAATTATGCACATGTTAGATAATTTGTTTATTTTTGTTTTACTTAAGAAAACCTTTTTTGCTTTTTTACTTTTAAGTATATTTTTATTAAATTTTCGCCACAAGCCCAAAGCTATTAATTTTAGTCAGTCTTATTATTATTGTTTGTCAGAATATTTACAATTAACTTTGGTGTTATTTGTTCACTAATATCACTAGTTTACACCGAAAATGTACATTTGATGAGAGGTGATTTTCCTTATATATTTGCTTCCGCTGAATTCAAAAATCAAGGTTAAATTATTTTATGGTATAGTTTTTGAGATACATATTGTAATTTTTTCACTTTTTCGACCGTTTTTCACTCGACAAATCATATCTCAAGCTTGAAATGTCCGATTGGGTCGTTCTTGGTATTGAAATGCAAACTATTAAAATGACGACTAAATATGTTTAATCGAATCGTTGATTGGTAAATTGGTTAAAAAAAATTCTGGTTTCTGTTCATGTACGTAAAGATTATACTTTTACGTAAGAAATAAGACCAACCAAAAGAAAATCTACGGAAAAATTACAAAGTTGTAAGCAATTGAGTAATTGATTGAGTATTATTCTATTTTCGTCCCATTTTTATATGGGAACAAACCACTGTGTGTCGAGGTGACATTTAAACTGAAAAACCCATTTTATCAAACTTTGGTGCGCGTGCGTCACGCCTAATCTAAAATGATTCACCTGCATTTTTTAAGTATGAAGAAGACAGAAAAAAATTTACCATACAGCTAATGGACATGCACGCACATGTTTTTAATTTGTTGATTAATAAATATAATGTATCATAAGGTATTTGTTTAAAAAGAATTTTTAATACAAGAACATAGTTTTTATTCGGTAATCTGTATAATTTGATTATCAGGATAAGGGTATGCAAACAACTATCCGGATTATCAAGTTTTTACTGTATTTTTTAAGCCTTCCCGAATTTCGCGTTCCCTTGAGAGCTGTGTATAATAATAAGCTTACAGAAATATACTTAATATTTTCGTTATTTGTTTGCAATTCTATATAATTAATAAATAAATGAAGAATTTGATACGCGAAATTCAGGAAGACGTCAATATCAGTCTTAAATTTTAGTATTTGCATAAATATGTATGTATATTTGTAAATCAGGTCAAATAGTTCATTTGAGTTACAATGTTGTTTAAGTAAATATTGATATGTATACTTGTGATAAAAAAATTCTTACCAGAAATAAATTCGCCTTTAAACGTATTTGACGATTCGCGAAATTGTGTTTGGCGTCATTTATCATATTCTCTCTTAGAGAGAGTCTCTGCTTTAATAAACTGTTGTACAAATACAAAATTCGGCTTTTTTCCCGTTTTCGATAAAAGTAACCACAGATCAATCTTCGCATTCGTAAAACACTACTGCTCTGGTAAATCAGTAAAAGCACGAATATATAGAGAGCCGATAGTTTCAAATAAAAGCTAGAAATGAATGAAACATTTGTTAATAACTAATTGCCTTATATATAAAAATTATTAAGACTTTATAAAGATTTTTTAAGGAAAATTTTTATGGAAATTTGTTCTAAAAACCTTTTTAAAGCCTTAATAAGTTTTATAAATAAGGCTGTAATTTTTTAAATAAATAGTCTTAATTTGTATGCACACATATTTTCTCTCGTGTAAGTATGACTAAAGCCGATTCCAACATGCAATTTGTTTATGCCAAAAACGAAACTACGCTACAACTACAGACAATAAATTCAGTAAAGTGTGAGCTTTCCGGTTTTTGGCAATTTATTTTAGTTTTAGAATGTCTTTTATTTGACGCTTTTTTCATTTTGACGTTTTTTTCGGTTTTTTGAAATTTTTTTTGGTTTGGCAATTTGGTAATTTTGAGATTTTTTAGTTATACCGTTTTTGAAAATATCAAGAGTTTGCCTCTTACGTTTTCCAAAATATATTAAGTTTTCAAATTACATAGTCAAAATTACATTATGTTATAGAAACCCCTTTAGTTTTATTTTTTTTAAATTTTAGTGTTAATTGTGTTAGCCTGTATAAGAATACACTGACTGTACAAATTTCAAGTGTTTATATCAGCGATCTTCAAAATCGCGCACGAGTTATGTTGAGTGTCGAAGACACTGCAAAAAAAACACTTCTTTACGCTTTTGTTTATGAATTAATCATAATTTATTTTTGAATTTTCTTTTTTAATGAAACTTATTATTTAAATACAAAAGTGCTTACGCTAATAAAGTTTTATTTCGCAATCAATAATTTTGTTCTTAATAATTTTTATGTTTATAAATAATTTTGTTAACGAAAGCAATTTCTTTATAAATTTCTTGTTAATAAATTTTATAAAAAACATGTCAATTGATTTTGTTTACTTAAGCTAAAGTTTTGTATTTCATTTTATTTCTTTTTCTTTTATTTACAAATTTAGTTTATGCTTATGCAACTACTTAATTGACGGTCGGGGGTGACTATACTGGTGCTAGGGATTTCGTTTATGGTGTATTTTGTGTTGTATTTTATTAAGAAAATTATAATAGTATGTATTTGTGTAATTCTGTGTTATTTGATAATAATTCTATGGCCAATTTATTTTTTAGATGGTACTCTTTTAGTTTGGGAATGGTTAAACTTTCTATTGTGGACAAAGGTTTTATTTTTATTTGTGGAGATGGGTTTAGGATGAATTCGTCCCAATATATGTTTGGATTGTCTTTGTATGTAATTTCATTGATTGTCAGGTCACAGTTTTTAAAATGTAATAACACGTTTCCTTCGATAATATGTTCGTTCAAATCGCATGAAGTTTTAATTTTTGTTGGTGGTAAATTTGTTGTTAATACTAGTCCTAGTTCAAGTTGTATGACTTTAGCTATCTGGCCTACATCATTCAGTTTACATTTTGCTTCTAAGTTATGCATAATTTTTCCAAAACATGAGGACTTTTCTATTGTTTCTTGTTGTGAACTTTCTTTGCAGTAATACATGTCTTCAATTTTTTGCATAAATTGTCGAAATACTGTATTTTCTCGTTATTATAAATTGTGTATGGTGTTATTATTATCTCTTTTGTTCTGTTTATAGGTATGGGGATTGTGTGGGAAATTGTGTATTGGTCCTGAGGGATGTGTGGAATAAGAATATTGAAAATGATATTTGTGTTATTGTAATAGGCTTGTAGTTCTAGGAGTTCATATAAGTGTTCTATGGTATTGACTTTAATAGACTGGGTTTTCAGTTTGCTTTCGATTTCTTCCAGTTCATCTATATTTAAGATCATTTTTGGTATAATGTTAAGTCTGGATAAGGTCATTGCTTCGGAAATACTTGTAATATGATTTGATAGTAATTCAATATGATAATTGATTTGATTTAAGTACTGAATGTCATTAATGAGTTTGTAGTTGGATGATATACTATTTTGTGAGTGTTGTAATGACCGTACTATAATGTCTTGCTCATTATTTATGTGGCTTGTAATGTTTTCTATTCTTTCAATAATTTTAGTGTTAAGTATGTTTTGTTTATTTGTTTCAGTCTGTAAGTTCAATGTCAAGTTAAATATTACGTCATTAATACGAGAAGCGTCATTGCTGTCCATGTTTCCTGTAATAAATTTCACTGCCGATCCTATACCGTCTCGGTGTTATTGAATCTAATTTATCTTTGAGGTCTATTAATTTGTGTTGTGTTGTTTTCAAAGAGCCTGTGTTATAGTATGATCGTGTGAAGTGTTTTAACGATTCTTCAATTTTCATGATATTGTTGCTATATGATTGTAGTTTTATGATATGTATAAGGTTGGTGTAATCTGTTATACTCTTAGCTGTTCCCAATTTTATTTGTAAAAGACCTTGTGTATCGGTCAGATTTCGTAGGTGTAGTGTTTGTGCGTGTATTATGGTAATTAATCTGAAATAGGTAAAATATGGTTTAGTTTTCAAAATCGTCTTTTCTTTATTTTTGATTTGTGCAATTTTTTATTTAGTGTGGTTATTAAAGTTACTCTATTGTTCTTTTGTACTTTATGCCTAGAAAATCTTGGTGTTAGCTTATTTCTTCTACATTCTTTCCTGTAAATATAGTCATTTTCTTCGTAATCTAATGGGTCTTGTCTATTAGTGTTCAGTTTATCTATGCGTTTGTCTGTGTCAGTTTGTAATTTATGCTTAATAGAGTCATATAGTTGAGTTCGAAATTGATTTATTTTGGAAAGATATTCGTGTTCGTTACTGAATGTGATTTGGCGGTCAAATTTATAAGTTCTACCGTAGAAAAGTTCAAAGGGTGTTAATTTTGTAGAAGAGTGGATTGCATTGTTGTAGGTTATAAGGGTCTCTGTTAGAATATCGTCGTGATCCATTTCTAGCTTTTTCTCTTTAACTTTTTCTATTATTAATCTGTATATTTCGGTTAACGTTGAGTGGAGTCTCTCTACAGGGGCATTACTACTTGATTGTTGGAAAGATGTAAAATGTAAGTTAATTTGATATTGTTGACAAAAATCTTTAAATATATTTGAATTGAACTCGGTTCCTTGGTCACAAATAATTTCGTTAGGAATTCCATGCATGCTTAGAAAGTGTTTTAAAGATTTAATTGAGCAAAGGCTATTCCTTGCTGTTAAAGTATATGCGGCGGCAAATTTAGAAAATTTATCTATAATTGTTAAAATATTTTTCCCGTTAATTGTATAAATGTCTATATGTATTATGTCGAGTGGTTTAACAGGTGTAGGGGGTTTTTCAAATTTATTTTTTGGAGGGTTTCTGTCATACTTTAGCCTTTGGCATGAATTACAATTATTTATTGTTTGAATTATTTTTGATTTCATGTATGGAAAATAATATTCACGTTTAAGGTGATCGAATGTTTCTTGTATTCCTCTGTGGTTATTGTTTTCATGGTAGTCTTGAATGATTTTATCCTGATTATCATTTTCTTTTATGTCTTTTACTATTTCAGTGCATCTAACTAAACGGAAAATTTTGCTCTGTGCAAAATGTTTTGCGTATACATTTTGAATTATAGCACAAGATTCATCGTCGGTGAAAATTGCTGTAGTTTTATTAGGGGCTAGGTGGTTTTTTAAAATGTCTGTTATAATTTCTTCTGTGTAAGTAGGGTATGTAAAAGTTTTTCTATGTTTATTTTTGAAGATTACTTCGAGTTTTACGCGAGGAATAGTATTTCCCTTTTTAAATAAAGCTTGTAAATTGAACTCATTTATTGGTTTTTCCGAAATAGGTATGCCGTCATCGTAATTTTCTTCCTCTGAGTGAATGGTACTTCCCGAGGTGGCTTGATTAGATAGTGTGTCAAATGTATTAATATTTTGAGTTTCTGAAGGGTCTGTTTTTATTCGGCTAAGGGCGTCAGCGTTAGCATTTAACTTCCCTTTTTTATATACGATTTCGTAGTCGTATTCTTCTAACTTTAATCGCCAACGAATTAATTTTGAATTTGGTTCTTTCAGGCTCATGATCCATGTAAGGGGTTTATGATCTGTTATGATTCTAAAACGGTGACCGAATAGATATGGTCGAAAGTATTTAGTAGCCCAAAATATGGCTAAAAGTTCCTTCTCTATTGTGGAGTAATTGATTTCTGATGTTGTGAGTGTGCGACTTGCATAGCAAATTGTCTTGTCATTTCCTATGGGACCTTGCGATAGGATAGCTCCAATCGCGAAATTGCTTGCGTCGGTTATGAGGTTGAGATTTAGAAATATCTGGATATTGTAAGATTGGGTCATTAGTTAGAAGGCTTTTACAAATTTCGAAGGTCTTTTTATATTTATCGTCGATTATAATAGTTTTATTTTTCTTTAGACATGTTGTGAATGGTTTAGTTATTTTAGCAAAGTCCTCTACAAATTTACGATAATAACCTAATAAACCCAGGAATGATTTTATTTCTTTTTGGTTTGTAGGAATCGGAAAATTTTGGATGGCTGATATTTTATCGGGGTTTGGTTTTACTCCTTCAGTGGTTACAATATGGCCTAAAAATGCACATTCCTTATGTAGGAATTCTGATTTGTCCAGCTGAATTTTGAGGTTGGCTTCTCTGAGGGCTTCAACAACTTTTTTTAAGTTTTCGGTATGTTCCTGGAGTGAAGTTGAGTAAACGATGATATCATCTAAGTATACCAAACATACAGTTCCTATTAGGTCTTTCAAGATGCAATCCATCACTCTTTGAAATGTGGATGGTGCGTTTTTAAGGCCAAATGGCATCCTAACAAACTCGTAGTGTCCTCCTTCTACTGTGAAGGCGGTCTTAGTGATATCTTTTGCACTCATTTTTATTTGGTGAAAACCACTTGCCAGGTCTAATGTACTAAAATACATACATTTACCTAGTTTGTCGAATATTTCGTTAATGTTTGGTATTGGGTATCTATCAGAGATCGTTTTTTCGTTTAGCTTCCTATAGTCTATTACTAAAAGCCATTTACGCTTCCCACTAGCATCTACTTTTTTGGGAACTATCCACACTGGTGCACTCCAAGGTGAGTAGCTTTCTCGTATGATACCTTGATTTAACATTTCAGATATTTGTTTTTTTACTTCTGCTTTGTGGATATGTGGGTATCTATAGGACTTGGTGTAAATGGGGATGTCGTCTTTTGTGATTATCTTGTGTTTAATTTTATTAGTAAAGGTACGGGGCTGGTTTTCTTGTAGAAAAATATCTTCAAATTCTTTACATAATTTTGTGATAACTTTTCGTTCTTCTGAATTCAAATGTTCAATTCTGAGACTTTCTATTAATTTAGAATTTTGATCAAAGGAACTTAACTTCGAAATGTTGTTAATTTCTATACATTGGGAATTAAGAAGAGGATCTACTTTTATTGGGCTTTCTATTAAAACAGTTTTGTTCACATTTGATTTATTGGTAACTTCAACGAAACTATACCTGTTTTTTGCTCTGTATGCGCCAGCAGAAATGGTTACTTCTGGTTGAATTAAAATAATGGGGATTAGAATATCACCATTTTCAATATCTACAGGTACTTTTATTATAGCCTTCGTTCTTGGTGCTATTATGTATTTTCCTGAAGTTAAGTTTGGTTTGAAATGTAAGGGAATAAGTGAATTTCTTGTTATTAGATGTTTGTTCTCTAAGTCAATTTTTGCACCTAATTTAGTTAGAATATCTAGTCCAACGAGTCCGTCAAAATAATTGTGAAACTTAAATATAAAAAATTCAAAGTTTTCGTTTTCTTGAAATTCTATGAAAGATTCTATATTTACTTTTGTATTTAATTGGTGTTTATTAAGAACTGTTGTTATTGTTATAGGTGTACATTTTTCTATTTTCAATTGGTTAGTGTATTCTGGATTAATAAAAGATGCTGATGCGCCTGTATCTATTAGAAATCGGAGCGGACGTCCGAATGGAGAAGATATGTTTATATATGGGAGATGAGTTCCGTGTTTGTTAATGTCTAAGTATCCTCTTGAGTCTTGGAGGCATTTAACTGAAAATTTTCTACGTCTTCAATTTCGTTATAATTGTTCATGTTAGGTATGTAGTGTGGGACGTTATAGTCTTCAGGGTCACAATAAGTGCTGAAATTTTCAAAGTTATGATCGATATTATGAATTTCCCTTGGAAATTTTCGTGTTTGTCCACTACTATTCCTAAGGTGAGTGTAGCCTGAGCTAGTGTCCATGGGTTCTGGTGTTTGATAGTTTGTGTTTGTGTTTACTTGGGGTGGTTTCATATTGTTAAATTGGTTTTGGTTGTTTGTGATGGTGTGATAGTATGTTTGCCTAGCTGTTGATATACTAAAGTTGTGGGGTAACTGAGGTGTAGTGAATGGGTGGATGGGTACTTGTGGTTTATTGTTATATATGGGAGGATTATAGTTCATGTATTGTGGTCTAATATTATTTGCTAATTGTGGTCTTGGAATAAATGGTTTAGGATGATTATGGTATGCGTGTTGTGGATTATATTGTCTAAAAGTTTCTTGTTTCCTTGAAAGGTTCCTATTTTCTTGTTTAATATAGAACATATTTTGTTCGTGAATACAGTATGAAAAAGCTATTGGTAATGATTCTGGTTTCGTAGCTCTAATTGATGATCCTAATGGTTCTCTTAAACCGGACAAGAATGTGTTGAGGCACATTTTTGCAAACAAATCTCTTTTAGCCGTGATTATATTGGGATCTGTTTCATGAATCATTAGGTGATTATTTATTGTGGCTTGAATTTCTATCACTGAACTATAAAACTCTTCTAATGTTTTATTATTTTGTTTTAAAAGATGCAAGTCTCTAATTAATGATGTTTCATTTCGTTTGTCCGAGTAGTGTAGTATAAGGTTATGTTTGATGTCTTGCCAACTTAAATTTGTACTGTATATATTTAGTATTTCGTTAGCTTCTCCTTCAATTTTGTTTCGAATAGCTCTTAAAATCATTTTGGCGAAAGGAGTGCCATCGATAGGCGTCAGTACTGAAAGTATTTCTTCTACATTATTTATAAAGTCGTATAGTAATCTAGGGTTACCATCAAATTTTGGAAGATCCTTGACAGCGTCTGGAATTCGTAGCGATTCCAAAACTGTTTTTACTGTCAAAACGTTACTTGTGGGGTTCATTGTAATATTATTTTCGCTACCTTGATTCAAACTCATATCTTCCTCTGATTCCGGAATGGGAATAAGGACTCTTGGAACTATGTATGGGCGAAATTTGGGCATATAATGTCTTATATTTGAAACAAACGTATATATTTAAGAATTACAGGAGGATCTCGTAAAAATCGCTGCTTTTCTTTAAACATATGAATCTGTTTAGTTAATTATGTATGATATTTAGTCTTTGAAAATGTGATTTATTTTAAATTTATTTAGTTTTTATACTAATATGTTTATTACTTAATCTATTTTATTTACCCTATTATTATTAGTACTTTCATGATGATTGATGTTCCTGATGATTAGGTGTTCCTGTTCTTTCTCTGTTGATTCTTGATGCTTTAATGTTGTTCGTTGTTGCTTATTTGCTGCTGATAATGGTTTCATTGTAGATTTTTTTTGTTATTTTATTTGTATCTTCTCTGTTGGTTGTTGATGCTTGATGTCGGTCCTTGCTGTATACTTGATGCTGATTATATTTTTGTTGTAGATTTTTGAAGTTGTTTCTTTAATAAGAATTTTATTTATATTTTCTTATTTTATTTTCCGTTTGTAAAATAGTTTAAGGTATTTAGTGTGTCATATATTTCACTATTCCGTTTATTTTTATTATTTATTTATTTAAAATTTTGTTCTTTGAGTGAAAGTTTATAAACCGTCAACTATATTCTCACTATTTTCACTATGAAGAGTATTAATTGATAAACCATCAACTATATTCTCACTATTTTTATTATTAGTTTAGTTGATAAGCCGTCAACTTTATTCTAATATTATTATTAACTTAGTTTATGTTATGTCCTTTGAGCGGAAGTTGATAAACCGTCAACTATGTTCTTTTTTCCGACTGCGCCAGTTATGTTAAGTGTCCAAGACACTGCGAAAGAAAACACTTCTTTACGCTTTTGTTTCTGAATTAATCATGATTTATTTTTGAATTTTCTTTTTTAATGAAACTTATTATTTAAATACAAAAGTGCTTACGCTAATAAAGTTTTATTTCGCAATCAATAATTTTGTTCTTAATAATTTTTATGTTTAAAATAATATTGTTAATGAAAGCAATTTCTTTATAAATTTCTTGTTAATAAATTTAATAAAAAACATGTCAATTGATTTTGTTTACTAAAGCTAAAGTTTTGTATTTCATTTTATTTCTTTTTCTTTATTTTAACAATTTAGTTTATGCTTATGCAACTACTTAATCTAGGTGGTTTTGTTGGTGTATCTGTTGTTGGTGTGTTTGTTGTTGTTTGTGTGTTTGTAGGTGTTTCTGTAACTCACGCGTGCGATAGCTCTCACAATAATGAAGAGAGCAATAAAAGATAATTTGTATTTCTAATCAGTGTTGTCAACTCGGTGCTTTTCGCACCGTTTTTAGTGCTTTTTGAAATTTTCGACGCGAAAAATTTTGAAGTTAGTGCTCAGTGCTTTTTTAAATTCATTTCGGTGCTTTTTGTTTCGAGTCGGTGGCACTAAACCAAAAATTCGAAGAAAAATTTCGTCACCTATTTTTTCTTTCGAGGAAATGTACATATATATAAAAAAAATAAGCTCTGAACTTACATGGAGCATTTGTACAAGGCTTGGCGGAAGAAATAAGCGCCATGTTTCCCTTAAACTGTAACATTTAAATCATAATTAATATAAAAAATGTTTTGCCGCGCAACAAAGGAGACATAATAGAAGTATTTACCCAAGTATAGTTTAATATCGAAATTTTGTCTAGTCTAGGGAAAATATAACTAGTCCACTATTGAGTTTTCAGTTGAGAATTATCGGATATTTATAATTTGATTGAATTCGAAAAAGACGTTTGTTTCCTGACTAAAAATTATTAAACATAATTTTTTTTTTATAATAACTACAAAAGGCTTCGTCAAACTGATTTGAGATTACACTGATTCTTATACAATTAAAATGTGTATCGGATGCCTCAAATTTATACCTTTAAAAATGTATTGCAAACTCAACCGATTGTTATATTTTTTATATGCATATTTGTGTATAAAAATTTTTTTAAATATATGATAATAATTAAAAATTTAGTGCTTTTTTACTTAAATTACGCGCTTTTTCAGTGTAATGTGTTTAATGTGTACTTAATTGCAGGGCTGCCGTTTTTGGTTATTTCTAACCAAAAGTGGTTATTTTTTTCTTTAATGTGGAGATGTGAATATTTTTCTTATTTTGGTTATTTTTTTGCCAAAATAATGATACACATGTACATATTTTTAATTTTATACTTTTTAAGCTTTTATATTCTTCAATCTTTAGTATTGCTACCAAGGCAACTGAAAATAAAACAGATGTGACGAAAATCGCTAGTGCAGCCACCTGTTATGAATTCGCCTTGATTGCTACTCACTTGTTTACAATACTTTTCTTTTACAACACTGTCAACAACTTTTAATTTAACTAAATGGTCGCAACTCTGTACTACAGAGCACTATAGGAGGTGACCACGTTTGTCCGCCCGTATCGCCTCCTTCCTAAAAAAAATTGGTCACATCTTGGAAAATCTTAATTTTTTATATACATACATGTACAAGCGTTAACTTATTACATACATACATATGTAGGTAAAAGAATTATATTTGTTTTCTTGTTATTATTATTAACTGTATTCAAATCACATTCGTTACATTATAAATATGTATGCATTTTAAATCCCAGTAAAAAAATGGAAGTCATTCTACATTTTCATTGCTTCCAAAAAAACGATATTATTAATTTGCCGAGAGTGAGCAAAAAACAATGTTGAAGCTTATTTTAGTCATACAAAACCTTTTAACTCCTCCATAGTTTTAGGAATTAAAAAAAAAATAATTTTTTTAAAGAAATTTATAAACTAATTTTAGTCTAAAATTTAAAAGTTATTTGCTTAAATTTACATGAAAACACTGTTTTGGGCTTAAATTTTTATAAAAAGAAACAAATTAATAAGTTTTTTTTACACCAGTTCGCAGAATTTTTTTTGTTTCGAGTTTTATTCTTCTTTGCTCTATTCAGCAAATTCGATCATGTATACTTTATTATCAATAGATATACATGATGACGAATAAAGTGTTGAACAGATTTCATACTGTTGTTTTCTTTTGGCGTTCACGTTTACCTATGAGACAAATAAAAGCTTTACAATAACAAGCAACAAAAATAAATATAAGCATACATGATATAACTGAATGAAGTACTGAGTTTGCAAAGTGAGCTTTACCTTTTGTTTAAAGACCACGCTACGATCTTTTCAACATAGACTACTAAATTAGACACGACACCGGCGAATTGAAGATAATTCGCTTTACCACGATTTTGCAGTAGAGATAGCAAATATGGCTAATTTCTATGCCTTTCTCTGTCATATTATCTTGATAAAATGACATTTAGTTATTTACATTTACCAAATAAAAATTTTCTTGGCAGGAATTGGCGCAAATTGGAATAAAAAATGATTTTGCGCCAAAATCCTTGCCAAAGTTGGTAATTTGTGGACAAAATTTGGTAGATTGTCTTGTCCACAAATTACCAACAGTGAGAAAAGTGAAAAAGCAAATGTGATAACGAAAAAATAGAGGATTATACTGGATGTTGCAAGCAAAATGTAAGTATGGAAATAAATTTTTAGTTTAGTTTTTATTATAATATTATGTTCTTTTACAGGAGCCGAAGATGTATTATGGGTTGTCCTGCTGGAGAGAAGCTCCATAAGTTCCCGAATGAGCCGATTCGGTAAGTGTGTCGTCTAATTTTTATTAAAAAAGTGTTGTACATTGGATGCGACAATAATGTTCTTGTCCAATGTACAAATACGTAGGTTAAGATAAAAAGTGAACATTGTGCATTGGAAGGGGCAATTATGTTCCTGTCCAATGCAATAGTAGCTTTAGAAACGCGTCGCGGAAAAAATTGTGAACATTTTGCATTGGAAGGGGCAATTATGTTCCTGTCCAATGCAATAGTAGTTTCAAAAACGCGTCGCGGAAAAAATTGTTAACAGTGTGCATTGGAAAGGGCAATTATGTTCCTGTCCAATGCAATAGTAGTTTCAAAAACGAGTCGCGGAAAAAATTGTTAACAGTGTGCATTGGAAGGGGCAATTATGTTCCTGTCCAATGCAATAGTAGCTTTAGAAACGCGTCGCGGAAAAAATTGTGAACATTTTGCATTGGAAGGGGCAATTATGTTCCTGTCCAATGCAATAGTAGTTTCAAAAACGCGTCGCGGAAAAAATTGTTAACAGTGTGCATTGGAAAGGGTAATTATGTTCCTGTCCAATGCAATAGTAGTTTCAAAAACGAGTCGCGGAAAAAATTGTTAACAGTGTGCATTGGAAGGGGCAATTATGTTCCTGTCCAATGTCCAAGAAATTTTTTATTGATTTCGTTTTACCACCTAGTGAGCTTTTTATAAGCCAATAGTTTAAAATTAAGTTTTTAATTAATTCATTTGTTGCTTTTTATTTATTAAATTTGTATATATTATTTGTACCTGAATTTGTACCTGAAATTGTACCTGAATTTGTTGCTTTTTATTATATTATTGATTTATTTAATGTTATACTGAATTAATTGCTTTACTAATTGTTTGCTGGGATTTCTCATTTATTTTCTATTAATTTTTCATTTATTTAATGTTATATTATCCCAACAACCAAATAGTATTTACACTAAATTAATTCCTTCACTAATTGTTTGCTGGGATTTCTCATTTATTTCCTATTAATTTTTCATTTGTTTGTTATTATATTATCCCAACAACCAAATAGTATTTACATTGAATTAATCGCTTGACTAATTGTTTGCTGGGATTTTTTGTTTATGTCTTTCTTTGATTTATTTGTTGATTGTTATATATCCGAACAACCAAATAGTTTCTACATTGAAGTAACCACTTGACTAATTGTTTGTTGGGATGGCATCGAGTGTTTATTGGTAAAATAATACATCCTCACACAGGAGTAAGTGCAGCGAAAATATAATGCGTACGCATTTAAAGCTTCTCCTTACTCAAGACCATCATGCGTGGCGAAGAGTCACATCCTACAAGAGGTGATGCTGTTTTTAGCAAAACATGATGGATCTAGACCAGATAAGGTCGAAAAAAAATCATATAAAAAGCCCTTTTCAGGGCTACATAATATTTTCCAAAAGAGATAAAATTTTGGCTTTACTACAACATATACAATTTTAATAATACAAAAATTCCAATTTTTTATTTACATACATGAACTCCAACAAGAAAACCTGACAGAAAAAAATCTAAACTGGAAAGAAATGCATCCAAGAAGGAAGAAAGTTCGCAAAGGAAACAACTTTAGACTTTGATGGCATATGTAAATAAATTATATTTAATTTTTATTGTTAAATTTTAATTATTTTAAATTTAATATTTTATTTTTAAATTTAATTGAAATGTATTTATGTATTTAAAAAATGTTAATTAATTATATTAGTAAATATTCTAATTTTGTTTTGTAACAATTTAAGATGATTTACAAATATACATACATTTATACAATACTTAAAAATTAAAAATAATAATACAATTTCAAAATTGGACATACTTTTTTATGATTTTGTTACTACAAACTGGGGTGAGTATAAGCTTAGTAAAGAAATAACTTGCTTCTACATTATATTAAGCAAGCGACTTCTTTAAAAAATGTCTACAGAAATCAATCAACAATTTAATTTGCATGATAAAAACTGCACATAAATTGGTTTACTTAAATTAAGTTGTATTTTGTATTGATACTCTTTTGTTAAGGCTTTATAAAAGATTACTACCAATTTATAGAAGACAAGCAAACATCATCGTCTGCCTCTTTGTTTTATTAAGGTTTTATTAAAATAAATTCGTATGAAAATCTGTTTTTTAAACTTTTTTTGTTTTTATAAAGCCTTTATAGTTTTTATAAATAAAGCTGTAAATATTTCGACGAAAGATATACATATGACTCAAGGTACGGCTAATCATTTGCCCAAAAAAAGCGCAACCACTAAACGATAATGAAAAATCTTTCAATTCGGACAAAAGTTTGTCTAGTTAAAGAGTAGCCAATAATGTTGGATTCTATGACATTGTCTGTTAGTTGTGTTCGAAACTTTTTAATTTGATAATTTTCATTAGTGTTTGTTGCGCAAATGTTTGACAAATGTGACCGTATCTTTAGACCACTTCCATAATTAATTGTATGTACATACATATATCAAGTGAGAAAATTACAATTTGGTTAAGCATACCTTCTTACTGTTATTTGTATTTAAGTTTTTATGCAACGGAAATCTTAAATTTATGTGTCGATATTTAAATTCATTAATAAATATATTATTCACATTAGTCTCGATTTCTGGTGGACACATCGTTTGTTGTATTTTCGAAGATTTAAAGCTTACAGAAGTATCACTGGCGGCCGCACCAAACATGCTCATGCAATATCTAATTTACGCTAGAAAAAAAGTTTTAATTATAGTATTTTATTTTCAAAAATTTTGTAATTTAACTTACACTCTAAGCACTTGGATGCATATTGCGATGCCCGATGATATTCTTCTTTGCCTTCATAATAACTCACGAGGGTACATGAAGCCATGATATAAACCCTGGTTATCAGCCGCTGCTCTTTCATCGCTGCACCCAACACCCAGCTCTAAGGCTCCAATTTTTTCATTCCGATTGGCCATTTTATACATAACACCTTCGACATCACCCACATTACATGCTTAACTATAATATTTTATGGAATTTCAAAATCTATCTAGTTTTTCATAGGTCTCTCCTAAAATGAAAATAATTTAAGCATGTATAAACAAATTATGTGTAGCTAATATGGATTCAATCAACATTTAAAACTTACCTACAGCTTTTTTATTCCTTTGTATAGCAGCATTCGTGTTTTCCAGCTTTCATGACACATTAAACTCCAAGCCGTCAGATATTTGAGATTTAGTTTCAATGCTCTTTGATAGTATGTAATGTCCATAAAATGATCACATCGACCTAAGAACTCCATAGGTGCCCGGTCGTATTCCCGTACATCAAAATAACATTTGGCCAAAAAATAATTGTCACATACCACTTTGTTTATGCCTTGCAATGTTGCCTCGTTGAAATTTTTCACTTCTTGCATCGATGTCTATGTATATTGCACATGGTTCCATTTCAGCCAGCCATTTGGCATTTTGGATCAGATCTCGTTTTTGCCATTGGACAATGCCGCGACGTATGTACATAATTCGCGTTTAACATCCTCCAAAGGCACATTAAAATAGTCATATTCACTTTTCGCAGTCCGAACTAATTCTAGCTAGTTTGCTTTTTCCAATTTGAGCTTTTTTGTTACACAAAATTGATAAATTTAACAAGCGACCATGTACTAACAATTCGTGTTTTTTATGAATACAACCAATTCCAGAGCGATGCATTGGAAGATATCATTGAGAACACGTAATACGAATATATTTATTACCGATTACATCAAAATTTACTGCATTTAAAGCGCATTAAGTCTAAAAAGTATATTTAAATTAAATTTATTTTGTAACATGAAATGAAAACATGGAATTGCTTTTGCAAATATTACAACATTTTCACATTATTTAGGTCGCAATTTACATTCACTAGTTGAAGAACACTACCGGCCTTTAATTAAGTAAATTAAACAAAAAAATCACTGCTCTTTTATGCAAATATTTATATTTTATTGAAAATAAGGCTAAAATAATTCACTTTTGGAAAATTTAATTTTGCACTTTTTCGCAATCATATGGTCACAAATACTATGTATGGCTATTGCTTTTTATACATGCAAAAAGCCTATTTTTTCTCTCATGTAAATAATCGTGGTAAAGCAGCGAATTCAACTCCAACCAGCTGTTATCACTATTTCGCTTAACTCAGAACTGGGAATTCTGGTTCATATTCTGTGCTTTTCAACCTTGGCAGCGAGACAGTTCAGTCGTCATTTAGACAATAAAACATTTTTTTTGTGGAAATAAAAAAACCAAAAAAAAAAAAAAAATTTGCTAGTGTGTAATTATACCTTTGTATAAATATAAAAATACACAGCAAGCTCCGCTAAAGAAATTCCTTGTTGTATCGAGCGACATTAACCTCGTGCGAGGAGAGTTGGGGAACACGTTGATGACCCACAAGGCCCTCGAGAGGCACACGTATTTTTTCTTGTTTGGGCTTAAGCAAAACGAGGAAAGAGAAAAAAAAAACAAAAAAGGGGGGAATTAAAATAAAAGGGAATCGTCTATACAAGGACAGTCGGCGTGTTCTGATTGAGGTTAAATCTCGGCTAGAAGCCTTTGGTGGTATTATCCTGCTATCGAGAGAATCAGGTCAACTATAGTTTAATTAGTTTACGAAGTCTCATCATCAGCCCAACAGAACACTGCAATAAGTTACGACCCCATGAACCAGCTAAACAACTCCAAACACATCACGCTTAAGGCTTAATTCTTTATAAATTGGACAGAGAAAATCTTAAACATCATAATGGATAAAATTGTCTAACCAGATTATACTTTCTTCTAAGCCTTAATACAATTTATCCACTTACTAAAAGTCGCCTTGAAACTAAATTGTTAACGATATATAGAACCAGCATTGAATCTAACCACAAACCATCAAAAGAAAAATTAATTTACCTCACTGAATTTCTGTCTCCCATAAGTAACCTTATACTAACTAACTCATTCAAATTTAAAAATTTAATTTTTTTATAACGAATACTATTATTAACCCAACCGAAATTTAAAATCCTTAAAACTTTTTTTTTTAAATTATAAAACTAATATTATACCTTAAAACGATTTGTAAATCGAATCCAAAGACAACAAGCAGAAGGCCTTCAGCATCGTTGGAATCGAGACTCTACTGTAAGTCATAATCAAATTTTTTTTTTTCATCGTTTTTATACTATAGTATTTTTTTTTATATATATGTATACATAAATATGTACTTGCTATTTCATTGATAATTTCTTTGGCACTTTTTCATTCATAATCGGTTTTTTTGTTTTATTTTGGTCTTGCTGTTGAATTTTGAAACAAAGAAATTTTATTGCATATTGGTGCCGTGAAGGTTCATAAATATGTACGACCATATGTACATACATACCATTGTATGTATGTAGATATCTGTTTGTTTTTATTTTTTTACATACATGTAATGCTTTAAGATTTCTCTGTTATCAAACATATAAATTAACATAGTGTTATTGAATTAACTTAATAAAGTAATATTTTTGATTCTCCTGTTTGGTTAAGAGAAAGCTAAGTGTTATACATATAGTTAATGAAATTTGATATGTTCTAATATACATCCATATGAAATGGAAAAAATGATAGTGTGACTCTCTTTTAATGTAGAACTATAGGGACGTAGGTAAGGTAAAGTGTGAAAGGGGTTTTTTGCACGTTAAATGGCTTAGAATAAAAAAACATACGGTTGGGTGGGTTATTAGCCTTAGTAGCCTTCAACATCTGGGCTAATTAACCCCGTCGAAATAGATAAGAGAAGCTGGATTTATTAGTGATATTGGTAATTTTTTTTTCTTACAGGGCATAGAAAACGCACGTAATATTTTTTTTATTTTGTTCGTGTTAAGTCCCATGGAACACGATTCCTGCCCCTATCTCCCGATCTAGCTAGCTAGCCAGTACGTGCGTCAGTTTCATATGGTGACCAAAATTCCGTTCGGAAATTTGACAATTTGAAAAATGTTAAAGTTTCATAAAAGCAACCCATCGAGAACATTACATAAAATGGCGCCCACGTTGGGCCCTAAGACATTAAAAATTTAAGAGCAATAATTTTTTTATTATTATACCAACCAATTAACTCGTTTTGGGATCCCTACATTACCATCACATCACAAATAACTAAAATAATATAGATTTACTTTCGGCTATTGTTGTACATTGTGCGTGTCATTTATACTTGGTTAAGCCAAGAATGAAATAGCCCTGGGGCAAAGTTGGAAATATTGTAATTAGATTACCAACAACGCTTATACAATCCACTTTGTTTACGGTGCATATTCATTCCTTTATGTTTAGTGCAACAATAATTGAAAGGTTATCTTAGAATTTACTCTAAGAGTCAGTGTGATATATGTGTGTAGTTCTAAAGAAAAGCATAGGATATACGATTTAGGTGAATTGATAGTAATTCTCTGTCGTCCACTTTTATTTTGGGGATTCATAGTATTTTATACTGCCTTATTCGTCAAATTCCAAAATTTCCATTCTCTTCGTACATTTTGACGGGTTATTTCATCTCACACTACCTTACCCAATATTTCTAATAGTTATACAGTTATTACAGTCATAGACTTTATTATAATTTTCCTAATATGTCTATCGTTCAGAGTGACGAAAATATTTCAGCGATGGTAGAAAGCAATAAGATTCCGCAGTGTTCTGTTTGTAAAAAGGACTATGAGATTGATGATATTATAGTTTCTACCCCTTGCAATCATGTATTCCACAAGGAATGTATTGTGAACGTACTCAAGGAAACTCAAGGTTGTCCCTTATGCGGGAAAGCCTGCAGGCAAACCAAATTAAAGTCCCACAACATTTTAGCAGACTTCGAAAAACAAACGATTGCTATACCATCTCCAAATAACCATTCTCTCACCAATCAAGGTGCCATACCAAAAACTCCGTTCCAAAACGGAACATCTAAACGTAGTCTGCTAGACAATACAATGATACAAAACGCAAATTTTACCCGCAATAATAATCCCATCAGGATAGACAATTTACTAAATGTATCTCAGGATCAGAACACACAACCAAACCGTGATTTTCATAATGTAAGTGATAGTACCCTTCAGTTTCTTATCAATGAATCTGTAAAAAATCAGTTGTTATCCTTAAATATAAACCCGAATTCTACAATTAGACCAAGTATCGAAAATTCTGTTAATACTAATCAAAATTCACAACATAGAAATAACAATAGTATGGCTTATAGAGATACTGCCAGACAAAGTTTTGATAATCGCAATTTCAATAACAATGATAATAGACACTTTGGTCCAAACGTTAGGAGAACGAATTTTGCTCAAAACGTCAATTTTTCTCCAGAAAAAGTCACCAATATTATATCAGGATGGCGATTTTGAAATTTTATGTCGACATATGCATTTACTTTTTACCGGAAAAGTAATGGATTGGTTCTGGCGGTTTCACCGACAGAGCAATCAGCTAGATTGGGAAACGCTGTGCTTTGAACTCAAGAACCAGTTTCGTGACCGCCGAACAGATTTTGACTTAAAAGAACAAATTCGTAGTAGAAAACAGAGATTGGGTGAAAAATTCGACTCTTACTACCACTCAATCTTACAAATTACTGATCGCCTGCAAGACCCCATAAGTGAGTTTGAACTAGTCGAAATAGTTAAGCGGAACTTGAAACCTGAGATGCGCAAAGAACTATTCCATTTCAATATAGTCTCTATATCACCGCTGAAAGAATTTGTACGCAAGCATGAGATGCTTGATGAGGAATTAGAATCTCGCAAGTCAAATAAAACTTTCATTCCTCGGAAATTCGTATCCGAAATTGACTCTGGCCTAATAGAAAAAGAATCCGTTCAGATAGACGAAATAACAGAAATAATATGCTGGAACTGCCGAGAAAAAGGGCATCGTTATGACGACTGTTTGAGTGACGGAAGGATTTTTTGTTATGGCTGCGGGGCAACAAATGTGTTTAAACCCAATTGCGTCAAATGCAGCCAATTTTCAAAAAACTTCCAGACCCACAGCAAACCAAAACAATTTCAATCGCATTCAACTCAAATGTAAGGTCTTTGGATGTCAAACCGATGAATTCAAAAGTAGCAATATTTTCGTACTCAGGCATTTAAAACCCTACCACGTTAGACTTAGAGAATATAATCAGGCCAAATCCAAAATTTTTGGTGAAGAAATCGTTGCAGTGGAAAAAAAGGTCAAAAGAAGCACCAAAAGATTGAGAAACTATTTTAAAAAAATTCTCAAAAGCCGCAAGTATTTTTGTTCGGCGATTATTTCAAATGTAATTCAGTATGATATACGTCCATACACTATGGTGCGTATTTACGATGAATCTATCTTAGGCTTAATAGACACTGGGGCAACAATTTCGTGTATGGCTGGTGATTATGCCAGAGCGTTTTTAGAACACAAAAATAAAACTTTTAATAAATTTAAAATTACTTTGAAAACTGCTGATGGGAACAAGCATTCGGCTGTAGGTAGTGTAACCGCTTTAGTAACATTCCGAGACGAAAAAAAACCACTTACTTTTTTAATAACTCCACACTTGACACAAAATTTATATTTAGGAGTAGACTTTGTGAAAACTTTTGGCCTAGCGAGAGATCTATTTACCGAAAATATTAGTAACTTCTGAAGAGCAAATATTGATGAAGTCGATCTGGAAGAGAATTCACATTCCATAACTCCGGATGAGAAAATTAGACTGGCTGCTGCTATCAATTCCTTTCCGTCATATGCAAAAGAAGGATTGGGTAGAACATCTCTGGTATGTCATAACATAGACACAGGAGATCATAAACCAATAAAGCAAAGGCATTTTTCTATATCCCCAGCAGTAGAAAAACTTCTTTTTGCAGAAGTTGACAGAATGCTGCAACTAGGAGTCATAGAAGAATACAATAGTCCGTGGTCATCGCCTGTGGCTCTGGTGCAGAAACCTGGTAAGGTCAGACTATGTCTGGATGCTAGAAAGGTCAACAGCGTTACGGTTAAGGACGCTTATCTCTTGCCTCTCATCGATGGAATTTTTAGCAGGCTCCCAAAAGCAAGATTCATCACGAGTCTGGACTTAAAGGACGCCTTCTGGCAAATTCCATTGGATGACAGGTCAAGGGAGAAGACGGCTTTTACTGTACCTGGTCGACCCTTGTATCAGTTCGTCACTATGCCCTTTGGATTGTGTAACGCGCCACAGACGATGTCACGACTTATGGACAAAGGTATTCCATCCCAATTGCGTCATCAAGTCTTTGTGTATTTAGATGATTTGCTCGTTGTTACGGAAACCTTTGTATCCGAAAAGCCAAATTGACAATAAATATAGAAAAAAGTAAATTCCTCCTTAAGGATGTAAAATATTTAGGACACATAATCGGCCAAGACACGATTAAAACAGACCCGTACAAAGTTCAGTCTATCCGAGAATTTCCCTTACCAACATCCGTACGACAGCTCAGACGTTTTTTAGGTATTTGTCGCTGGTATCGCCGTTTTGTCCGAAACTTTGCCACCCTGACCGCACCTTTGACGGACATGTTGAAAAAGAGCAGAAAATTTAACTGGTCCGAAAAAGCAAAAGATGCATTTGAACACCTCAAACAATCTCTTTCTTCGGCACCGGTACTTCATAACCCTGACTTCTCACGTCCGTTCTCCATCCAATGCGATGCGAGTCAATATGGGATAGGGGCAGTTCTAGCCCAGCGCAACGATGACATGGACGAAGTACCAATCGCGTTTATGAGCCATAAATTAACACCTGCACAGAAAAACTATACCGTTTCTGAGCAGGAATGTCTTGCCGCAATGATGGCAGTAAAAAAATTACGTGCCTACGTCGAAGGTCACGAATTTGAAATTATAACAGATCACGCCTCGTTGAAGTGGCTCATGAATCAGACAGACTTAAACGGACGACTGGCTCGATGGACCTTAAAACTGCAAGGCTTTAACTTTACAATCCGTCATAGAAAAGGTAGCCAAAATATAGTGCCTGATTCACTTTCGCGAATACATTCGGAAAATAACGAGGAAGTTATGGTAAGAGACGTAGAGTCTGTTTTTATATCTGAAATCAATAGTTCTGTCGAAATAAATTTGCAAGCAGAAGAATTCAAATCAGAACAATACCTTTCGCTGATTAAAAATCTTAATTCCAAAATACAATATCTGTCCGATGTAAAAATTGTAGATGATTTTGTGTATAAGCGGACTGAGTTTGCATCGGGTGATGAGTTGCAAGAACAGTTTTGCTGGAAACTCTGGGTGCCAACTTCAATGACTAATGACCTAATAAAAAGAGCACATGATCATCCGTTGGGTGCACATGGTGGGGTTGGCAAAACATTGCGTCGTCTTAAAACATTTTTCTTTTGGCCTAAAATGGCAAAACAGACGGCAAATTATGTTGCATCTTGCGAAATTTGTAAGCAAACTAAAGCACAAACAAATGTTTAAGACGACCAATGGGACAGCCATCTACTTCCGTTCGTGTTTTTCAAAAACTTTACATAGATTTGTTGGGACCATATCCCCGATCTTCTTCTGGAAATATCGGAATAATAATTGTACTGGACCATTTATCCAAATTTCATTTTCTAGAGCCTATAAGAAAATTCACTTCTAATGTTATTATTGAATTTTTGAAGAAGCGAATTTTTCATATATTCGGAGTCCCTGAGTCCATAACGACCGATAATGGAGTACAATTTAAGTGCAAATTGTTCAAAGAATTTTTAGATGCATATGGAGTTTTTCACAACTTTACTGCCATTTATGCACCACAAGCAAACGCTAGTGAAAGAGTGAATAGGTCCGTACTAGCAGCGATAAGAGCATACGTAAAGCCGTCTCAAAAAAATTGGGATGAGGAGTTATCCGCAATAAGCTGTGCGCTACGGAGCTCAATACATAATAGTACAGAATTTTCCCCCTATTTTCTTTTGTTTGGCCAAAACATGTTAACGCATGGGAAAACGTATTCCCTCTTACGCAAACTCCATTTACTAGACACCCCCATAGAATTAAATACAGACGAAAAGCTTGAAATATTAAGAGAAAAGGCTAAAGAAAACCTACGAAAATCCTATGAACGACAAGTCAAATATTATAATCTCCGATCACGGCCTATTAATTTTGACGTCGGACAAATTGTATATAGAAGAAACTTTTCCCAATCAAAGGCAGTTGAACATTATAACCGTAAATTAGCAAATCAGTTTGAAAAGGCACGAGTTAAGGCTAAACATGGTACGTCTTATTACGATTTGGAAGACCTTAATGGTAAACCTTTGGGGAAATTTCATGCTAAGGACATTCGATCGTAGCGAATTCAGTTACTTATCTGTTTCTTGAGTCAATACTATTGTTGACTCCGGTACTCAAATATATAAATTATAAACTACATTTCTCCTTACCGGCGGAATCTTTGATAGCTTATTTAGTACATTTTTTTTTTGCAAACGTAAATATATTTTTTTCACCTAGTTAGGGCAAGTGATTTTACATTACCACAGTTTTTTTTCTTCAAGCGCCAAAACTTATATACCCCATAATAAGATTTTTTTTTCGGACATCTTCAGTTCATTGCAACAACAAAAGTTGTCCACAGTTGGCAAGGAAAGCACCTATTTTCTATTGGTTTTGTCTTCAGCTTTAGTCTCATTGTACCACGAATTCGTCAAAAGCTGTTTTGTAATGTATTAATATGCAGTATTTTTTTTTTATTATAAAGTATGTATGTACATATATCCCATTGGTACTTAACATCTTCTTCGGATAGTATGAGCCAATTAGTTTTTCTTTTTTTTCCGAGACATTCTTTTTCATACAATTTCCTTTTTTATATGCCAATGCGGATAATGCATACATATACACACACGCACCTATATATATATATATATATATATATATATATATATATATATATATATATATATATATATGTATATGTATATATATATATATATATATATGTATATATATATATATATGTATATATGTGTGTATATGTGTATATATATATATGTATATGGATTTACTTATTACTCAGACTTTTCCTGGAATTTCTTATAAATTCATTAACTATGCACGCCTCAAATCCCTGCTACACTTAAGAACGGCATTTGACAGCGAGGATACTTCCTTTACGATACCAACAAATACAACGCTACCCCAGTTGACACTACTTAAGTTTTTTTTTTACACCAGTTCGCAGAATTTTTTTTTGTTTCGAGTTTTATTCTTCTTTGCTCTATTCAGCAAATTCGATCATGTATACTTTATTATCAATAGATATACTTGATGACGAATAAAGTGTTGAACAGATTTCATACTGTTGTTTTCTTTTGGCGTTCACGTTTACCTATGAGACAAATAAAAGCTTTACAATAACAAGCAACAAAAATAAATATAAGCATACATGATATAACTGAATGAAGTATTGAGTTTGCAAAGTGAGCTTTACCTTTTGTTTAAAGACCACGCTACGATCTTTTCAACCTTGGCAGCGAGACAGTTCAGTCGTCATTTAGACAATAAAACATTTTTTTTGTGGAAATAAGAAAACCAAAAAAAAAATCAAAAATTTGCTAGTGTGTAATTATACCTTTGTATAAATATAAAAATACACAGCAAGCTCCGCTAAAGAAATTCCTTGTTGTATCGAGCGACATTAACCTCGTGCGAGGAGAGTTGGGGAACACGTTGATGACCCACAAGGCCCTCGAGAGGCACACGTATTTTTTCTTGTTTGGGCTTAAGCAAAACGAGGAAAGAGAAAAAAACCCAAAAAAAAGGGGGAATTAAAATAAAAGGGAATCGTCTATACAAGGACAGTCGGCGTGTTCTGATTGAGGTTAAATCTCGGCTAGAAGCCTTTGGTGGTATTATCCTGCTATCGAGAGAATCAGGTCAACAATAGTTTAATTAGTTTACGAAGTCTCATCATCAGCCCAACAGAACACTGCAATCAGTTACGACCCCATGAACCAGCTAAACAACTCCAAACACATCACGCATTAAGCCTTCTTTATAAATTGGACAGAGAAAATCTTAAACATCATAATGGATAAAATTGTCTAACCAGATTATACTTTCTTCTAAGCCTTAATACAATTTATCCACTTACTAAAAGTCGCCTTGAAACTAAATTGTTAACGATATATAGAACCAGCATTGAATCTAACCACAAACCATCAAAAGAAAAATTAATTTACCTCACTGAATTTCTGTCTCCCATAAGTAACCTTATACTAACTAACTCATTCAAATTTAAAAATTTAATTTTTTTATAACGAATACTATTATTAACCCAACCGAAATTTAAAATCCTTAAAACTTTTTTTTTTTAAATTATAAAACTAATATTATACCTTAAAACGATTTGTAAATCGAATCCAAAGACAACAAGCAGAAGGCCTTCAGCATCGTTGGAATCGAGACTCTACTGTAAGTCATAATCAAATTTTTTTTTTTCATCGTTTTTATACTATAGTATTTTTTTTATATATATGTATACATAAATATGTACTTGCTATTTCATTGATAATTTCTTTGGCACTTTTTCATTCATAATCGGTTTTTTTGTTTTATTTTGGTCTTGCTGTTGAATTTTGAAACAAAGAAATTTTATTGCATATTGGTGCCGTGAAGGTTCATAAATATGTACGACCATATGTACATACATACCATTGTATGTATGTAGATATCTGTTTGTTTTTATTTTTTTACATACATGTAATGCTTTAAGATTTCTCTGTTATCAAACATATAAATTAACATAGTGTTATTGAATTAACTTAATAAAGTAATATTTTTGATTCTCCTGTTTGGTTAAGAGAAAGCTAAGTGTTATACATATAGTTAATGAAATTTGATATGTTCTAATATACATCCATATGAAATGGAAAAAATGATAGTGTGACTCTCTTTTAATGTAGAACTATAGGGACGTAGGTAAGGTAAAATGTGACAGGGTTTTTTTTGCACGTTAAATGGCTTAGAATAAAAAAACATACGGTTGGGTGGGTTATGAGCCTTAGTAGCCTTCAACATCTGGGCTAATTAACCCCGTCGAAATGGATAAGAGAAGCTGGATTTATTAGTGATATTGGTAATTTTTTTTTTACAGGGCATTGAAAACGCACGTAATATTTTTTTTGTTTTGTTCGTGTTAAGTCCCATGGAACACGATTCATGCCCCTATCTCCCGATCTAGCTAGCTAGCCAGTACGTGCGTCAGTTTCATATGGTGACCAAACTTCCGTTCGGAAATTTGACAATTTGAAAAATGTTAAAGTTTCATAAAAGCAACCCGCCGAGAACATTACACTCTATAATGCATATGTATTTTTTTAATACTTTATCTATTCATTCATGTATTTGGACAACGAATGTAATAAAAGTTAATTTTTTTATTGCAAAGAACTTTATGTTTTTTATTATTGTGTTTTATTTGATATTATTTTTAACCCCCGACTAAAAACGGGGTGTTATAAGTTTTTAGTGTGTGTCTGTGTATCTGTATATCTGTGTGTCTGTCGTTTCCACGTACAGATCAAACGGCTGGACCGATTTTGATTTAGTTTTTTCTGTTTGAAAGGTGACTTGGTCGAGAAGGTTCTTAGTCATGTTTTAAGAAAATCGGTCCAGCCGCTTAGAAGATATCGCATCTCCTCTAGATATATTTGGGGGTTTTTTAAATTTATAATTTTTGTTATTTATTTTTTTTTTGCGATTTAATCGTAAGAGACAAAAATTATAGTTTTCAGGAGAAGGTTTTTTATAATATTCAAATTTGTTTTACATACGTAAATTGTCGATTAAGATAAAATTTTACGGCTCTTATCTTAAAAGTTATCAACATTTTGGCTTTTTGATAATTCTAAACTATGGGGAGGCCAATAAAATTTTAATTCAAATAAAAAAGTATATTTTCGATTACATGTCGCTTACGGTAAAATCGAAAATAAGGCTCAATAAAATAAGGAAATCTCAAATCTAAATGTAATAATTTAATTTATATTATATAATTTTATCATGATTATATCGGTGGCAATATTAAATAATTGCTTGAGCAAATTAAGCTTTATTATGTTATTTTATGCACCAGTTTAAAGTCCGTAAAACGTCCGAAAAACAATTGTTTAAAAGGACTTAAGCGATTATTCCATACTATCACAGATATATGTATGTATTTTTAAACTGAAGTACAAATAAGTCACTATATTAAAGCTTAAATTATATGTGTTGCTCACTAGTTTGGTTCGAACGGCTGTTTTCTATAGCTATGGTTATGTCACGTCTGATTTTTTTCTCGTTTTGGCGATTTTTTTTCGGTTTTTGGTGTTTTTTTTTAATTTTAGCGATTTTTATTCGTTTTGGCGGATTTTTTTGATTTTGACGATTTTTTTAATTTTTGGCGATTTTTCCATATAGGCATTTTTTTTTCGTTTTGGCGATTTTTAGATTTTGGTGATTTTTTTCGTTTTGATGGATTTTCTTGATTTTGACGATTTTTTTTCATTTAAGCGATTTTTTTAATTTTTGGCGATTTTTTTCGTTTTGACGATTTTTATTTCATTTAAGCGATTTTTTTAATTTTTGGCGATTTTTTTTCATATAGGCAATTTTTTTTTTGCGATTTTTTCGGTTTTTGGCGTTTTTTTCGGTTTCTGGCGATTTATTCTCGTTTTGGCGATTTTTTGATTTTGGCGATTTTTTTTCGTTTTGGTGGATTTTTTTGATTTTGACGATTTTTTTTTAATTTAAGCGATTTTTTTAATTTTTGGCGATTTTTTTTTCGTTTTGGCGGATTTTTTTGACTTTGACGATTTTTTTTCATTAAAACGATTTTTTTAATTTTTGGCGATTTTTTTTCATATATGCATTTTTTTTTGTTTTGGCGATTTTTTTCGGTGTTTGGCGTTTTTTTTTAATTTTGGCGATTTATTTTCGTTTTGGCGATTTTTTTTGATATTGCCGATTTTTTTCATTTAGGCGATTTTTTTTAATTTTTGGCGATTTTTGTTTATATTTTGACACGTTTTTCTCGTTTTGGCGATTTTTTTTCGTTTTTTGGCGTTTTTTTTTTTAATTTTAGCGTTTTTTTTCATTTTGGCGATATTTTTCGTTTTGGCGATTTTTTGAAATTTTTGGCGATTTTATAATTTTCGGATTTTTTAGTTTGACCGTTTATGTAAATTTCAAGAGTTTAACTCTTACAGTTTCCAAGATATAGCATTTTGTCAAAATTAAATAGTCAACATTTCATTAACTGATGGACCACCTTTTAATTAAAATTTTTTTAATTTTAGTGTTAATTGTTGTAGTCTATATGAAAATAGACTAATTTTACAAATTTCAAGTGTCATATGAATATATGTACATACATACATGCAAGTGTATGTATATTACATGGGGTTTTAACATATTTCGTTTCTCGTTTTGGAACACCCGTCAATTTTTAACTCTCATGTATTTTTAGCTGTAGCGGACCAAGTTCTACATACTCTGTCCAAATTTCAGCACCGTAACTCCGACCGGCAGCGTAGCGAAAACAATTTATACCAGCGTTACCGTTGTGCGACTAAAGTCGCATTTTGCGCCTTTTTCGACTGCCTTGCCACTTTTTATGCCCCTTAATTTTAAAACCTCTTTTGGCATCTGTTGCGTTTACAACTGTGTAAAAGTTTGAGCACCAAAGGATTCCTTTGGAGCTCTTAGTGTGTGTTTTTTTGTTTTGTTTTTAGCCCAGGTAGAATCACCATGTGCTAATATTAGTTGAAGTTAAGTCTTAGTAGAAACACTAAGACTAGTCTAGCAATCAAGAAAGTTAATTTTTGTTTGCCATAATTTCTTTATTTTTCCCAGTCTTTTATACAATTTTAATTTCATACGTCTATATTAAAATTAATAGCAATGTACATTTTCAGCACTTGTCATAAAGCCTGACTTTGCATTTTATGAATTATTGTAATACTACTCTTAAAGGTAAATGACTGAATTAATTGTATGAGTATAAAAATATCTAAAGGTAAATGACTGATTGCAATATGAAACTTATTAATTTGTAAATAAAAATTGGTTAATGAACTTAGAATACAACATAAGCAGAAATTACATTAAATATTAATTTATAACAAACCATTGGTTAAATGAACTTAAAATACTACATAAACAAAATTTCATATTTATAATAAAAGAAAAGGGAAGGTATTCCTTTAAAAATACATACAACTTCTAATAATAATAAAGGTAATTATGTATGTATTAACATTCTCCGCCGCGTTGAGCAGTCAGCGAAATCCTGTAGTGTTAAACCTCAGAAATATAATAACGTGGTGTTGGCCTTGGAGGTGCCGGTGTTAGGTTGACTGAGGCAGTTTTGTTGCATTTGATTCGAAATTGCCAGGCAGTAAGTGTTAGGATTATGAGTAGCGATAGAAATAGAGCAAAAAAGCCTATGTTTGGATGATGAATTGCTGGCTGATATATTTCAAGTGAAGAATTCTTAATGTGCCTAAGTTGGTTTTGAATATCGGTAAGCTGGTCCAATTTGGTATCCAAGACGAGGTTTGGTTCTAATATTTTCTTAACTTCAGAGGGTTTTCCTATTGAGGTGATATTACCAAATGTTGCATAGGAGTTGCGTAAAGTAGTGACACTAGTTTCGTGTCCACGAATGGTAAGAAATTTTCCTTTTATTATACAAGCTGAGTTCATGGTCATTATACCAGAAGTCTTGACCTGTATATGTATGATATCATTGCCGCATACTGCAGTTAGTTCTATAGGTTTCGTTGTTGCATACAGCCATTGGTTTACGTTGTGCAATGGAATGAAAGAGATATTGTTCTGGATATAGCCAAAATTACAATCAGGGGATGTTTTGTTGTTGAAGAGAGCAATTTCACAAGAATAACTGCCGGAATCTTTGGCCATTTGTATTTGCAATGCTGGACAAATGTATATGTCGACTATGACTACAGTACATTTATTGAATTGAAGTATGTTTAGTGACAGGTATTCATCGCGGTGGTTATTAACAGCAAGATATTTAATGTCAGTTGTTATGACAATGGTCATGTTGTTTATTTGTGTGGGTATTGCAATGACCTTGTAAAGTTAAAATTTTCCTTGGTCCACCAATGGTAACTCAATATGAAGACAATTCTGTGCATCCTAAATCGCAACAGTACCGAAAACAGCTCACTTTGTACGGTTGGTCCGGCATGTATTATGTCATTTAAAGAGGAACCGCTGGATGTTTTAGCTGATGCGTCAAAAACTACTCTTAGTTTTGTGGTTGAGCTGTCAGGTTTCAGTACGCAGTGGTGCGGCATAACATAATGTAAATTAGGAATGTCGTCTTCTTGTATTTCTACCATGTGCCCCAAGTCTTCGTACTCCTGCATGAAATTGTTGTATCCTGTTTTAAGATCAGGATTAAGGTTCAATCGTTTTTCCAATGCTAAAAATCGATTGAATGCCATTGATTTGGAACTTCCGAGAACGGATGGATTTTCTGAGAATGGTAGGCGCACAATGAATCTCCCATTCTCGTTTCTTTTTACGTTTTGTGCAAAATGATCCTCACATCGTTTCTCAGCCAAAGATAGTGCTCGTTCTGTATTATTCGTGTCTTCAAGCTTCTAGAATTTTTCAATTAGCTGGTTTGTTGTTTGCTCTTCTGGGGTAAACACTGCACAAGTTACCACGTTGCCGTTTCTTTCTTGTAATTTACCCGTGACTATCCAACCCAAAGCTGTGTTTTGGAGAATTGGCAGTTTTTGATTGATCTTTATTTGTTGTGGGCGCATCAATTCATGGTAAAATTCTGTTCCGAGCAATATGTCAATTTTATCCATTTGATTGAAACATGGATCAGCTAATTTAATATTTTCATTAAGATTCCAATCTGACGTGTCGAACGAATTTGTAGGCTGAGGTGGTACAATGGTTGGAAGAACAAATGCTTCGATTCTGGTTACATAGCTGCCTGAATATGCATGTAATTCTATATTGATACGTTTTGAACTTTACGGCCAATTCCTTCAATGCAGAATGAAGAGTTTGAGGAATTCAAGGAGAGTTTGTTCAATACGCGGGTTGTAACCAAATTGACTTGTGATCCGGAATCTAATAAAGCTCGGAATGTGCATGTGTGACCATTGGCTCCAACTACCTTTACTCTTGCAGTGGCTAGTAATACGTAAGTGTTGTCGATGACCTGTTTGTTTGTTGTAGCGACGATTGGCTTGTTTTCATTCGATACAGACGCTAATTTTTGTGTTCCTTCTGCCGAAATTCCTCTTGCTAACTCTAAGTGCAAAAATGTGTTGTGTCTTTTTGTGCACTTTGAGCAGGACCGTGACGTGCATGCTTTGGCAGCATGATCTGACTTAAAGCAGTTGACGCAAAGCTTCTTTTTTTGTGTCCATTGTAGTCTCCCAGATGGGGACATTTTTAGGAACTTTTCACAGTAATATATGGGATGCCCAGGCATTCCACATACTTTACAGTTTGGGGTTGATGTAGCTGCAGTTATAAGTTTGGCTCTATCCTTCCCCCCACCAAATTCGTGAGACCTTCCACGTGTTTCCAATGCTTGGAAACGGTGCTCTATAAATCTAAGAAGATCTTTTAGACTTACGAGGTTTTTGTTGTTTTCTAGCGATTGCTCAAATAAAGTTTGAGTTGATTGATCGAGTTTTTTCAATAAAATGTGAACAATTATGGCGTCCCAACTGTACACTGACAGTCCTTGCGCGCTTAAACCATGGATGCATTCTTTAGTGACATCATGTATATTTTTTAGCGCTTGTGCCGTTTCGATTTTTATTTGCGGATGAGAAAGCAAGTTGTTTAGTAGTGTTGTCACAATGAGCCTTTTGTTATCGTACCTATCAACCAAAATGTTCCATGCAATTTCGTAATTTGCTGTTGAAATTGGCAAATGTTTTACTAGTGCTTTTGGTTTGTCTGCTAGATGTGTAGTTAAGTAAAACATTTTCTCAACTTCGCTCATTGATGCGTTGTGGATTAGCTGGGTATACAGATCTTTAAAGGCTACCCATTGTAGGTAACTGCCGCTAAATTTCGGAATCTGAATTTTTGGAAGATGGGGTTGACAATGCTCAGTGCTGCGTGGATTATTTTCGCTGATATTATTCACATGCTGCTCTAGCTCACATTGAATGTCGTGCACCTCAGCTTGCAATTCGTAAAATTCATCCAAGGTGTAGCCGTCTATTTGTTCTTCATTAGTCAATTGCCATAATGTATCGTTGTTTGTAGAGAACTCGTGCATATATTTATTAATGAGCGATAATTTGCCTTGATAATATGCTATCTGTTGATTTCCCTCTGTTCTGACTTCATCCATAGTTCGTCTTAATGCTCTCGCTTTTTTACTTTCGGACTCAAATAGTTCTTTGTATTTGAGTGTATCGTCCGAGATACGTAAGTATTGGTCTGTAAAATAATTGTGTTGTAATGGTAGATTTGAGAGGCACCTTATTTTGTTGTCAGTGGTCTCAAATTCTTGCCATGCCTTGTCAAGCCGCTGTAGACGCTCCAAGAAGTACTCTGAAGTTTTTCTTGTAGAAGAGTCTTTTTTGAAATTGTGGATTATTGCCTCTATTTGCTCCACCGTCTTCTGTTGGGCTGCTACCAGGTCTTCAAACGATTCCATTGCTTATGTACAAGGAACGATAGTTGATGATGGAATCCTGTACCTTGCTACAGGACCTTCGATTTGAAATGTGTAGTCTGATGATGCAATCCTGTACCTTGTGACAGGACTGTCGTGTTGAAATATGTCTTTTGTTGATGGAATCCTGTACCTTGCTACAGGACCGTCGAATTGAAGAATGTCTTCTGTTGATGGAATCCTGTACCTTGCTACAGGACCGTCGGGGTCACCAAATGTTGCGTTTATAACTGTGTAAAAGTTTGAGCACCAAAGGATTCCTTTGGAGCTCAGAGTGTGTGTTTTTTTTGTTTTGTTTTTAGCCCAGGTAGAATCACCATGTGCTAATATTAGTTAAAGTTAAGTCTTAGTAGAAACACTAAGACTAGTCTAGCAATCAAGAAAGTTAATTTTTGTTTGCCATAATTTCTTTATAACTAAGATTTTTAGTCATTTATTTAAATTTCTTTTAGGATACATATATGCATTTATATATTTAATTTCTGTGGAAAAATATTAGTATTCGTATTCGAAAATTTGAATACGGATATGAATATTCGTGCTTCACTAATACATATATACATAGATAATTCTAGAGGCTTCATTAGTCTTTACTTTCTGTTGCTGTTCTTCGCTGTGCCGTTCTGCTTCTAAATTTGAGTACTTTCTTTTTCTGTAGTAACTTATCAGCTGTTTCCGACCATAAAAGTCACAGTTTTCCACTAAAGTGATGTGTTTTGCATCGTACATTGTTCACGTACCATATAATTGTACGTATTTCTTTTAAAAATTAAATTTTTTTAATTCTAAAAGCACAATCACATTTTATTTTGAAATATTTTTATTTAATTTATGCTGTCACTTACAATTACATAACAATTCTTTGATCTTCACAGGTTGAACCGAAACAGAACAGAACGAAACAGAAAAACTAACGGCTTGTATTAAATTTCTATAAACAAAAAAGAGTCAGCTGAATCGTAACAGAACAGAAAGTAAAAACTAATTCTGCCTTAACTGTATTTTCCGCAGCAATTATGAAAGCCAAATTTGATAAAAGTACATAATTTTAAAAGGTGAACAACTTTGTGATAAATTAAATAATATTGTATGAAACTAACACACTGAATTGCTATCATCAAGTAATGCTTTTGATTTAAGTACCGATGAAATTAGTTCAACTCAAAAAAACCAGCAAGAACGAAAAAAGCAATACGAAAGTCTATGGATGCAGATACCAAAAAACCAATTTGTGTTTTCTGCAATCAGTTGCTCTTCTGCCAAATTAATCATTTGGAATGCGTAGATATGTAATGGCGCAGATAGGCCCGGGGGTCTACTCTGTAATTCGATTGGAAAGAAAATGCTTTCGAACTTACATGTTATAAACATACAAATTCAAAAGCTTTTCCTTTCGAATCGAATTACAAGGTAGACCCCCTGTTTTGGGAATTCAAAACCGGGGAAAACAGGACTATCTCCGTCATTATAACAAAAGTGATGGCAACCCTGTTACAAATGTGGGGATTTTGGGGATTTTCATGCTGATATTTTCTTGGTTAGTGTGTGTGTGTGTGTGGAGATTGATTCTTTCTGGTTATGTGTATGTATGTCAATGTCGGGCGTTTTTTTGCACAATTGTGAAGAGAGCATTCACACCAGTGTTGCCAGAATTTCTAAGGCTAAAATCTGCAAAATTTAACAATTTTTCACGAAAAAATCTTCAAAATCTGCATTTTATTTTCAAAATCTTCAAAGCTATTTTTAAAACAACTTTTTTTATATATTATTAAAAAAATTATATAAATATGGACGTACATGTATAATTCGGGTGTTTTTTTTAGAGGTATAGAACTTCGAATTGATATAAAACACAAGAAAATCGTTTTAATGTCCATCAATTTGGCTTTATTGGAAGGATAATTTTATGCCATTAATGTTTAAATATGATTTCGGGCATGTGGCCCCCGCGGCCGGCGCGAATAAAGCCAATTCTACAGGTCCAATTTTCAACCACTTTTTCGAGCATATGGGGCCGTATGTGGGCAATAACGCCACGAATGTTGGCTTCCAAGTCCCCTAACGTTTCTGGTTTGTTGGCGTAGACGAGCGACTTCACATATCACCAAAGAAAATAATCCAATGGTGTCAAATCACACGATCTTGGTGGCCAATTGACAGGTCCATTCCGCGAAATTATGCGCTCATCGAATGTTTCCTTCAATAAATCGATTGTGACGTGCGCTGTGTGGCATGTACCGCCGTCTTGTTGGAACCACAACTCATCCACATTCATGCCATCCAATTCGGGAACAAAATAGTCGGTTATCATGACTCTATACCGGTCTCCATTAACGGTAACTGACTCTCCAGCATTATTTCGGAAGAAGTATGGCCCAATGACTCCACCAGCCCATAGAGCACACCAAACAGTCAGTTTTTGTGGATGTAATGGCGTCTCAAGGGTCTCATATGGATTCTCTTCACTCCAAATGCGGCAATTTTGCTTGTTGACGTAGCCATTCAACCAAAAATGAGCCTCACCACTGAACAAAATTTTGCGATGAAAATCTGCATCGAGATCAATCTCATTTTCGGCCCATACACCAAAATCACGACGCATTGCATGGTATCGCGGCTTTAATTCTTGCACAAGCTGGATCTTGTAAGGTCGCAAGCCAAGATCTTTGCCCAAAATCTTCCATAAAGTTGATGGACAAAGCTCCAATTGCTGTGCACGGTGGCGAATCGATTCATTCGGGTCCTCTTCAACACTTTGCTCTACAGCGGCAATTGTTTCTTCGGTGCGCACTGTTCGACGTCTCTGCGGATGCGTATTATCACATAGAGTAAACGTAGTGCGAAAACGATCCATGGTAAATCGAATTAATTGCTCTGATGGACGATTATAAAATGGACGGATCTTTTCGAAATAAATTTGCACTATTTGCAAGCGTTGTTCTTTTGTCAACCTGTTCATGATGAAATGGCAAACCAAACTAAATATTAATCACTTGACAGCTGACAAAATGGCCGCCAGTTAAAAAAGTGATGCCAACTTAAAGTTCTATACCTCAATAAAAAACACCCATTATAAATATTTTTTCATTAATCCATTTTCATAAAATTTAACCCGGGATAAAATGTATTTTATTTAAATTAAAAAAAAGTTTTCTTTAAATAATGATATGATATATTTATGAATAGAAACCTTTAATGTTCAAAGAATGTGCATTTCGTTTTTGCTTAAGAAACTCATCAGCAGACTTCAACCCAAATTTTTTGAATTAAGGCAAAAAAACTTCATATGTTTATATAACGACTATCAATGTGTTATTAAGAATTACGTACACAAACATAAAAGGTTATATTCACAAAAATTATTTTTGGTTACAAAACGTTTAACAAACAAATTTCCATAAAAAATTTGTTTGTAAACCAAAACTATTTTTTATGAGTACAGCAGAAAAAGCTTCAAGCAAATCTTTACAAGATAACATTTTCGATTTTGCGACATTGCTTGAAGTGTACTGATAACTTTGACGGTTTTTTAACACGCAAACACTACTTTGCAAAGTCTTGAGTTTATTAAAGAAAAAATTATATAGAATAAGATCTATTTTCTCTTCTCTCCTACAAACTTCAGACTTTGCAAAGTAAACTTTTGTGTGGAAAACACATCTTTATTTAGGAGAAACGAAATGCAAATGCATTCTTCATACTTATGTGCAAAAAATATAAAATGAATGAGAAAAGAAATCGTATATATAAAAAATTGTACAAAAAGTGATTTAATTTGTTACATAAATATCCAAAGGACTTCGAAGTTTTGTTTTATCCAAGTTAATTTGACTCAAAATTGATTGCCAAAGTTACTTCCTCTGTTGCTTTAATGCTGTCTTCTAAGTTCAAAAATTGTAACTCTCTAAACTGTGAGTCGTTCACACATAAAAGAAACAAAAAGTAGTAACAGTAATAGCAAAAATTTAAAAAAATTCACTATAATTGGAGTTGAAAAATCTGCGTTTTTATGCCAAAAATCTTCAAATCTGGATTTCGTCTTATTGGAGGGTAAAAATTTGCAAAATCCAGATAAATCTGTATTTCTGGCAACCGTGATTCACACGTATTCTTACCCTCTTTAACTTAGTAGTCGATGAGACAGCGACGAATGCACATCAGGCGTATGCTTAACATATTTTTTTCAAGAATATTTGTCCAGCAAACATACACGTTTCATTTCAAATTGGTAATGATATGCGAAAACAAAAAAAAAACGAATTTGCAATTTATTAATTTTTCTCTTATAACGTATTCTACTAACTGAGCTAATTTAGTAATACGCTTAGTTTTACAAATTAGTTTGTGCAAAATCTTATAAAAAATATTTTAATATGTTTCCGGAAGTGAAAATGATTTTCCGTGCCGAAAAGTACTCGTATCAATGCTTATTAAGTTTGATACATTTGGTAAATTTATGCTCCACCAAGCAATCATTCTTTTATTTATTTTTTTTTTTTTGAATGGAAAACATAACAAGTTATTACCCTGTTTACTTAGAAAAAGTTTTATTTTCAATTAATATTTTAACTTAACGGATTTTTCTCAAGATAAAAAATATGTCCAATGATGTATAAATACATAATGTACCATCATGTTTCAAACACTTTACAGTGGACAAATAAACTATTCATCATACATCAAGCTTATTTTGTTTTCATCAATAAAAACTATTTGGGGCCAAATTTACTTTCACTAGTTAATTATTAGTAAACTAAAATGATAAATATTGTTTAACTAATACTTTATATTAACAGTGTATTGTTTAACTAAAGGTCTTAATATGAGCAACGAATGGTAACCCCATCAAACTATTCAGTTTCAGTATTGGCAGCTCTGCTTTAGCATATGCTTTTTGTTAACATTTGTTATATTGGTGTCTATTCTGAAATACGCGTCGACTTGGTGAAAGTTACATGGAAAACAAAAACAAACATGTGTAAATGTAAAATATTTGTTTTTGTTTATCATACAAAATTAACCGTTTTTAAATGAAAGAGATTCGCGTTGAAATTCTCACGTTTATTTCATTTAAGAAATGCGTGGCAGACAAAAACAATTTTTGAAATTTTTTTTTTGATTTAATGTAAAGTTTCACTTCTTCGACGCGTTTTCCAGAATAGCCCCCATTATTTCTTAAAAATGTATAAAACAAATGGTTCTTCTTCTTTGCCGTGAAAGATTAGTGCCCAAATTGGTTCGGGAAAACTAAAATATAATAGCAAAATAAATTTAAAAAATGTGTTACAGCTAAATATAACAGCACAACAAAATGGAGGTTTTTCATGATGTTTAAATAAAAACGTCAGAGTCTTATGTATTTTTGTCTCTTGATTACGATGGCGTCATTATTTTTTCTCTATAAGCTCTAGTTTTGAAGATATATTATCATTTCGGATTTGTATAATTTGCACCTCTTTTTGAATTATTCCGTTAATATATCACGAATGGTAGTCCAAACTTAAAAACACTTTCTGGATTATTAATCTACACAAAAATTCCTTTCATTGATATAGATTCACATTGATGAGTATATCAGGATATCTGACTAATATTGCAATTATCTTTAAAATCGTGTGTTTTTAGTAGGGTTGTAACGAATGTTCGCATTCGCTTTCGCATTCGCAAATTATTCGCTTACTTTTGTTATTTGCATTCGCTAAAATGTATGCGAATATTTGAAGCGAATACTAAAGACAACAAAATTAGTACTTCTTTTACAAAAATAGTTTTCAATTATAAACAAAGCTTTAAGATTTTAGAGGAAAAGTTTTCTATAAATAAATTGGCATAAGTATCAGAATGAAACAAAAATCCAGCCGTGTTTGGAAATATTTATCAGTTTTTGAAAAAAGCTTAAGACTAGTCTGTTCAAACTTTTGAAAAATATTGAGCACCATTTATTATTTCGTACAGAAAATCAAATTTAAATTTGTTTTAAATTCTATGCGAAAAAAATTCCACACATATTATTTCACATTAAAACTTAAAGTTTTGAAGATATACCTATATGCAATATGAACATAATAAATACTAATTCACCAAAATTTTTCATGAATTCATGCCAATTTTTCTTAATTAGGGCTATCATGTATAAAACTCCGCGTGAAATTTTCCCTGGGAATAATTCCACCTAACCAAGTAATAGGGAAAACAAAAAATTCCAAAAGGAAAAGGGAAAAATTTCATGTGGAATTTTATTCATGACAGCATTTCATATGAAATGTCGAACTGGATTTAGGGCCAAACTACGAATGGGTTAATTGCTTAACATTTTGCAAATTTATTTTTTATTATCTGTACTTTAATATAATTTCATTTATAAATCTTCCTTTTTTAAGAATTTAATAAATTAATATATTTTTGCCCAATTCAAGACTCAATTTAAATAAAATGCTTTACGTAGTACATCTATGTATATAATATAACTTCATGTTCTAAAACAAATTTAGTTTCATGTGATTTCTGACCATATTGTAAGTATTTGCATTCGCTTTCGCATTCGCTTTCGCAAAAATTCAAATGCATTATTCGTTTTCGCATTCGCATTCGCTAAACTGGTATTCGTTACATCCCTAGTTTTTAGTTAAGTTCTTGAAAATTTTTTGATTATAACTTTTTTGAACAAATATTACTAATTCTTATGTATTTTTGCTTGCTGATTACAAAAATAGGTTTATTACTTTTCTAGTCCTAGTTTCTAAATTCAGAGATATTTCGTATTACATTAAAAAAAATCTTGAAATTTTTCTTTTCGAAAGCCATCAAAAACAAATGGTTTTTTTTATTACATTTGTCCATTTACAAGTTATTAGTGCATTTATTACGCAAAAAAAATTTTGTATGGACCAGTCCGGAATTTTTTTTTGTTATTTTTTGTTATTTTAACTAGAGTTGATGCAGAAATTTCAACTATGGAATTGAAATCGGCATCAAAAATTGGACTAATATCATGTAACAGAGGTGCAAGTTATGCAAATCCTAAATTACACTATATCTTCATAACAAGAGTTCATAGAGAGAAACTAATGCGGCCATCATAATTAGGAGATAAAAATGCATAAGAATCGGCCATGTTTATTTAAAAATCCAAATCTGTGTTGTGCAGTGTAATCTATTAAACAATTTAAAAAACACACTTATGTATTAGTTTTTGTATTAATACATATGTATATGTACCCTGTCAAATGTGTGGTGAGTACAAAAATAGTTAACTTATAGTTAACTTTTCTTAGACTGACTAAAAGCTAACTGCCATGTCATCCAAAACAAACCCAAAATTAATTCTTAAGTTGAGTAAGTAGTCGAATTTAATGAGAGCCGACAAATTTATTCTCAGTTACTTTGATACTCATTTCAGTTTTATATTAACATTTTGGTGTTTTTATTTTAGGTGGTACCTTAGCTGAGTGGTAGTGGTGTTCGAACCCCAGATTTTTTTTTTAATTTACTGACTACCAGGTGATTTAAATAAAGTCAACTTTAAGTTAGCTGAAAGTAAAGCAGAGTGAGCCAATTGACTACCGCGTAGGACATCGCAATGTTAAAATAGTCAGTTGATTACACTGAAAATGAATCCAAGTGTCAGTCGGTGCTATTTGCGAAATAGTTAGCTTAAAGTTAGTTTAAAGCTAACGTAGTTTCCGAGAGGGTATATACATTTTTTCTCGTCTGATTTAGTTCAAAAATTTTAATTTTTGTTATATTATCCTTTTTTCATTAATAAAATCTCAAAATAATCAATAATTTATGTATTTCTATTTATTAGAATTAATAAATTTATAAAAATTGTTATTAATCCGCGAACCGATTAATCACAAGTTAACCACTTATTAACCGATTAAATCAAAACCTGGATTAATTGATCGATTGAATGACCGTTTAAAACAAAAACCAGATAAATTTAATATCCTATTAAATACATATACAGGAAAAAATATCATCGAAATGCAATCAGCAAAACAAATTGTTAACATTTAATTTAGAAATTAACAATAATTATTGTTAATATAACAAATTCAAATTTTTGTAGTCAATTTAATTACTCAACAAAATTATTTGTTAATTTATATCATAACGGGATGAGCATATGTAGAAAAAACAAGAAATCATGTTTTGTGTATCTAATAAAGTGTTGCTATTTAGCTGAGAGGTAAGAAAATTAGTTTATTATCCCTGATGTGTCCAGTTCAACTTCGCGCAAAGACATTTACGGCCTGGCCCACGATGTCGACACGAAATTTTATATTTTGTTTTCACTATAACTAAGCGACAGATAATTTCTTGTCGACATCGTGGTCCAGGCCGTTAATTTAGTGTTTTTCGCAGACAAGCAAAATTTCTTTTCGAGGATTGTGATTGTGTAATATTGTTAATATAACAATAATGATAATCAAAATTTGTATAGAAATTTAAGAATTCACGTTGTTAAAATAACAATCGCTTTAATTAAAAAAAATTTAAATCAGAAATAATTTTAAGTCAGGCTTAAGTTCAGTAATTTCAATTCTTATTGAATGAAATATTTTTTATTAATTAATGTGAGTATCTAAAGAAGAGAAGAAAAATTAAACTTAGACTTTAAGCTGGGGGAAATACCGATACTTTTCTGTGCAGCCACGCACTTCATCAGCACCCTAGTCTATCTACTTGGGTAGAGATTCTTATTAACATCAGCTATTTAACTTAAATGTACAATGAACGGAATATGAGAAACGATTGTTGTCTATACAATTGATTTACCTTTGGTAAACACATTTATAAGTATCACTATTAATTTTCCAATTTTTCATTTTTCTATTTAGGTTAGCACGAAATTATTTTACTCTACCTCAGTATGTTTAACTATTCTTACTTATCTTTTTACGATCATCACATTAATTATTTTTACTTATTCGATGTACCATCGGTACATGCATGTAAGTATAATTGTAGTGGCTTAATGTTACTTGTTGTTGCATTCTACAGTTTTTACTTGGATTTCCAGCATTCTGAAACTGTGATGGCCAAGTAAACAGTGATTGCCAAGTGAACATATATAGACCAAGCTGAACCACCAGCAAATAAATTTCAAATTAAAATATAATTATGACAATATGTCGAATAATAAATTTCTTAAATGTTAAATTTTAGATTTTATTTTTCATTTTGCCTTGTAATTACTTTTATTGTTATCCAATGGATTTCTAATTGTATAAAGGTTTAGAAAAATAAAATAGATTCATATCGAATATAAATTATTTACTGGGTTTTGTATGAGTTACAAAGCCTACTAAGCTTATTTTGTCTTTGTGATTTTCAAAAATATTATTATTTTATGAATTCTCATATAGTTTTTGAAAGTCTGTGCATAAAGTAAGAGGTTTGTGACTGTTCAAAATGTGTGGTTGAAATCTACTGATGATTTGTTACAGCAACAATGGAATGCGTATATAGAGCAAGCTGAACCACCAGCAAATAAATTTCAAATTAAAATATAATTATGACAATATGTCGAATAATAAATTTCTTAAAAGTATAGAAATACATACATAAGCACATAGATATGTAGGTACATATTTATTTTGTGAAAAATTCATAATTTTTGCTCTAGTGCAATTTTTAGTAAGTGACCTCTCGGTATTTTTGGATTGAATATATTTTTTGGATATTAACAATAATTTGAATATCGATGCCTTACTTTTTCAACATCGTATCTTAAAACATACAAGTTTTCAGGAGAGGAAAAAAGAAACGGTTTATTTCTTTATACTTCGGTGTTTGGATAAAAGTTCATATGCAATTATTAAGGAATTTATTACATATTGTATATATATTAGTAGTAATAATACACTAATTGTTTCTAGTTTAATTATGAAACGCATTTATTAAGATACGAGTTTGCTGCATTAAGAGTAATTTTAATTCTTGATGAGTTAAGTTAATCGTTTGTTGCATTTATAGCTGTATAAACAAATAACGCCGTTATATCAAAACTATCCAATGAAAACAAAATTTAGTATTTCACTTGACCTGAATTTCGATAAAAAAAACGAATGTTCACTAAAGCGAAGAAATTTCGAAACAAAATTGTTCAATATTTGTTCGCATATCTAAAAAAATCGAATGTTCACTAAAGCTTCGAACTTCAAACTTTTTAATAACCCTATAAAATAATTTAGTATTGTACCCCCATACCATATTGTTTTATTCAATAATCCTTTATTTTACAAAATTGTTAAGTGTCTCAATTTAAACATCCCATTGAAAAAGGTATATAGCGCGGTATTATGTAAGCGTTTATTCCTAAAGAATTTTTTCGAATTTGTTCAGCACAAAGGAACGGGAAATGAAACGGAACATGTTCTTTAATTAATTTTATATATATAAAATATATAAAATAATTTTGTCATTGAAAACGAAAAAATCAATTCAAAAACAATTAAAAACAAAATATAAAAAATTGCATATAAAAGAAAGAAATATCCTGAAGAAGTAAGCCAATGGTTAACGAAATATCGATAAATAAAAAACAATATATATTAAATTGACCTAAAGCTTAAAAAAATAGTTTCGTTAGGACTGAACTTTAGCGATAAATTTTATTTCCATTTCCATTTACTAAAAATAAATTTAGTAAAGAGCGACTTTGACTTGGGCACGAAGCTTGCCGTACTATGAGCTTTAGCCTATATAAAAATAGTTTTTGCATTTTTTTCGTTTTTTGGGGTTTTTCGGTTTTAAGCATTTTTTAATAAGGTTTCTTAGACGTGTTTTCTGCGTTTTTGTCGTTTTTTTATTTGGTGTTTTCTAGTTTTGGTGCTTTTTTCTCGTTTTAACGATTTTTTTAGATTTTTTGCATTTTCTTAGTTTTTGGTGCTTTTTTTCGTTTAAGCGTTTTTTTGGTTTATCCTAATTTGGCGTTTTTTTCATTTTAGGGATTTTTTCATTTTGGAAATTTATTTTAGTGTCTCATTTTTTTAAATTTGTTGTTTTTTTCGCTTTGGTGATTTTTTTAGGGTTTTTGGCGTTTATTTGATTTTTTTTAGTTTTTAGGCGTTTTTTAAATGTTTTTTTTTGTATTGGCGTTTTTTTTTAATTTGTTGCTTTTTTAGTTTATATGCTTTTTTCTCGTTTGAGCGTTTTTTTGTTTTTTGCGTTTTTTACTTTGATGCTTTTTTAGTTTTTTTTGTCGACTTTTTTCCAATTTGGTGTTTTTTTCGATTTTGTGATTCTTTCGGGTTTGGTAATTTTTTTATTGGTGTTTTTTTACTTTTGATGCTTTTTTCTCGTTTCAGCGATTTTTTAAAGTTTTTTGGCGTTTTTTATAATTTTTTTTCATTTTGACGATTTTTTAAGTATGGCGATGTTTTTTCATTTCAGCGATTTTTTAATTTTTGCTAGAATTTTTTATGTTCGTGATTTTTTTCCTTTTGTCGATTTATTAAATTTGGTTATTTTTTTAGTTTTGGTGCTTTTTCTCGTTTTAGCGAGATTTATTTCATTTTAGCGATTTTTGCAATTTATTTTAGTGCTGGAATTTTTTTAATATTGTGCTTTTTTCCCTTAGGCGACTTTTCGGCTTTTGGCAATTTTTTTCGGTTTGGCGAAATAATTTTGGGATTTTTTTGTTTTACCGTTTTTGAAAATTTCAAGACTTTTCCTCCTACGGTTACCAAGATACAGCAAGTTGTCAAAATTACATAGTCAAAATTATATAGACTGATAGAACTCCCTGTAATTTTAATTTTTATAAATTTTAGTGTTAATTTTTTTAGTCTGTATAAAAATACAGTAATTTTAGAAATTTCAAGTGTCTATATACATACATGCACATACAATTGTATATGTGTATATTACACGGGATTTTAATATTTTTCGATGTTCGTTTTGTAACACGCTTTAATTTTTAACTTTAATATTTTTGTTGTTGTAGCGACTAAAGTTCTACACACTCTGTCCAAATTTCAAATCTGAGAAAATAGCATTATTTCTAAAACATAAAATATGTTTAATTATAAGAAAAAATATTAAAGTTTTCCAACCTTGGAAAATTAGAAACACCAATTTTATTCATACTGAAGTATAAAATAGGTTAATTTAATAAAAAAGTAATAAAAACTAGTTTTCGGTAGTTATTTCGTATGGGAAAATAGAGTTTGAATTTTCCAGCTCTGAAACCGTCTGCTCGATTTTGCTGATTTTCAATAGCAAAATTTTTGACAAATCAGTCCAAGAACGAAGTTTCTAGCTGTTCTGGGAGCTTTGGAAAACCGATTTCACGTACAGACAGACGGACATCGCTTGTTCGTTTGCCCTATGTATAAGAATCCAGAATATATATACTTTATGTGTCGCTTATTAATATTGTAGAAATTATACACAGAATGACAAACCTATATATCGTTAACTTAATACGAAAAGGCCCCAACTCATGTTTTTCATAGTTTACAGGAGGAAGAAAAAACTTAATAAAAAAAGATGAAATATTGATACAACATTTTTTTAAACGCAATTTTTATTAAAAACACTTTACAAATTTAGTGTTATATAACTTTTATTATTTTTTTTTAATTTAGTTTAGTAATGGTCTATCGAAATATGTAAAAATATCGATTTAGAAAAATTATGAGTTGGGGCCTTTTCGTATTAAGTTAACGATATACCCTTTTACCTTTTGTATTTACAAATCATTATTTTTAACCGCCTTCAAAAAAAGGATGATAACAATTCATCTCTATTTTTTTTGTACTTAAAATACGTACAAAAAATTTAAGTATTTTATATTTTGTATTTTAAATACATACATGACGTGTAAATAATTTGTATTTTAAATACATAGCATGAAAGTATTTTGTATTTTAAAAACATAGCATGAAAGTATTTTTTATTAAGTGAGACATTTTTAGATTGTTTAATTGAACTGTAGTGAATTTTAATCAGAAATAATTCATAGTAGATAGACTAATGTGCTGATGAAGTGCGTGGCTGCACAGAAAAGTATCGGTATTTCCCCCACCTATTAAAGTCTAAGTTTAATTTTTCTTCTCTTCCTTAGAATCTCACATTAATTAATAAAAATATTTCATTCAATAAGAATGGAAATTACTGAACTTAAGTATTTTGTATTTTAAATACATGACCAGCAAGTATTTTGTATTTTAAATACCGCAAGCCACGTATTTTGCCCAACTCTGCATATGTACAATTGTCGAATATTCGGCTATTTTCAAGCGAATGCGAATATTTTTCCAAGGAAATTAAATAAATAAATGCATAAATCCTAAACGAAATTTAAAAAAATGTCTTAAAATTATAGTTTGTATAAATACATAAATTTTTTTATAGATATTTGTGTTTTGTATCATTTTCAAATATTATTTAATGACGATCATTAACATTTTGGGTTACTTTTTATTAACTTTAGAGTACGCTAACAAGAGAGTAAGGCGTAAATAGAACCCCAATTTAATTCGCGAATATCAGAAATTGACATTCGTTACAACACTACTACAAATGTATGTATACTAAGAATATTTAAAAATGTAAATGAATAAAGATGAGGAATAGAGAACAATGTAACCAGTTTGTCTACAATTTATTTCATTTATTATATCATTTTTGTATTATTTTAAAATTTTATTTAACAACCATTAAATTTTGGGTAGTTTTCATAAACTTTGATGTACGTAGACAGAAGTATGAAGTTATTTTCAATAAAAATTTTTTTTATTGTAAATGTCTGTAAATTTCACATGCAATAGATATTTCACATTTAATATATTAATTTCAAAATTTTACATCCGTTACATCACTCATACATATGCAATATATTTAGGTAACACGTATGATCAATTAGATAAATAGATTAGAAAAACATACGTATTTTTGTTCGAAATTAGTAATTTTTTCTGCTACGTAACATTTTCGCAGACCCCCCCCCCCCCCCCCCCCCTCAAGGGACATAGTTCACACAATAAAACGTACTTTTTACTATTTTGTACATATTTTTCCATGTGTATTTTTTTTTTTCAATTTGATTAAAGTTTTTCTAACTCTGAAATGTCCTTGTTTTTATCTGCTATTCTTTGAGGAGTACCATATAACATTTTAACATCATTTTCTTTGCACGTGTCTAGCTTTTCTTTAAACTTTTTATACTTATTTTCTTAAATATTTTAGCACCTTTTTCTGTTACGAATCTTACATAATTCGTTCTGCCTAAAACAGAAGGTAGTTTCTCAATATATTATCTAGATAATAAGGATTATCGCTACATCTGATGCGCTTTTCATTTAGAACAGAATCGTTTTCAGCTTTTATTTTCTTCTTTCTCTATTTTCTTCTTTTCTTTTTATTGCAAGTTTTATATCAGGCTCATTAGGACTTGTATTACCATATTTATTTTTCTTAAGTGTACTTTTGTTGTTTTGTTGTTGTTGTACTTTTGTTTGGTTAATGTTTTCTGTAGTTACCTAGGTTTTTGATTTCCTCATTTTATATTTTCTTTTTATTCATGTTTCTTATTATCACTATCGATTTGTTCACACTTTCATAATTTTATTAGAATTAATTTCTTTTAGTATATATGTGTCCAATTGTATCATCGGCAATGCATCTGCGTTCGTGTTCTTTCTTCCTCTTTTGAACTATTTAGAACTTGGATTTTTTTGTGAATGTAATGACAATAAACTTTCTACCATATATATATGTAAGGTCTGAAAATTTTTATACTAGTATAACTATCAGTGTTATTGCTTTTTCGTTTAATTTGTTTAATTTCTTCTGTAAAATTTCCAAAATATTGTAACAAATTTGTATAAATCATTTAACTTTATAATATTCTATGCATTCTATTTGAAATATTAGTTGTTATTTTTATTCTTACTTAAATTCTATTAATCGTTTAAAGATTAGTTTTAATGCAACTCCATAGTTTTTATTTATAGTTATATGAATTTAATTTGTTTTCATAATTTCAAATTAAGTTTTTTTCTTTTTTTATACAATTGAGATAATATTACTGAAGAAAACTAAATTTTTTTTTTATTTTTTTATAATTTTTTTAAATATTTTGATATTTCTTAAATTGTTTTTATTATTACTTTTCTTATTTATATTTTTGCAACTCGACATTATTATATGTTTGTAATTCAGTTTGTAGTTTACGTTTTTATAAGTCAATAGTTCTTATGTGGGGTATTGTTAAGTTAAATAGACTAGTAAAATATTCTGTATTACATTTCTAAGTTAAGCATTTTTTTTTACATATGAAGTTTTTTAAGTAAGATGTACATTCAAATTTTGTTTTGTTAAAAAAAATTTATGTATATACATTTGTAAAAAATTTTTCTTACGAAATGTTTATTTTGTTGTTACCAGCTGTAAAAAGGTGTAAAGCAGTTGTTAATTCTGAAATTGTTAATTCTGAATTCAATTTCAGATCTGAACTTCTTTACTACGTGATTTCTTTCTTCCAACTCAAATAGGATATCGCCACGTCATTCTTTTTTACTTCTTTTAATATTGCTGCAAAGTAACCGGTAACCATCACATACCCGAGTAATCAACCTACAGTTCAATCTTGCCAGGTTTTGTAACACTCCCCCCGCTATGTCATTCTGTGGACTTACCTCTTTATCCAACAAAAGCATGGCAAAGTTTGAAGTTGGTCTGTCATAAATACCAGTAGCTGACTTAAAATGAGCGGTACGGACCTGTCCATCGGCAGAAACTTTAACTTTTACGACTTTACCTTTCGGCCAACAATTTCTGGGATTATTCGGGTCGGCAATATATACGACATCTTCAACATTAATACCCTCACTATTTTGAAATCATTTTGTTCGGCGAGTAATTACAGGTAGATATTCTCGAAGCCAAATTTCCGACAACGAGTCTGCTAGGTCCTGGGCAGCTTTCCAACCATGTCGCAGGAATATACCATTCTCTTCACGTAGCGCTAAGGGTTTCATCGCATTAGAGCTACCCAGCAAAAAATGGTTTGGTGTCAGGGACTCTTGCTCTTCATGATCGATTGGTATGTAGGTGAGGGGACGAGAATTTACGATGTTCTCGGCTTCAACAAAGGCCGCTCTCAGCAGTTCATCTGTGAGTTTATATCTGGGTAGAATGGATGAGAGTGAAAACTTAACCGATTTGATTAGCATCTCCCAGGCTCCTCCCATATGTGGGGCCGATGGTGGGATAAAGTTATTATTATTATTTATTTATTATTTATTTCTTTTCGATGTCCCATACACAAGACTTAAGTCTTATATTGCAGCCCAATAAGCATTTTGGCTGGAATTCAAGTGGAATTACATTTGAAATCCAGTCACAATTTCCAATTTCCAGTGTTGAATTACAGTTGAAACACAGTTGAATTCAATAGCGAATCCAGCAAAATTAACCATTGAATTACAGTCGAACAAAACAGTACCTTTACAGTGCAATTCCAGCCTTGAATAACAGTGTGATTCAAGTCGAACCGAACCTGTTTTTACACTTGAAGTCAAGCATGGAATTGCAGTGGAATTCAACAATTGAATTCAAGTGTATTTCAAGTTGAAGAAACAAGGCTTTTAAAATAGAAAGCAAAATTCAATTCGTTTGTTTTCCAATAATAATTTTCTGGACATCTGCCTTCGCTATTGTTTTCACGACCTTACAGACCTTTGTTTTTTAAATTAACTTTTTTATTTATGTATTTTTGATATTTTCACCACAATTTCAGTTTTGATAATAAATAAATTACGTATTTGACAAGGTTTGAACATATTTGTATGTTCTTCGATTTTTTATTTAGAAATATTTTCAAACTTGAAAATTACTTGAAAAAAATGTTTGAATTCAACTGTATTTCCAGTTCAATTTCAAGTGCTTGAATTTTAATTTTTTGAGTGCTTATTGGGAGTATGGAACTAAGCATATGCAAATACAATAAATCAAATAAAAAATTTTATAAGTCTTAATTAAGTAATTTTGACATAAATTGTAGGTAATTTTAATAAAATATATAATAAAATTTAAGAAATAAAATTTTAAAAATAAAATTTAAAATTTAATAAAATTTAATGTTATAAAGCTAGTGAAAAGTTAGCACACAAACAAAAAACGTTTTTATTCAATCATAATTTTTATATATTCAACTTGAAAAATGAGAAAAAATATTTTTCCTAAATTGACGTGCGTTATTCATGATTTGTAATCTATGGGGGATTCCATTCCAGAGACTGATGCCGTGAATAAAGAAATTGTATTTAGAAATCAGTGTGCGATGACCAAATGATAAAATTCTTTTGCCTCTATTAAGTGTAGAGAAGCTTAAACGTTCATGGAGATGTACGGGCTGCTGTGTATATATAATTTTGTGCATAAACAATAAAATACGCACTCTTAGATAATCATCAAGACTAATACCGTAAAGCAATGTTACATATGGCGAAATATGTGCATATCTTCTTATACCATATACATACCGAATAATATTATTAAATGCTACATTAAGTTTTCTTTTGCTTTCACTATCGCAGCTGGCAAATAGTTCACAGCCATACAACAAGATAGGTATTAAATACGATTTAGCAAGAAGTATTCTAATTTTAATTGGAGTACAATATTGCGTTTGCCAGAGATTTCTTAACATTGAGAACATTCGACCACATGCAAAGTTAACATGATTAGACCAAGTAAGTATATTGTTAAAGTATATGCCGAGATTTTTTACAGAGTTTACAATATCTATGGACTGGTTATTTAAAGTAATAATAGGATTGCAATCAAGCTTTAATAGCTTCTTTTTAATAATCAAGCACTTGGACTTGGTAGGATTAATTACTACCCCATTAGCGGTGGCCCACTCATAAACACTTCCAAGCTCCTTGTTTAAAGTTTACACATTCATCAACCGCTGTGCTGCTACAACTAATGTAAAGCTGTACATCATCAGCATATAGTCTAAGCTTACAGTACTCAAGTTTGTCTTGAAGATCGTTCACGTATATAGAAAAAAGTAAAGGGCCTAAAATCGAGCCCTGTGGAACACCCCGAACCAATGGCAAAGAGCTTGAAACTGAGGTAGGTGTTTCAACATATTGAAATCGATCAACTAGATATGAATATATGAGATCTGTTGCAGTTGATGCAAATCCGAACATATATTTAAGTTTAAGACACAACATGCTATGGTCAACAGTATCAAACGCTTTAGAATGATCCAAGAGGACTAAAAATGTAACTTTACCGCAGTCTACCTGTTGTCTTATATCTTCAGCAACATCTATGAGGGCTGTTGTACAACTATGATTTTTGCGAAAACCAGATTGGCGGTCAGTGAGCATATTATTGATTTCAAGGTACTGTGTAACTTGTATATGAATTAACCTTTCAAAGGCTTTAGATAAGAACGGTAATATTGATATGGGCCGATAATCAGAATTAGACTTAGGTATAGGAATAATCTTAGCAAGCTTCCAAATATTGGGATAGTGGTTGGTAGTAAAGATCTTGTTAAAAACAAATGTTATAAAAGGAATAAGTTTTGGAATAAGTATTTTTAAAAACCTTGGATCCAACCCATCCACACCAATTGCATTGGATTTTATTGACAGCAGGCTACAGAGAACATCGGATTGACTTACGTTTGAAAAGTTGAAATTGTTGCTTATAATATCATGAGAGAAATTGTAATAATTAGAATTCGGTTGGACATTTGGAATATTTAAAAATTGGTTATTTAAGATGTTGGCATCAACCGTACATGGCTCTTGACTACAACGTTTGCCAATTCCAATTTCGCGAATCGTTTGCCATGTTTTTTTCGAGTCTATAGCAGCAGAGAACTTTGAAGCATAATAGTCAGACTTAGCTTTTTTAATTAAATTGTTGGTTATGTTACGTGATACCCGATATACTTCATGCAATTCCGTGGTTTTGAAACGTTTCCATCGAGAATATAGAAAATTTCTGCGGTTAATCGCTTGTTTTATATTATGAGTGAACCAGGGCTTGTTATGTCTATTAATAATTTTTGTTCTTACGGGAACCACCAGATTGTATAAATTATTTAGGTTGTGTTGCAGAAAAGAGAGCTGATCATCAACAGAAATTAAACGATAGCACACACTCCAATCAATACTGAAAAATTCTTCTTCTAGTCTTAAGTAATCAATATTTTTAAAATCCCGATAACTAACAAATTGTTCGGGCACGTTTAACTGAAAGTTATATGTCATGAAAATTAGGTCATGATGTGAAAAACAGGATGCAGACAGTTGGTCATAAAGCAATACCTTCGAAATATCACTAACAAAGAAAAGATCAAGAGCGTACTGCTGGTACTCGTAAAATGTGTAGCAACATTTGTGTTAGGGGAATTAAGACCAAGCGTAAGCATATTGTTAGTTAGATTATTGTTTACTAGGATATTTGAATTAAAGTCCCCTGTGATAATAACATCTTCGTATGTGACAGTATATGTTTCTAGGGTATGCATAAATCTCTCCATGCAAATACGATCATTAGGTCTATATACACATCCTAAAAGTAGTTTTCTTCCCTCATAACTTTCTTCAAGAAATAAATGTTCTACTAAATTTTCAGATCTCTCGGAACCAGTTACTACCATATCATTATCTGCAGATTTACTTAGAACTTTAATTGCAATTCCTTTTTTTACATAAATCGCCACACCTCCATACCCATTTCTGTCAACCCTCCTGATGTTATAACCATGCAAAGAAATTGATGAATCAGAAAAATCAGGTTTAAACCATGTCTCAGATACACATATCAAATCAACGCCAGAGTTCTCAAAAATAAATCTAAACTCTTCAATTTTATGTCTCAAGCTTTGGGCATTGATATGACAGATTTTAATACCATTCCTTTGAGTGGCCAAAACTTTTATCATTGTCCCAATACCGCCTCTAGAATTACCCCTATTACTATTTAAGCTGTTCATAAAAGTTTATTGTAAGGTATGATAAGGTAACGCACAGGAAGTATATTATATTCTCATTTCTATATAATATTGCAAGTTTGTAAAAAAACAACTAATGGAAATAGAATTATGTGTATATAAAATAAAATATAAAATGATGCTATAAAAAGTAAAATGTGTGTTAAAAAAAGTGTTAAAAAGTTTAAACAAAAACCAAAGATAACAGCTCAGATATATAATTGATGTACTAAGATGCCATTTAATCAGCAACATCGCGAGAGCCACCAGCAGCAGAGAAAGATTCGTTTTGAACTCGAAATAAGTTGTTGAGTTGATCAAGATCATCAATAACTGTTGCTTGTTCATTAGGAGACGCTTTGACGTAAACTAAGCCACGTATAGTAAAAGCACTATGTATGTATGCGTTTATCCTTTTTGAGGCGAGTAGCTGCACGTAAAATTTTAAAATTTGTCGACGTAAGATTTTCATTTACATAAAATTTATTTTCAGAATTTTCACCAATATGCCTCAGTGAGAAAAAAACCGCGGATTACCTTTACGCCAATTAGAAAGAGTTTTCAAAAAATAGTTTTTGTCATATGGGGACCAGAATTTTACAATTATTACTGCATCTCTTGAGTCTGATGTGTGTTTATTATTGTGATTTTGTAGCCGATAAATCGTTTTAATGGCTGGAGCCGAAATTCTAATAGTTTGGCAGATTTTATCAAAAATGTCAATTAAGTTTTCATTAGGCTTGTAAGGAATTTCATTTATTCTTAGCTCACAAGCAACGTTTGTATTTTCTTGCTGTTTAATTTAATTTAAGTTCCAGCGCATGGTTGAATTGGTGAAGTTTTTCACAATTTCATCTCTATCCATCAACTCAAATTCGTTGCGTAGTTCGCGCTCAGCTCCATGAAAATTAGTTCCATTATCACTCCACCACTCTCGAGGAATACCTTGTCGCGCAATAAAACTTCGAATGGCGATTGTACATGAGGCTGTAGTTTGCAACTTCGAGGTGAATGGCTCGTGTAGTCAAACAGGTGAATAGCACCCTATATCGTTTTTGAGAGCTACGTCGAATTGTGACCCAAAATAATCGACTCCTACATTAGTAAATGGCTGACAAAATGAAGCCAATCTAGATGCTGGCAACACAGACATTTTTGGCGGCCTAGGCTTAGCGTTTAGAGTACGACACTTTTGACATGACTTTCGAACCTGTTTTAATACACTTCCGAGGTTTGGTATCCAGAAGTTCTTAAGTATTTCGTTGACCACCGTTTCGTGATTACCGTGTAGGTACTTAATATGGTAATCGGCAACTAATAGGGACGTCACATAATGTTTTTTAGGTAGAATTATTGAATCGTTTCGACCATTTATATGTAATCTGCTTCCTAGTCGTATTAGTCCACTGTCATCTAGGTATGCTGAAAGTTGATATAAGGTGCTTATGATGGTAAAGTCCGATTTTTATGCAGCATTATTAACTCGTCCTCGAACGCTTCAGTCTGTATACATTTCCAGATCATAATTTCCGCTGACGCTATATCTTCCTGAGTTTTTGCATGTATGACCTTTTCACGTCGGATTTTACTTTTTATAATGCCGGCAATCTGCATAAGAGTCGACGTTGCACCGAGGAAACGGGACCATCGAGAAAATCGTCCTGGAGAAATACGCTTCTTAGCACTGCGGTGTAGGGTCCAACGTACTTTGGTATTAACTCTTCGGATGTGTATTCGTTGGGATCTTCATACCAGGTGGCATCTTGCCTTAACAGGAATTCAGGACCCTTAAACCAGCGGCTGTTTTGACAAAATTGTGGCACCTTTTGCCATTTAGTGGCTTCATCAGCGACGTTATTTGTGGAGGGGACTCACTTCCATTCCTCAATACCAGTTAAGCTAAGTATTTCGCTTGCTCAAAAGGCAACAAACGTTGAGTATTTACGATGATCGGAACGTATCCACGATAAAACTGTCCTAGTCTGTCCAAAACACTTGCTGATTGAAATTAAGCTTAAGGCATGAAGCCGGACCAAAGTTCTAGTCGGGGAATTGATAGCATTTTCAGGGGCCACCTTAGTTTTACTTCCAATAAGACTACACCTGACACTACCATGCATATTGTAGCGTATGTACGAGACTGCTGATAACCCGTTTTCAGATGCGTCAACAAATGTGTGTAGCTCTAAGCCATCAACTGGAGTGGACGTTTTGTAAAAATAGTATCTGGGTAAATTAAGTTGCTAAATTTCTTTTAGGTACTGACTCCGGCGTAGCCATTTCACATATTCTGCATCTTGTATATATTCGTCCCAGGCGCAACCACTGCGCCAAATTTCCTGTAAAATTATTTTGGCGTACATGACGTAGAATCCGACAAGGCCGAAGGGATCGAATATGCCCATAAGTGTACTAAAAACCTCTCTTTTAGTTGGTCTGCAGCTGCCATTGAGGTGTTTACAACTTCTGTACTTTAACGATAACTTAAAGGAAAATTAATCTTCGGAGGCCAGCCACCACATTGATAGTTTTGGTCCTCTGGATGAATTTTTACTTGATGGTACATCTCTTTGATATCGCCATTAACTGCAAAACGTTTTTGGCAAAATCGTCTTAGTATATTGACTGAGGAAGCAGTTAAGTCTGGTCCTTTCAACAACACAACAACTGCATCCCATACTATGCGTACTTTACCGGCCTTGTTGGGATTGAGGACCGGAAATATTGGTTTATACCAGCTGTTATGAATGTATGTGTCATGAAAGAATGTCAATTATTAAGGTTACTGGCAAATTATATTTTGCTGCATTAAAACAACGACAAACGAACAATAATGAAATTTAAGAAAGGTCCGATTTAGCAATTCTTTGATTTAGAACTTGACTAGAAAAATACTCGTCATGTGTGGCAATGCACTTAAATGAATGTTTGATACTTGATCAGCGCAATGCACTTAAATGAATGTTCAATATTTCATCAGTACAAGGTGTGGCAATGCATTTAAATGAATGTTGGATATTTGATCGATACAAAGACACATGTTTGGCACATGCCTTCATGACGCCCTTTTATTTTGAATATATAAATTTAGTTTTTAGTTAGTAATAAGAACAGTCTATTGCAAGACGTTCAAACGACAACAATAAAATAAACGATTATCTTAAATCACTGAATAAAATGAACTATTATTTTAAAGCACTAAATGGCGACCGAGACTATTGACTAAATGAAAAACCGGCTTAAGCTATTGTAAAGGTGAACACGAATAAAAACAGAAGATAAGTGAAATAAGGTAAAAAAATATGACAATGGGCTGGTGGACAAAGATCCTCCAAACAGTATCTGTACTCTTCGCAGGGTACGAGGTAGGAAAAACATAAATGAAGAGGAAATTAGTGAAAATAAACAAAGAAAAAAGAAAACCAAGATGAACAAACCAACACACATCTAATTATCGAAATAACATTGAGAGCGCTGGTACTCATAGCCATAATCTCAATATTATTAAAAAAGTAATAAAAATTGCAATAAACAATCGTCCCCAGACGCGAATATAAGAACAAAAACAAAACAAAAACATATTTTTTAAACAATCAATTGTGTCAGTTCTAATGTGCAACACACCACCTCATATATAATCATTATCTAACTCATGAGCTACACACCACCTTGTTTCTACTATACAACAACATATGCTGCTAAATTGCTGATAAATTCGCCTCATGGAGAGCCAAAGAGATGCTGGTAAAATCTACTTATTTCTACTGGACAACAAAAGGTGGTGCAAAATTGCTGATAAATTCACCTCATGAAGAACCAAAGAGATGCTGGTAAAATCTTTTATATTTATCAAAAATGCAAACTTTTAATTAAAGATGTCAAAAAACAAAAATAAAAAACAATAACTAGAAATACTAAAAAGCATTCAACAGTGAAAAAAAAAACAGAAAAGAAAAGAAGAAAATTTTTCATTTGTTTATTTTGCAATTTTGGTTTAATGGCTCAGGAAAACTGGTTAGCTGTAGTTGAAGAATTAGATCATTATAAAGCTGAATTTGATAAAAGTTTCAAATGCATAAATAAGACCCAAAAACTAAGTACAGAAACTATAAATAGGCATTTAGAAATTTTGGAATTGAACTATAACAAAACAGTTACCTTAATTAATCAAATTAAGGACAAGTTAACTGACGAGCATTTTAAAGAATGCAGAACAACTTTAGATAACTTCCTAATACCCAAAAAATAGAGCTTCCAAAACTAGACCTATCCCTTAGTAGCAATATAGAGTTAATCATGGCTGATCCTATCAAATTTCTCGAAACGGCTAGTAAAATCTTGCCTGATTTTGATAGAAATTTCACAAATTTACGTAAATTTATTGATGCTGTTAATTTATTAGTTTCAATTAAAGGAACAAATCCTGAGTCTCTCCTCATAAATATTATAAATACAAAAATTACAAGTAATGTACGCAGTAAAATAGAAGGGATCAGTTCGATTGAATCTATCATTGAAAAATGTTATCAAAGGGAACTCTGCTGACACCTTGATAACGAAACTTAATGCAATCAAACAGTATGACAAAAATAAAACACAATATGTGAAAGAAATTCAACAACTTTCTAATGAACTGGGAAATACCTACATGTCGGATGTCATGACCGAAATGGCAGCAAATAAAATTGCTACTAGAGCTGCAATAAAGTCATTCATACAAAATGCAAACTCCGAACGAATAAAATTAATAATGCAAGCGGGCACATTCAACTCAACTGAGGAAGTATCGTCCAAATTCTTAGAAATAGAACAACACCAAAATAATTCTGTATTGTTTGTAGGATATAGAAAAGGAGCTAGTAACAGTCGAAATTATAATCGCAATAATTATAAAAATCATAATAACCGAACTAACATGAACTATAATAATCATTACCAAAATAACGGTAGAAATTATAATAATAATAATAACCGCCACGACTATAATAGACGCACAAACTTCAATAGGAATGTTCGTCTTATTACTAGTGATGCTCAGGGAAACGGCGACGATCCCCTGACCACTCATCGGGGGGAAAACTAAACACAAATGATAATAGCGTCAACTCCGCAACTCTTAACAACAACGTCTACCACTTCAATCTAAATTTATCGAGCTACTCCTCTATCAAAAACACACTAAGCAAAAATGTCAATACGTTCTTAGTGGATACTGATGCCAGGTATCAATTTTGAAAAACAATTGCATTAAAAATCATGAAAATCTTAATCTTGCATACAAATGTAAACTTACGGGTATAGGTAATAGCCCAGTTTACACAACAGGGAAAATCACGGACGATTTAATTACCAAAAATATTCTTATTAAATGATAATTTTCCTATACCTACGGATGGTATTCTAGGCCTTGATTTCATTAGAAAATACAATTGCATCCTTGATTATGTCAAAAAGAATCAGGTTTTAATACTTACACCAGACGACTTCCCAAATGAAATAACATTCAAATTAAGAAGTCAACCCACATCACAAAAGTTTTTATCAATACCCGCGCGAATCGAAGTCATTAGAAGAATACATGTTGAAACAAAAAATAGCTCCATGTTTGTACCCACACAGGAAGTAGCTCCTGGTATATACATAGCCAACTCCATCACATCGAACAAATTACCCCACGTCCGTATCATTAACACGACAGAAGAAATCGAATTCATCTTAAAAAAGAACGTTATCACCGAAAATTTAGGTAATTACAACCTAGTTCAATGATCAAATAACCAACATAAAAATAGTGAACCCAGATCAAAGAAAATTTTGGAAAAACTTCAATCCAATTTCCTAAAATTTTCATATCATAATTTAACAAAACTATGTTTACAATACACAGACATTTTTGGCTTGAAAAGTGAAAGAATTTCATGTACTAATTTTTATAAGCAAAAATTAAGATTAAAAGACACTGCACCGGTATATATAAAGAATATTGGATTCCAGAAACACAAAAGTCTGAAATAAATAGTCAGGTAGAAAAGCTCATTGGTGATGACCTTGTAGAACCTTCCGTATCTGAATTTAATAGACCAATATTGCTAGTGCCAAAAAAAAAACGTTATCAAATAGCAACGAAAAAAGATGGAGGCTAGTTATTGACTATAGACAAGTCAATAAAAAACTCATAGCGGATAAATTCCCTCTCCCTAGAATTGATTACATTTTAGAACAGTTGGGAAGAGCGAAATATTTCTCATGTCTTGACCTTATGTCAGGTTTCCATCAAATACAGCTCGAAGAAATTTCCAGAGACATTACTTCTTTCTCCATAAATGGTGGATCATACAGATTTAAGACTCCCTTATGGACTAAAAATAGCCCTGAAATCTTTTCAACGCATGATGACCATGGCGTTCGCAGGCCTGAAGCCGTCTCAAGTTTTTTTGTATATGGACGACCTTGTTGTTTTAGGATGCTCAGAAAATCATATGCTCAAGAATCTTAAAGATATCTTCGAAACTTGTAGACAATTTAATTTAAAATTACACCCTGAGAAATGCATATTTTTAGAACATCAGGTAACATTTTTGGGCCATAAATGTAATGATAAAGGCATTTACCCAGATGACGGAAAATTCAAAATAATTAGAAACTACCCAACATCCAAAAATGCTGACGTTGCAAGAAGATTTGTTGTTTTTTGCAACTATTACCGCTGGTTCATAAAAAACTTTGCTAAGTATTCAATACATATCACAAGGTTAGCGAGAAAATTTGTTTGGACAAAAGAATGCGAAGAGGCGTTCCAATATCTAAAAAATGCTCTGTTGTCACCACAAATATTACAGTATCCGCACTTGGAAAAACAATTTTGAATCACAACTGGAATATAATGGTATTCAACTACCAGTAGCTTACGCGTCAAGGACTTTTACTAAGGGTGAATCAAATAAATCATTTATCGAACAAGAACTGACCGCAGTAAACTGGGCCATTAACTTTTTCCGCCCTTATGATTATGGAAGGAAATTTCTTGTCAGAAGCGACCATAGACCATTAGTATACCTATTTACAATGAAAAATCTTTCTTCTAAACTCACGCGAATGAAACTAAACCTTGAGGAATATGATTTTTCAATAGAATATATTCAAGGAAAACAAAACTGCGGAGTTGATGTTTTATCATGCATGAATTTCAGTGACATTAAAGAAATGGGTGAACACATTAATTTAAGTACAAGATCACAAAATAAAAATAAAATGTTAGAAAATTAGTTCGCTTGAACTTTACCCAAATAGTAGATAAAGTTAGGTTTTCACTAATAAAAGGGAAACATATACTGATTAAAACCGCGATAGATGAATTTATTATTAATGGAAAGATTGATTTCGATCAATTCCTTCCAAAGCTAGAAAATATGGCTAATAATATAAGCATTCAAAAGTTGCAACTATCGCTTAATGATATAATATTTAAAAATACTTGAGTTAATTTTTTTTTAAGGAAATCGCGAACAACAAATTAAACAATGTAGATATTGCGCTAACACCGAAAATAAAAATAATAACTAATGAAAGAGAAAACTTGAAATAATAAAGAAAAATCATGATAATCCACTGCTCGGTGGCCACCCAGGGATTACAAGATTATTAAGTAAGCTCAGAAAGGACTATTTCTGGAAAAATATGACAATGTCAGTTAAACAAAGTACGCCCAAAACAAAAAGAGAATTTAGCGATTACATTAACCCCTGCCAATCCTTTTGATATCGTTATTATAGATAAAATCAAGTGCTAGAAATGAGTACGCAGTTACAATGTTTTGCGACCTATCTAAATATTTGATAGCCGTCTCTATACCCGATAAATTAGCAACGCATGTAGCAAAAGCAATTTTCATGAATTGCATTTTAAAATTCGGACCCATGAAAACACTACTCACTGACATGGGCACCAAATACAAAAATCAAGTACTTTCAGAACTCTGCAAATTACTTCGCATAAAGCAAATACACTCTACAGCTTATCACCATGAAACTTTACGTGCCGCTGAACGCTCTCATAGAACACTCAACGAGTACTTGAGAACTTATTTATCACCCAACAAAACAGACTGGGACGAATAGGTACGCTACTTTGAATTCTGCTACAATACAACTCCTTCATCGGTACATGGTTATTGCCCATTTGAGCTCTTGTTCGGGAAATCGCCTACACCGCTCAACTTTCTTTTGAAGGGGTTGGTAGACCCAATATATAATATTGAAGTCTATGCTAAGGAGATTAAGTATAGACTACAATTAGCACACCAAAGAGCCAAATTGTTAATCGAAAGGACAAAACTGAAGCAGAGGGAAATTTATGACAAAATGTCGTGTCCACAAGGCATTCAAATTAATGATATGGTCTTAGTAGAAAATTCATCTGGACAAAAATTAGACCAATTATACACAGGGCCTTATAAGGTCATTGCAATAGAAGATAAGAATACATTAATAAGAATAAAAAACAATAAGACCTCAACGATTCACAAAAATAGAGTTAAGTTTTCTCATAAAGATTAGCTATAGTTAGGAGAATCCCCTAAACACCTTTTATCAACTAAAACACATATATATTTAAACAATACAACGTTTAAGTTTTTTAAATAATTATGCGTAAAAACATATAATAATAAAATGTTTATATAAAAAAACTTATAATATACATACGAGTATATAAAGTGTATATGTAAAATAGCAATAATATTAATAATAATGTTATTAAAATTGTCAAAACAATTATTATATGAATGGTATTGTTAATTCTTTTGATTCTTTTTATTTGAAATCAAAATAAAAAAAATCTCTAGTCGAATTAAATTTTAAGCAAAACGCTTACTTGGTTTTTGTTTAATTTTTTTTTCATATTTTTGCGGTCTCAATTGCGCTTAAATTCTTTCCCACAATTTAATTTAAATAAAATTAATTTATTTCTCAAACATTTGTCAAGCCAGGTATGAGAACCATCATGTCAGCATAACTGACGAAATAAATAAAACATTTTATTTTCCACGTGTGTTTCAAATTACCAGCCAGACAGTAGTGAAATTGAATATCTGTTTTGCTTAGCTTACTATGGGAATGAATTTGGCAGGATAATAATGAACAATTTCTGGCCGTTTTAAATTATTTGTGTATTCTTATTTTTTTTTCAACTTTTTGTTGTTGTATTAGTTTTAAGTTATTTTTTTTACATTTTGTATAAATATTAAAGCTATTGAATAAAGTTCGTGATTGCAATTTAAATCGTCATCTACTACACTTCATTTCTTTGAGTCAATTAGGTTATCCTGGTGTACTACCTGAATAACTAATTGATTCCTCCGCAACTTAATTTGTCCTTGTGTAGCACTTGGATAAAAAACAAAATTTTTTGTAATTGCTTATCCTTGTGTACCACTTGGATAAGCCCCACCACTCAGATCTCAGTTAAGAATGTATGTGTCATGAAAGAATGTCAATTATTAAGGTTACTTGAAAATTATATTTTGCTGCATTAAAACAACGACAAACAAACAATAATGAAATTTAAAAAATGTCCGATTTAGCAATTCTTTGATTTAGCACTTGACTAGACAAATACTCGTCATGTGTGGCAATGCACTTAAATGAATGTTGGATGTTTGATCAGTGCAAGGTGTGGCAATGCATTTAAATAAATGTTGGATATTTGATCGATACAATGACACATGTTTGGCACATGCCTTCATGACGCCCTTTTATTTTGAATATATAAATTTAGTTTTTAGTTAGTAATAAGAACAGTCTATTGCAAGACGTTCAAACGACAACAATAAAATAAACGATTATTTTAAATCACTAAATAAAATGAACTATTATTTTAAAGCACTAAACAGCAATACACTACCCGCGCGTCATCTGGCATACGAATGGCATAAGCTTTTCGTAGATATTCCTCAATCTGGGATTCAATTAATGTAAGCAATTGAAGGTCACGTTTTAGTCTTAATAGAAGGCTTAGAGCTCTCTTTTTTGCCATCGGGAAGATTTGTTTCTTCGTGCGTATTCGCCGTAAGCTGTTGTAAACATTCCATGTCTTCTGCGGAGTTTATATTTTTATGGCTTCAATTTACATCAATTTTGTCCATAAAAACGTTTTGCTTCACTGCTAGTAATAATTCAGAGCACGCGTTGACGTCACTGCATGTATGAAAGGCATTAAACTTGAAACTCTCGGTTTTAGACATACATGGACCTTTCACGGACCATCCCAGACGCGTCTTCTCGAAAACTAGCTCTAACACAGTTCGTTCTCTTCGTTCAACCAACTATTGTTCAACCCAATAAGAAGTTTGGGTTCAGCGTCCACATACGATGATAGGGTAATATCTTTTAAGTGACTATACAAACTCTTGGGTTGCTGAACGTCTACAGTTTGCTTTGGAAAATCTAAGTTCTTTACATTGTATACATTAGTCAATTCGAACAATTTTTTCTCAGGATGTAAGTGAGGACCCATCGTCAAACAGGGCATACATTTTTACCTGCTTGTCATTTCCGTATAAGACAACCGGCAGGATTCTAAGCAATACTGAGTTTTCTGCCTTTCTACAAGAGTCGACCCCACATACCTGATTTACTTCACATTCAGATATGAAATGACACAGTAAACATCTCCGGCAAAGTTTGTGAGCGTGTACGAAATCCCATTTTTTCCTCTCCACTTTTTAAATTCGTCACATAGAGATAAGTTTCTGCATGTGTTTCCACATGCTACACAATTTGTTTTATTTTAAAGCTCAAAATGTGCGTTCACGTTACCTCGTTTACCAGAATTACCTCCACGATACTCAGGCATTAGCACGTTGTTGGCCTCCTGAGCTAACTGGAACAGCCATGAACCAAAATTTTCTAAATTACACGATGATAAAGAAAGCTTGTGCATACCACAAAAGGCTGCTATTATCCCTGGCAATTTGAAGACAAGCTCTTGTTCAATTTCTGGGTTGTTAAGATGATTTTTTAAGTGAGCTGATTTCATAGTGGCAATTATGTTTTGCACTTCCAGGGCGAAGTCAACTAGCGAATATAATTTATTTTCTTTGATAGGCGACAACTCTCTTACACGTTTGAGTAAAATATTTAGAACTATTTCTGGCCTACCAAATTTAATTCTTAAATTCTCTATGATTTGCGGCCCACAAGAGGAATGAAGTACGAGGTTACGTACAGATTTTAGTGCGTCACCTTCTAAGGAACTTCTTAATAGAAGAAGGTTCTCACAATCGCAGAGCCCGCATATATCTGTTGTTTATTGGTACTTTGCTAAGAACAATGGCCAGTCCTCAGGGTTGCAAGAAAATTTAGAGAGCATTTTAGCAAAACTCTGCCTGAAATCAATTTGCTCCCGTTTAAGGTTCGGGAACAACACCTGGCAACCCCACATTGCTGTTGTTGCTTGTAACGAATTTAGGTGGTTGTGTCTGAGCTGCTGCTATGTTGGCCAATTCAGTGCACGAGGTACAATTCCAATCTACATTCGCAAATGCTTCAGTAACGCCGACGCACGAAAAATGATACCATCCATTGCATTTGTCACAACATACCATTTTGTTGTTGTCTTCTTCAGAACAGAGGATACAACTTTTGTTCGGACGTCCTTTTTCTGACGGCATGGTTACAATGAAGAATTTTAAAAATTGTTAATACTGAAATTGTTAATTCTGAATTCAAAGAACGCTGAAGTTTTTTTTAATTATCTTTATTTATAAAAAAGGACGAATTTTAAATTTCCTAGAAAATAAATTTTTATAATTAATATTTTAAACTTCAATATTTTATTCTTTATTTACTTCAGTATAGGTTCTACTTCAATTTCAGATCTGAACTTCTTTACCACGCGATTTCTTTTTCCCAACTCAAATAGGATATCACCACGTCACTCTTTTTTACTTCATTTAATATTGCTGCAAAGTAACCCGTAACATCATGTACCCGAGTAATCAACCTACAGTTCAATGTTGCCGGGTTTTGTAACAGCTGTTAAATTTTAAATTTTCTCAACAGTCGCATTGTTTTCTCCTCTATTCTTGGGGCGTATAAGATTTCGTTCTCGGTAGGAGTTCCTTGCATACCTATCATTTTCCATATACCTGCTAACCAGTCAAGTTTTTCCTCCATAGTGAATTCTTTACACTCCCAACCTTTTAAATCCTTAGCTCTTTTTTGGCTTGTATTATATCTTGACTTCTGATCTAAGTTGAGGATTTCACGCTTCTGGTTCTGCGGGACACTTTCCTTTAGTAATCGCTTCCAGCGTTCTTCTGCTTCTTCTATGTCCTCAAGAAGTTCCTCCCGTGGTTGGTCCATTAATGAAAGGTGTTAAATAAAAAATAATTAAAAAAAATGTATAGTATACAGATGATCCCTGATAAGCATAAGCTCTCTATGGGGGGGTTTATATTTAGGTCCTTTTCACTTAAAAGAATAAGCAATAGTGCTGTATATTCCTTATCAATGAAAGGGCAGGATCGCCATGTAATGTGTTTACAATAAAATACACAATGGATTGTTCAGTAATCAAAGTATATTGATATTTTATTTAACAATTTCTTCAACTTATATACTAACAGTTAGAAGTTCGCTTTTTCTTATTTTTACTTATTCTAATATACATAGATTCGTGCATTTGAATTACATTGTATTAAATATACATTGTACCAGGCTGAGTATGTGTTTTCATACATTTGAAATTTGCCATTTTGCTTTATTAACAATTTATTCAAGTCAGCATAGTTCAAACTATTTAGCAATAACGAGCGTTGACCAAAAATTATAAGAATATTATGTTACCGAAATTCCAGCGTTTATGACTAAGTGTGTTAACAATTAAAAATCGTTACTGACCTATCTCAAGAAGACCTTGACTTTAATTTAGCTCAATTTGTTTGCATACTTTTAAATATTATTGTTTTTATGAATATCATGATGTTATGACTGCTTGGTGAAGTTCTTGTATATGTCACATGCATAATGTTTGTACACTACAAATGTATGCCGTATATGCAAAAATCTTAAGACATGTTAAACATCTGTGTAGTATTTATTACACTTGATATTTAAATCTTTTCTTATTGCACGTTTCGGGCTTGAATTGTTTTTTTTAATGAAATTTTTATGATCGTCAATCTGCTCTGTCTATTTGGATATTTTTAATACAAATATTTTAAAGTTTTTATCCATTTTATTTATAACTAAGAAAAAGGATCAGTAATTAAAAATAGTATCAAAGAAAACAAACGTACGTTTGCAGCACGTAACTGCAGACATTTTTGTTTAATTGTTTCGATATGTTAATTCTTTTTACTTTCTTTATATGTATGTTTAATTTTTCTAGTGCGGATAGACATAAATAAGGAGATGAATTCTTAGACTTGTGTTTGCTTCTACTGTTGGAAAAAATCGTTCAATTAAGGTTGTAAAACGCAGTGCCTGTTGTGTAGAAATTGTTTTGTTGTTTTCTTCTTAGTGTCTTGAGTCTTGTATGGCATTGTATTGAATTGTTTATGAGGGTTTGAATTGATATATATTTTGTTTAAAATTAAATTTTTATGATCGTCTGACTCCTTTATCTTCTACTTTTTCTATAGGTTATTTGAATATGGAAAAATATGAATTCAACAAAAAATGATACAAGAAAAAAGAAAAAAATCTTAGTTAGTTTGAGTCTGTGCGTTAGGATATTTCATCATGCAATGATATCATTGCTACAATTAAGCAAATGCATAGTAGATACAGACCAGATACCAAAAAAAAATAAAATAAAAAGCAGTTCATAACCAGGTATAGCAGATAAAAAGCAGATACAGAGCAGATAAAAAGCAAATACAGAGCAGATAAAAAGTAGATAAGAGCAAATAAAAAGGACATAAAAAGCAGATAAAACATCCAAACCACTGTTGTGCAGTGTCATTTAGTGCACTCATGTAGTCATACTCAGTAGTTAAAATTATATTAAAAGACAAAAATTATATTATGAAGACAAATACAAGCTCATCAATATTCAAACACATTTGGAGATCACAAGCAGCTTGAAAGCAATGAAAAATAAATATGGATAGCATTATGCGAATTGTTGTTGGTCTAACAAAAATTAAACATGTGGACCAGACACCTGCTAATGCTTGTACTATAGACGTCAATTTATAGAAGCAGAAGAAAAAGCTAAACAGCACCCACAAACTTATTACAATATCTACAATGTAACTAAATGCAAAAATTGTAATTTCAATAAAGTTTAAAAGATATACCATGAATTTAGTTTATTTTAGTTCGTTTCTTATTTTTTGAAAAAAAAAAACAAACAAGCTAAACATTATGTATACATAGTGTTACGTTTTTCTCTGTTTAAAAACGCTTTCCCGTGAACTCGAATATTTGCAAATGAATACGAGAACTAGGGTAATAATTAGGGTTAATAATGATACAAGTTTTATTTACAAATACACTTAAAACTAAATTGTTCAAGAGCTTAAATAAATAATACAGCTTAAATTACTCAAATATTCACAACTGGTTACCAATGCGCCTCCCTTGCTGTTTCTTACGCACGTCTCTTAGCTGGCTGCACAAGTATTTACTTGACACCTCTGCTGTCACTATACCCTGTTCTATAGTTTCTTCAATTATTAACCCACGTATTGTAAAGCTCAGACTGTTCTTAACTGTCAACTCACTACGGTATCGCAGACTATTATTAACTCACAACTTAATTATCAACCGACTTGTTTACTCGCAACTGACTGACTTGTTCACAACTTGTTCGTTCACAACACAACTGAACTCAACTGCAACTTCTTCACAACTGGCTTGCCATTGGTTGCGTCGCCCTTTTATATTCAGCACAAATACCACTAGATGTCTAAAGGCCCAACTATAATGTGAATAAGCGAACTTAAGCAACTGCGCGGTTACATATAAAACGTATGTGGCAAACTATAATGTACTTATGGAAATTTTGTCAAGTTTCGTCAAATGTCATTTGCTTAAGCTAAGTGCCAAACTGAACGCATATTCCGTACGGAAAACACGGTTTGTGTATTTTTTTAAACTCAAGCAAACAGCATCAGAAAATATTCATTGATTTTAAATATTTTTTTATTGTTTCTTATTTTAAACTCAGAAAAGAAAGCAAAACTTTTATTTTCATTCTTTGTTTTACAATACACCTCTATACACACATACACATGAGTTTATTTATGTATGATCATTGTTGTACTTTTTAGTAGGCAAAACAATTAATAATAAAGTGGAGGATATAATTATACGTGAATTTTTAATGGATTAGGATATTCCAACAAGTTAATTTGATTAAATTGCATTTATTTATTAGTTTTAAGAAGAAACAAAATTACTAAAAAATTGTGAGCAATACCTATATGTGCAGCTGTGGCTAAAGAATACTTAAGTACATTGTGGCCACCTAAAAGTCACATCTGAATTGCTTAAGTATTTGACAGACTTATCGTTCAATTCAGGCATTAGCTTAAGCCAGCTTATTCATATTATAGTTGGGCCTTAAAGCATAGTCTAGACAATCATTATCATTTTAAATGTTGTTTACAAAGTGCCCACTTAAGTTCACGTGGCAACTATGTACGTACATGTGTATATGCAAATATCATTAGTTCATTATGGTTGTTTACTTTATTTTTGTTTTTCGTTGGAATTGCATGTATGCATGTATGCATGTATGTATGTACATATGTGAATTTTCTTAATAAGCAGGCGCTTCACAGTGTCGTGTTTTCATATAAACGGCGGCCAAAAATAGGAGTTATCGTAGAAGAATGAAAATTGGTACACATTACTATTATAAGTAAGAAAGGAAAAAACGAAGTTTTGAAAAAATCGGCCCAAGGACTCGCCCACCTCCCATATATCCTGAAATGAAAAAAACTTATATTTTCCGAAATTGTTGTTGGAATTGAACTAAATTTGGCTCGATTTGTCTCTAATATATTACTGATAATTGTGGTGAGTTATATGCCATTATCTCAAAGGACACGCCCACCCTGTAATGAAAAAACCTTATATTTTCCAAAGTTGTTTCTGGAATTGAACAAAACTTGGCTCGATTGGTCTCTGATATATTCCGGATAACTTGGATAAATTTTATGAAATTATCTCAAAGGACACGCCCACCATCTTTATATCCTTGATACGTAAAAGATGCAATTTGTCCACTAAAATTGTCAATACCTCTCACATTTTTTAACTTTTTCAATAAGTTTCCTATTTTTATCTGTTCCGATCCGATAAGATTGAAATTTTGCATGTAAATATATTTAGTAAAAAATTATTTTAATTTGTAAATTGTGATCATATAAGAGCAAAATTTTACAAAAATTATTATTTCAGTGAAAAGAAATTTAAAAACATGAATTTTATTTATTTAACATAACATATTCAATATACATACACACATAAAGTATATACATAGTAGGTATTACAGGCAATCAAAATATATTAACAACTATCACTGTCATCACTTTCAGATTCTATCAGATTCGCTGTTTTTTGCTCTGAAATCTTTCTTTTGTAACTAAATACTCTTTCAGATCATTTATATCACTTTTCCTTAAAAGTATTTTCTGACTATGCATCGAAATTGATGGCTCTGACTGCAGAATAAGATAATTTAGTAGGTCTCCCATGGAGGCAATCCTACTTCTTTTTCTCGTATGTTTCAATCTTGCATTTCTTATAATCCAATGGGAATAGTGGAATATTTAATAAAATCTATACCATGAACTAGAATTTTATGCACAGGCATATAATACCAAGGATATAATTTGAAATATAAAAGTGCTGTATCTTTTAAAAGCTTTTCAAAATTTTATGTATGTATATAATGACCACTTGAAAGTGTTCTTAAAACAATAGAAATTTTTTTTATTAAGCTTACATCTAAATTAGTAATCTGAGCTGAAAGTTCGACATTGGAAAACAAGCGCCTTGCAGTATTGCCATCATTCGTTGTGCCATATCCCGTCTTAATCCATTTCAGACTTAAATTTTGCTTGAATATTTCTCTTTTGCTTAGCAACCTGATCTTTATCTTCTTTTCCTACCACTCTCCATTTCTTTATAGGCTGTTTGTAAGAAATATGCAAAATGCATTCAAAACATTTGATCCATGCATGTAATGTCGACAATCCGTACTGATAGCACTGCTCATTCACAGGCCTTTCGAAAATTGATAAGCTGTTCATTTCAGATGGCTTAGCTCCACATAAAGCACAAGTTGAACTACTACTGTTTCCACTTAATACATTTAAAACTGCACCATCTATCATTGTCAACTGCATTTTATAGTGAACGTTAAGATTTTTGTTTTTTGAAATGTAATTATATGTATCTAGGCCTTCAATTTCTGTATTTATGCTATCCCTTACTGATTGTATTACACTTGGATTCTCTTTTGTAAAAATAATTTTAAGTGGTCTACATAACCTCCAAGATGAATGTCTATCATTTTCCCAAACTATTTGATCATCTGCCCAATCCAACAAGCGTAAAGGAACGAAGGAAGTTACAAACATAAATTCATCACTAGCTTCCTCATCTTGAAATTTTTGTTTGTATACACTATGCCCACCACTGCAATCAAATCCCCACTTGCATTGCAGGACTATATCATTGTTGGTATCAATATCATTAACATCTAAAATGCTTCTTACGGTTTTATCCAAAATCTTCTGTAATGGTACCTCTGCAGAAGATTCTGTTAATTGAATGTCATCAGGCAAAATCTTTTTTTAGACTCTGCAATCATATAGTATGATGGAAAGCAATCTTTGTGAATAGAATTTACTACTTTCCTCATCATATTGTACTGCCTCATAGTTAAATCCATATCAATGTATAATGCTAGAGCACTTTCAACAGAAATTTTTTCACTAGTATTTGAACCTGTTAACCTTTCTGTGGCTTTTTTAAGAGCTTCAGATGAAGTAGAAGCGACAAGTTCCTCCACTCGCCTCCTTTTTGTTCGCATTGAACCCTCTTCATAAGAAACATTCGGTCGGCCTTTACGACTTGTACTTGGTTCCTAATATAGTATAAAATAATTAAGTTTTCTTGCAATACCAAAACTTTACACGGATACTTACATTACAAATGATTTCACAAAATAGTTCGCTATCTAGCCAGTCACTCAACTCAGTTTCAAATCTGTCTCTAATGCGATGATATTTAGACCAATTGTTAGAGAATTTTAATAGAGCAATATGGTGTTCATACATGTAGCAATATTAAAATTATAACAATTAAGTCCATTATTGAGACAAAATTTTCATACAAAAATTACAATTTACTTATTGCCAATTAAGAGATAATTGTTTTAATAATGAGTAAAATTTATAATGCAACACTGTCAAAAGTGTGTTTAGTAAAAAAAAGCAATACTAACTGAACATGCTTTTACAACAACAGTACTTTTTGAACACACTTTGTTGAAATTTTACTCATCAAACGTCAAAAAAAAAAACAAACAAAAAAATGAAAAACAAATTGAGGGTGAGAAATTTATTAATATAAAATTTATTAGCAAACTATTTATTGTTATTAACTTTTTTTCATCAACAGGTGTGAAATCAAAGAAGAAGAGGATTCTGTGGAATGAGGCCAGCGAAGCAGCACTCTTGGATATATGGCCCAGCAAATTGGATGGTCTTCGTGGGCAAAGGAAAAACTCACACGTTTATGCCGAAATGGCTGATGAGCTCAACCAGCTGGGGTATTTCTTTAGCCCACGAGATATCCAGGTAAAATCGCAAAATTTTACACAGCGCTACAGGTGAGTACACATGAATTTAGTACTCTGGGTGTTACTGTTTTGCCGCTGTATGAAAAGAAACAAAAGTGAGTACCAAGCATAAAAAATTTATGTTACCCAATGGTATAATGATGCTCAATAAATAATTTGTTCTTCTACAGCTATTAGCCAAAATAGTGGTCGTCAGAATTATGTAGAAACTTTTTAAATCTCTAAATTTTTGCAGAAAAGAAAAGGCAGCAATGGGTGTATCAGGTGGATCACCATCTCAATGGGCACACTATACCACTGTGCACCAGATCATTGGAGGGTTCAAGGCCAATATTTACACGGAGTTGACGCTGGAAAGCATTGACGGTAAGTGTTTTTTATTATTACAAATGAACATTTTTACATATACTTTTTTCTTAAGCAATACCCAACAAACCTTTTATATAAAATGACTTTTTTATCATTTGATATCAATTAAATTAAAGAAAAGTTTTAAATTAATGAAAAAATAATGCGTATTTGTTTTTGAAAAACTCAAAATTATATGAAAAAAAATTTAAAAAAATAATACGATTTTATTAAGCGAAAGCTAAAAACATTTGTCGTTTAGAAAAACCTTTATATCAAATCACTTCCAATTTGAAATCAAATGTTATTGTTTGTTGGGTAGAAATAAACATTTCAATATTGTACGAATGTTTGCAATAATATTAATACCTACGAACTTGTGTATGAAAATATGTTTTATGGTTTACTTCTACAAATAAATAAACCGCAATTGAAGCGCATTTTGTTTCTGATTTTACAATGATTTTTTATTTTCATTTATATAGATACTTCCAGTACTTCAACATTGCCATCGCCCTCTACACCATTGTCTGCGCCATCATCGCCACTATCCCCGAGTCCTTCTTCATCGTCTACAGTCAGAGAAGCTACAAGAAAGAAAAAAAGAATTGATTTTAGAGAAGTGGTTTTAAATAAGTTCGACAGCATTTCGATAGAAATAACTGAACATTTAAAACACATTGATGAAAATGAAAGGGAACTTATCGAAATTGAGAGAAAGAAGGCAGAAACCCTGGACAGAATAGCCAATGACAACAAGGAATTGAACAATGCATTTATGTCATTTTTGAACAAAAATTAATTTTTTTATAAAAAATAGTAAATATCTTTGAAATATTTTTTTTTAATTTTTTAATGATCTCGTGTGGCAATCAATATACAAACATAGTTTAATAAAAATTTAAAATGAAAAATCGTAATGAAAATTTGTGTAGGTACTTACTAAAATAGTTACATAAGTTTTCCCTTATAGCTTCAGCGGTTGGCTCGTTATCACCAATAGTTACATTGGCTGTGGGACTTTCTCTACTTCTTTCTTGTTCCTGAAGATTTTCCATCCAAAGTTGGTTAATATGGTCATATCTTTCATTTAGGAAATTGTGCAAAACACAGCAAGCCCGAACAATGTTGGGAGCGTTTCCTACCGGATTGTCTAGTCCTTTTCCGATGCGCCGAAAGCGCGCTTTTAAATGGCCAAATGCGTTCTCCACTACTCTGCGGCACTTCGATAATCGATAGTTAAATAATTTTTTTTCATCTGATAGCTCCGTAGAAAAAGCATACGGTTTCATAAGGTTTTGCGAAAATTTAAAAGCTGAGTCGCCCAAAATGCATACTGGTATTTGGATGCCATTAATTTCTTTCTTGCTGGTTTCCAATATTTCGCTCTCATTCAGCACTTTTTTCAGAAGGGAAGAATTAAAGATTTGGGAGTCATTGCAACGTCCCGGAGCACCAATATTTATATATAAAAAGCGGTATCTGTACGTTATGTTTAAAATATTCACATAAAAACAAACAAAAATAAACAATACGCACCTGTAATCCAGGTGGCATCGCTTTGATTTGGCTTAATTTCTATGTGACACCCATCTAAAAAACCACTTTACGAAGGTCGTTTTTTCTTTTGGTAGAATTATTCAAATGGCACCCAGACATTGAGGGAAACCAAGGCTTTCAAATCCATTGACGCATTCATCCACAAGCTCTTGTGTCGGGGGCAATTTCTTGATGTACTGGGTGGACAACACTCGCCATACTTCTTCACAAAATGCGAGCAAAATAGTGCACACAGTTGATTTTCCAACCCCAAATAGCTCACCAACCACTCGGTACTCCCCAGATGAACTTAGGGTAAATAAAGCGATGGCTACACGCTTTTGTAGCGTTATCGCTTTTTGCCATTTTGTATCCACTTTTTTTAGACTTTGCAGTAAGTCACAGAGAATATCAAAGCTTGCACGGGTCATCCGAAAATACCTCTTAAAAAACTGGTCGTCATTGTGGTTACAATTGAACTCCCAGAATGACGATTGGCGATTCTGTAAATCGGAAATGCAATAACGGATTTAAACAAAATTCTCTAGTTTTACTTACCAATTTCCATAAAGTCTTTCGACATGAACATTCCTCTAATATTAAAAAAAGCAAGAGCTGCTGCTTCCTCAAACTCTGCAGTATTTCCAAATTTTTCTTCTTTTTTTTTAAGAATATTTAATTTGGAATCAAAACTGGAACGCACTGTTTGAAAAAGTTCTATCTTTCTATTGTATAAAAGAAAAGATTTTTTTAAAACAAAATGTCTTTCCATTTTGTGTGATAAATACCAAAAACATACAAAGTAAAAATGTAAACAATATATTTTTTCAGTTGTCAAATGCTAATTGTCGTAGCAATATTGAGTATGTATGAACACTAAAAAGAAATTTTCAATTAACTGAATATTGTTTCAATTAAAAACGCATGTATGAACACCATATAAGCTTTATTTTCTGTTGTTCACTTTCTAATAATACTCGTTTAAAATGCTTTTCATTTTCAAAATCTTTAACATGATGCATAACATCGCATGGTCTGTTTTGCTTTATCTCTACCCACAATTGAAAAATAGTGCGAATCCGCAATGAGGTTGACACTGAAAAACAATCATAAAAGAAATTCGTGCAAAGTCGAGCAGCTGAATTTTAAATATATTAAAATACATACTTGTAGCTACAAAATACCAAAAAATTGGAAAAGTGTTATCTCTACTTTCTTTTAAATTCTCTATGAAAGTTCGCTGTTGCTGAAAAATCTTGACAATGTCTCACTACTATCTTTTTCTAAAGGGATCTGACATATGATCAACATTTGTAAACAAAAACATGTTGTAATTATAACTAGAAGCATCACTTACCACCCTGTTAAACATTTTGGTAGCCGTTACATTCAAATACTTAAATTTTTAGTATTATAAATGAACATGAAATTTGGGATTTTCCCATAAATTTCGTATGCTGTACACAAACCTTGACTTTGAACCACTATAACTTTAAAATTTGTAAACATTTTAATAAGATATTTTAGATATCATCTAACCAGAGTGTTAAAAAAAATATAATAATACAAAAACGTTCAAATTCTAACATTGACTTTAACCATTTTTGGCCAGCCTCGTGACACAGTGCGCTTGTATTTGGTGTTGGTTGTTTACGTCTAATCACGTATGTAGGTATGTGCTGCGCTTGTTTATTTAATTCTTTGCTTTATTCTAGACAGCGTTGTCAACTTTTAAATTTCAAAAAGCACTGAAACCATTAAAAAAGCGCGTAATTTAAGTAAAAAAGCACTAAATTTTTAATTATTATCATATATTAAAAAAAATTGTTATACACAAATATGCATAAAAAAATATAATAATCGGTTGACTTTGCAATACATTTTTAAAGCTATAAATTTTAGGCATCTGATACACATTTTAATTGTATAAGAATCAGTGAATTCTCAAATCAGTTTGATGAAGCCTTTTGTAGTTATTATAAAAAAATTTATGTTTAATAATTTTTCGTCAGGAAACAAACGTCTTTTTTGAATTAAATCAAATTATAAATATCCGATAATTCTCAACTGAAAACTCGATAGTGGACTAGTTATATTTTCCCTAGACTAGACAAAATTTCGATATTAAACTATACTTGGGTATATACTTCTATTATGCCTTCTTTGTTGCGCGGCAAAACATTTTTTATATTAATTATGATTTAAATGTTAAAGTTTAAGGGAAACATGGCGCTTATTTCTTCCACCAAGCCTTGTAAAAACTTGGTAGAATTTTTTTAAATGCTCCATTTAAGTTCAGAGCTTATTTTTTATATGTATATATATGTACATTTCCTCGAAAGAAAAAATAGGTGAGGAAATTTGTCTTCGAATTTTTGGTTTAGTGCCACCGACTCGAAACAAAAAGCACCGAAATGAATTTAAAAAAGCACTGAGCACTAACTTAAAATTTTTTCGCGTCGAAAATTTCAAAAAGCACTAAAAACGGTGCGAAAAGCACCGAGTTGACAACGCTGATTCTAGATGTTTCTTTTTTAATGACCCTGTAGGAATATTTTCTGCAACACTTATGTTAACGCTGCTGGAATATTTTTGCACAATGCTGCATTAACCTTGTCGACGGCCATTTTCGTAACAATACATATGTACATATATCTCTTAATAAAGAGAACATTGAAAATATCTTAAAACTTTTGTTGTTCATTTCAATAACATTTAATAATAATAAATAATATTAATCTGATAAATTTCAATATGTTACTCAATCATCCTTTTGCGAGCTACATTGGTTTTTATCTGAAATGGCTTCATAAGCTGAATTACAAGAACTACTAGATGTTTATAGTTGTCATATTGATAAGGACCACAATAAATTATTTCTGAGAATGATAAACGAATTAAGAATGTACAGCAATGTTTACACTTCTTTCATATATTATTGTAATAACTTGCATATATGTATATGATTGTGATATAATAACAAGGATTATATTCAGGATGTTATCATTTGTACATTTAAATTACATTATAATTAATATTTATTAACTCAAAAACTTTTTAATTTATATAAAATAATTTTTGACTATAAACCTATATCTCAAAAGTAAAAGAAATATAAAAGACTTTTGAATAAAATTTATGTTATAAATACAAATGTATAATTTGATTTTATTTATTCGATTAAAAAAATATGTTAGTGCCTTTGTTCTTTCCATAGCAATAAAACTGAGCAATGCACACAATTTTAGGTAGGTTAATTATCTAATGCAAGCACAACTCACACACACACACACACATAACATGATGAAATATCATAATGCAGACTCAACTCAATTTCCACAGAACAGACACTACGTTTCACAACAATAATTGAACAACTTTTCCCAACCATAGATGCACACACAAATCTTAGAATTCATCTAGTTTTGTATGTCTTTCCCCCCTAACAAAATTAAAAAATTAAAATTCAAACCCAAAATGTACAATAAGAAAAGATTTACATATCACATGTTCTAAATACAAGACATATGTTAAACATGTGTTAAGATTTTTCCATATACAGTATACATTTTGGTGCTGCAAATGTATGGTTCGTTTTCCTTATTTTTTTTTTAATTACTGATCCTTTTTATTTGAAAAGCAATAAAATATGTGTAATAAAAATAGCCAGCTAGACAGAGGAGACAGACGATCATAAAATTTAATTTTAAACAAAAAAATTTAATTTCAAACCCAAAATGTGCAATAAGAAAAGATTTACATATCACATGTTCTAAATACAAGACATATGTTAAACATGTGTTAAGATTTTTCCATATGCAGTATACATTTTGGTGCTGCAAATGTATGGTTCGGTTCCTTTATACTTTTTTTAATCAGTGATCCTTTTTCTTTAAAAAGTTATAAAATATGTGTAATAAAATTAGACAGAACTGCCTCAAACATGTTGCTAAATAATTTATACATAGTTCTATCCATAATAATAGAACTGACCAATGAATACAAACACACATATTTGTAATAAAAGAGATAACAACAAGATATGTAATATACACAGTTAGAAAATTATTCAATGCAACACAACACACAAACATACATACATACATAACATGAAATATCCTAAAGCACACAAACAGAATAACTAATAGAAATTTATTACTTGTAATTGCATAAAATAAAAAAAATAAAATAAGGATACGAAATATTTAAAAAAATCCCCTCAACAAAATTTTCATCGTAATAAAATACTATTTCCTAACGCACACAAACACAATAACCAATAGAAATGTATTACTTGTAAGTGAATGAAATAGAAAAATAAATAAATAAGGATACGAAATATTTAAAAAATTTGCTCAACAAAATTTTCATTTAAAATTATCTTCTCTTAAAAATAATAGTGGTGACGGAAAATAACACAACGGCCATACCTAGCACGATGTGCACTTTTACCTTGGACTTTGATATACACATAAAATAGCATGAAGGAAAATAACACAACGGCCACGTCTAGCATGATGTGAACTTTTAAATTAATCCTTTTGGGGCCATTGATACACATTAAATAGCATGAAGAAAAATAGCAATACGGTCACACCTAGTATGATGTGCAATTTTACATTGATCCTTATGGCACACCTTGGTCCCGGAACCCCATAAACACAATACTAAAATGAGCGTTCACTTTAAAGAACGATTTGGCACAACTCTATTTAAGGGTGCTTGAGTGAGTGATTTTTGTTTTTTTTTTCAATAAATTAACTAAAAAGTACTGTTGATGGGTAGACAATCGGCCTTGGGGTTACTGTGCAATTCGAAACGAAACGAAATGCTTTCTAAATGCAATGTTAACAACATGTTAATTTTAAAGGATTTTTTTGCCTTTCGAATTACAGAGTAGGCTGAGTTCAATTAGTGATGAAGGTTTGATTATTTGCAAATAGGTATTAAAAATAAACAAATATGTGTGTACATATATTTGTTTGATATTATTTTACAAAATTCTTCAGAAAACCCCTATACAGTATATATTTATGTTGTAAATGAACGAAATATTTTTATATATAGAAAAAAAATTCAAGTTGGGGATACCAACTCACGTTCTTCTATTTTGCGAACCAATTTTTTATTCACGGCTATTTGCAATACAAATAGGTACATACTAGTGATGTAACGAATGTCAATTTTCTATATTCGCGAATACGAATATTTGAAACCATATGAAATATTAAAAATTTGTTATGAAAAAAGACTTCACACTCGTGTTAGCATACTTTAAAGTTAATAAAAAGTTCCCAAAACTTTAATGATCGCCATTAAATAATATTTCAAAATGATATAAAGCACAAATTTCTATAAAAAAATTAATGTATTTGTACATTTTATTTATTTGTTATTCACTAAAAATAAAAATACGATTCGCTCATAAAAAATATTATACATATTAAGTATTGAAATTATTTAGTATTTTTTTCAACACAAACATTTGGCATTTGATTTCATGGCATGCTTCTTTTTATTTATTTTTTATTTTTTTTTCATTTACTTATTTTGTTTTTATTTATTTCTTACGTGTGCTTCTATTCAATATCTTTGATTGATATCTACATGATAGTTAAACCAATTTGTAGTCACTTGCTAAATAATTAATTTATAAGTTAGTGTTTTTTGTCAATTGATTATTTTATTTACTACACGGTATGTATGGAATATAGGTTAGGAAGGATGGTAATATAATGCAGTACCATTCGGAGACCCAGTTGGGTCCATTGTGATATCCATGTAATATAAATTCTGTAAAAGTTGTCAAATGTCAAGTTTTTATATTACAAAATACGAAAGCGAATCTTTGAAAAAATATTCGCAAACACGAATACGAATGCGAATATTTTATGTGAAATTAATAGACATTTAACTGGGGTCCTATCTTCGTCTACAAAATGAAATATGAAAAAATTTTTATGAAAGAAAACTTCTTACTCCTGTTCTCGTATATTAAAGTTAAGTTATTAACAATATCCTTTATATATTTTAAAGGCCATTAAAAAAATTTACAAATTATACCATACAAAAATTTTTATAATAAATTAAATGGATTTTTAATTTTTTATACAACAACAATTTAACAAAATATTTGCATAAAGCTGTTGGGAAATGCGCATCGGAACGTGTGTCTATCAAATTTTTATTTATTTTTAAGAACTATTTTATTATATTTTAATATGGAAAAATAATTTAAAACAAATACTAAAATTTATTCTTTAAAAAATTTAAAAAAATTAAGAAAATGAAAATCATATACGTAGTTTAACTACCTTTTGTTCTATATTAATGTGCCTGTATAACGTTAGAGTGTAATTTTGTCGCACACTTGAAGAAGTGGTCAAACAGACCTTAATACAATAAATTAAAAAAAATACAACAATAAATCACATTTCTTATCATTTTGAGTTATTTGATATCCCAAAACAATCCAGCAATGTGTATGTTTAAGCCCCTGAGTATACTCGCTAAAAAATTTCACTATTAGAAAATTTAAAATTTTTTACCGTGGTAATCGTTATTGATCCAAAATATACAATGTAAGGTTTATAAAAGTCTGCCTACCCGGTTATGCCGGCGCTAATGAACGCCACTGGCTCTATTAAAACTAAAAAAAAGACTTAGGCAGATTTTATGCCTGAGCAGATGTATGCTCTTAGATTCAAGCAGTTGAATGCTTTTAAATAAAACAGCCGATTTAAAGGCTAAGCAAAAATTGATCTTTATTCCAAAAATTTCTTTCTTTTATACTTAACTAACGGTATCCTTAAAACTAGAATAATACAATAATATTTAATAATTGTTGCTTTACAAAACGGATAGTTATTTGTTGTAACAAGTATTATTTATTATTATTATTGTTTTGAGTTAAAATTGAGTGACATTCCTATGGGAAAGTGCACATACTAAATTGTGATATTAGGGGTGACTATAGGGGTACACTACACCCTACCCCTTAAGAAAAATTTTACAATTTTATGTTTCTTAAAATTCAAAATTTTTTTTTTTTTTTTTTTTTTTTTTTATATATATATATAATTTTACAATTATAACATATTACTAATATTTTTTTAAATTATTATTATGTATTTCTTTTAACTTACTTCCTAGATCTATGACAGAGTTTACTCCTTTAGTTTGTACTATTCTATATGGACCATGGTATGGTGGTTGATTCTTTTTCCTATTAAAGGTTTTTACTAAGACCATATCTCCTACATTCAAATTTAACGGATTAAATTTTACACATTGTTCAATGCGTTTTGATATCTCCAGTAACTCTTTTGCTTTTTGCAACGAAAATTTTAATCTAGCTTTCAATTCTTCCGAATAATTATTTATATTATAGATTGGTTCAAAATTCAATAAGTTTTCATTAGGCAAGTTTGGTAATCTACCGAATATTAACTCGTATGGAGTGTAGTTTGTGTCTATATGCGGTGTTGTGTTATACGCAAAACAGAAATAAGGTATCCAATGGTCCCATTCATTATCTTTACAGAAGCCTAAGAGAAATTCATTCAGTACTCTATGACTTCTTTCAACTGATCCAAGAGTTTCATGGTGGTATGGAGTGCTGAAAATCTGTTTTATTTCCAGTAGCTTACATACTTCCGCCATTAACTCGTTTACGAACTCGGTACCTCTATCTGACTTAAGAACTTTGAAGTGCCCGTATCTTAAAATCAAGTTTTCTACAAGAGCCTTTGCAACGGTCTTAGCATCCTTCGTCTCAATGGGGCATGCAATAATATACTTTGTTAAATCGCACTGTATTGTTAGTATGTATCTAAAATTATTTGAGAATCTAAGGGGACCCACCGTGTCTATTGACACTGTTTCGAAACTAGTCCCTGGCGTATCGGTTAGTGTTAGCTTTTCTTTGGTGTGTTTCGTTTGCTTCTTAATTTTGCATTCTTTACAATTTAATATATGCTGCTTAATCATCCTACCCATATTCTTCCATATGTATTTTTGTTTAAGTTTTAGCGTCGTTTTCCTGACACCTAAGTGTCCTCCTATAGTTGAACTATGGTACTCATTAATGAGAGTATCCTGTACTTTCCTATCATATACCCTTACTGGTTCTTTATATATTAGTATTCTTAAATTTGCTTTATTTTTACCTCTTAATGCGTTGAACGTGTCTTTAAACTGTTCCTTTGTTACTAATTTGAAAATTTCATCATGAGCATTTAATGCTAGCTCTTTTACATTTATTGATAGTAATTTCAATAGTAGCTTCTCCAAATACAGCTTTGTGTTTATTGGATTATCACCACATCTCACTACAACTTCTAAATCACTTGCTACAATTTGAGGTGTTTTAATTTTACTCATTATTTCAAACCTAAGTTTTTTCATCGATTTAATGTCTGAGATTGAAGTACATTCCCAAATAAAAAGTTGATCAGGCTCTTTACTGGAGATGCCACCTCTATGCTCGACATCTTTTTGTGCATCATGTTTATTTTTCATGTTTCTAGTCATCACTAATATATCATTACGCTTTTGTAAATTTTCGGTAGGGATTAACGTTTTTAATGCTTCGCTGTCCAATACTATTATTGACAACGCATCTGCATTGCTATTCATCTTACCTTTCTTATACGATATTTCGAAATCGTAGTCACATAAATCCAACCTAATTCTAGTCATTTTTGATGATGGATTTTTGTGAGAAAATAACGATACCAAGGGTCTATGGTCTGTCACTACGTAGAATTTTCTACCATAAAGGTACGGACGGAAAAAGTTTATAGCCCAATGTATAGCTAACAGCTCTTTTTCTATAACTGGCTTGTTTATATCATGCTTACTCAACGATTTGCTCGCATACGATATGGGCATATCTGACCCAATTTCACCTTGTGATAGGACTGCTCCAAGTGCATAATTAGATGCATCGGTAGTTAATATAAACGGTTTCCTAAAATCAGGATATTGGAGTATTGGTGGATTGATTAATTTTGATTTTAATGTTTCAAAAGACTTTTGACAACCTTCGTCCCACCTAAAAACAGTATTTTTTTTAACAGTTTATTTAAATTTCTAGCTATTTCAGCAAAGTTTTTAACGAAACGCCTGTAGTAATTACAGAACGCTACGAAACGTCTGACTTCATCTACATTTTTGGGAACTGGATAGTTTTCTATTACTTCGTGTTTAGCAGGGTCGGTACGTATACCCTTATCAGTTACAAGGTGACCTAGATAAACTACTTCTGTTTTCAAAAAACGACATTTACACGTATTCAGTTTTAAATTATACTGCCTCAATTTTTCAAAGACTTTTATCAAGTTCTCGTGATGGTGTTGAATACTACAACCAAAAACAATAATGTCATCGACATACAAAAACGCTTCTGCATCTAAGCCGCTCAATGCAATTGTAAGCATCCTTTGAAAACTATTTGACGATATCTTCAGTCAAAAGGGTAACCGAGTAAATTGAAAATGACCATTCCTGGTAGAAAACGATGTAATCGGTCTTGATTCTTTATCCAAACCGATTTGATGAAATGAACTGGTCATATCCAGTGTAGAAAAATATTTTGCCCTACCTAATTTGTCTAGGACATCTTCGATTCTTGTTAGAGGAAACTTGTCGCTTACTATTTTTTCATTTACTTTCCGGAAATCAACTACTAATCTCCATTTCTTCGTGTCATTTGCTGATTTTTTCGGTATTACCAATAATGGAGAATTGTAAGGACTCACAGATGGTTCAATGATACCATCTTCTAACAATTTATTTACCTGTTTGTTTATTTCGCTCATTTGTGACTCAGGTAGTCTATAAGGTTTTATGTAAACAGGTGAAGAATCTGTCATCTGAATGTTTTGACTATAAAAATTATTTGTTGTTAATTTGTCACCATCAAGGTGGAATACATCATTATATTCTGTAACGATGTTTTTTAAGGACTGTCTAGCTAATGGATCTATAGATTCGATATTTAAATCTTCTAAAACTTTTTGTACTCTGCCTTTACTTGTATTGATATTGTTGCCGCAATTATATATATTGTAATTTGATAATGGCTTCGTTTCTAACTTCAAATCTTTCAAAACTACATCTTTGTCAGTTGTATTCAACAATTTTATGTGTTGTAGTCCTATTGATGGTATAATGCTATTCCCTACAAAAATTCCCGGACATAATTCTTTGTTCAAAACAATGCTTTCCTGACTTATACATATGTTGACTGGTGTTATCAGTTCTGAGCGTGCTGGTATACATATTTCAGTTTTATAAACGCGTTTTGGGGTAATCGGTAAAATAACTTCTTCATCAGCTATATTGAAGGTTAACGTGTATGTTTCAAAATCAATTTTGCATTTATATCTTTCTAAAAAGTCTCTACCAATGATTCCATTAGTATTGATTGGAAAATTATCTTCAACTATGTGAAATTTGTGTGTTATCGGCTTATTATCGAATTCTAAAGTTAGATATGCGGTGCCAAGACTTTCAATCGTATCTAAAGTAATACCACTTAGTGATGATATGTTACGTTCATTTATGTTTTCTATATTACCTCGCTTGCAAATAGAAATATCTGCTCCAGTGTCTACCAAAAACTTAAGCTCTTTATTTATGGTACTGCAAGTTATTGTTATCGAATTATCAGTGTTATTTGAAATTTTGAAACATTTTTGCCCTCCTGGATAACAATCTTTGCTATCCGGCGCTATTAGTTTCTCTGGTTATGTCTGCCATTACTGGGTCTATACGACGAATTGGTCCTGTTATTATTATTTCTATATGAGGAATTCATATTATTATCATTACTTCTTGTTGCAAAGTTTCTATTCGCATTATTACCACTATTTCTGTACCTATTATTGCTATTGTTACTATTGCTGTCGCCATATCTATTGCGATTGTAATTAGCATTATTATTATACAATCCATTATTATAATTGTTGCTATTTCTGTTACTATTTTGGTTTGGGTATCCCTGACCTCTGTACCCTGTATAATCCCCATACACTCTTTGCGAATTGTACATACGTTCATTATCACGCCTATTAATTCTAAAAATACTATTATCATTTGTTTGCATATTTCTTTCCACTGTAATACATTTCTCTACAGCTTCACTGAGAGTTTTTGGACTACTTGCTACCAATATATTTTTATATTCCACATTAACACCTTTTATAAACACATTTAAGGCCATATTTTCACTCATTTTAGATATTGCGTTTTTTGTTTCCTGCGATGGATTTGCTATTGCCTTAAGTTCAAAATTGCTCAATTGTTCTGACAACAATGCAACTTTCTCTCTAAAGGCTGATATACTCAAATTTCCTTGCCTTATTGATCCTAATTCACTTAAGACTTGTTGCAGAGTTCTTGGGTTCGGGTACGCATCAACCAACAACTTCTTCAATTCATTAAACGTAGTAGGTCTGTTGGAACGTCCCAAAACACTCCTGACATTTGCAGCTAATTTAAAGTTATAGACATACTTTATGAATATCTCTCGGTCTTCTGTTCTTAAAATATCATGCAATAACTCTGTTTGCACTATAAAGTCTTCTAACACCTCATATGAACCTTTAAAAACGTTAAGGTTTTTGCCCACAACTCCAATATCGAATTGTGCCATATTAATAATTTCCCTTGCAACACTTGCGTCCGAATTATCTGTTAAATCTGTACTTTCTTTAGTACTTATATTTTTCACTAAGTTCAACACTATTGTGTATAATTCATTAAATTTGATTATAAACGATTTGGTCCCTTCTTCCTGCAAACGACTACAAATATTGTCAATTTCTAATTTAATTTCAATTAAGCGCGATAATTTTTCAATTTTATAGTTGGAGGAGTAAATTCTGTCTTTGCTCTTTTTTATGTTCTTTTCTAATTTTTCTAATTCAATATAATATTGTTTTAATTCTTCCATCTAAAATTGTATTAATTTATGTCTATTAAAAGTTAAGCAGTTGTGCGATTTCAAATCATAACTTATGTTATAACATATATTATGGCAAAAATATGTGAATCAAATAGGTAACACTGAACTTTTTTTTTGGGTAAACTTTACAACACTACCAATTCTTCCGATTTGGTAGCACTTATTTCTCAACATCTGTGATTGACATTTGTGTTCTTATTAATGCTTCTTCGCGTTATCTTTTATTACATTAGTAATTTTGTTATAGTTTTCTTCAAATGTGTAATTTTGTTATAAATTAAGCTGTGTGTTTATTTATAAGAAAATTTATATATTCATTTTATAATAAAATGAAATTAAATATAAAAATGAAAAAATAGTAGTGTTTTATTATTTTGGTTTGCGGTGTTCCGCCATCTGCTCCTCCAGTGCAATAATCTAATCCTCTATCGTCAGTGGCTTTGGGCCTGCCTTCAACGGTGTGGTCGTATATGAGGGAGCTTGTTGGTCCTTTCCTGCAGGTTTGTATTCCTCTACAGGGACATCTTTGTTATTATTTGGCAGGATCGCCATGTTAGGTTTATAAAAGTCTGCCTACCCGGTTATGCCGGCGCTAATGAACGCCACTGGCTCTATTAAAACTAAAAAAAAGACTTAGGCAGATTTTATGCCTGAGCAGATGTATGCTCTTAGATTCAAGCAGTTGAATGCTTTTAAATAAAACAGCCGATTTAAAGGCTAAGCAAAAATTGATCTTTATTCCAAAAATTTCTTTCTTTTATACTTAACTAACGGTATCCTTAAAACTAGAATAATACAATAATATTTAATAATTGTTGCTTTACAAAACGGATAGTTATTTGTTGTAACAAGTATTATTTATTATTATTATTGTTTTGAGTTAAAATTGAGTGACATTCCTATGGGAAAGTGCACATACTAAATTGTGATATTAGGGGTGACTATAGGGGTACACTACAACAATTAAATTTCTAATAAATAAATTTTAAATATTTAATAAACTAATATTTAAAATAAAATAATTTGTTTAAATTTTTAAATAAAATAATAAATAAATTTTACGGCATTTCAAATATACTCTAAGATGGCCAAACAGAGCCACCTTCAAATACTCTTACTCAAAATCAGAAACATACAACATCATCTTAGCTTTTAAAATGCTGCTCAGTCATCAATATGGAAAACTATAGCAGACTATTTGCGAAAAAACGGATACCCAATTACGTCGATCAACTAACATGTGTGAAAATAAATAGGCAAATAGCTAGGCTACATGTGTAAATAGAAGTGCTCCGGGCGTACAAGTGTTCAGTGGTGTTGTTCACTTTACTTCGTTGTAGGCTTGATGGAGAAAAATCTTCTAAACTTTTATTTTTGAAGGTAAACATTCCCCTCTTAAGGTGATGAAAAGTACTTTAACTTTTTAAATGTTAATTGTACAAGAAGTATGTTTAGTTAGTATTATTTATTTAAATTATGGCCAAGAAAGATTTTTATGCCACTTACTATATAAAAGACAAAAATTTTCGTATTGGTATTCGTCTGAATATGAATATGTTTTGAGAGTCCTCATTGAAAGACCGATCTTTGATTTGAGAGTGGTTGCAAAAACTTTTTTTTCAGTTAGTCGCTTTAATGTTCATATTTTGAGAAATTTATCGGAATAGTATATGAAATAAGTTTAATAAATTAAAGAAAAAAATATTGTGAATATATAGAAAATCACATGATATTAACCCTTATACCCATGCATATTGCTGCCACTTGCCCACATTCCAGTTTTACCTGATCTATGCCCGTTATATCTACAAAAAGGTAATCTACCTAAGACTTTTAGCTACGAGTTTGTCTTATAAAATTTTATTTACTCTATAGATATGTACATTGAGGTCGAGCGTCTATTTTTTTTTAAATTTTTGTGAATGACTAGGGCTTAAAAGTTGTAAGTGGGTCTAAAAAGTATTTCTGTAAAGTTTCAGGTCAATCGGGTAAGATCTTAGGATTCCATTTCTCGGTCAAAAATTAAGAAGTAAATCACTGAACAATAAGCAATACATATAACAGCATTCAACTAATCTAGAAAATTGTGATCATCCAGATTTCCCCACGTGGAGCTGTTGTTCGAAATCCATATTTTTTTATAAACTTTTTTTTTTAATTTATAATTTTTTTAATATTTTTTAATTTTGAAGTTATAATTTTTTTTATTGTTTCATATGTCTAAAGAAATGATTTATTTTGAAATCCATATATTTTATATTTTTTATACCTATGTACATAAATACAAAATTTTATGCTAGTAATGTTTTGTATATTTTTAATTTTTAAATATGTATATTGTTATTTAAAAAATATTTGTTTTTTATTTTTATTTATTTTATACAGTCTCAGAAATTAAAAGTTTTTTTCCAATTGGACCAGAGAACAATTTCGGACCAGCAGTTCTTCCATCTAGTTTTAGGAACAAATGCCGTAATGGGAGCTCATTGCAATGAAAGAGGCATATGAACCATTGTAAAGGCTTTTGCAGTTCTAATTCTAATAATCTTAATACTCCCCCATCCTTTCCGGTATTGACTGCAGTCCCATCACATCCGATGACAACTAAATTGGTTATATTAAATTTTTTGTAGCCAGATAATCACAAAACTCAGTTTTTATTGATAGAGCTGTGCTAGATGAAGCAGTAAAATGACCAATGTATTCTGATCTTGGTTCAGAAACAATTACAATATGCTCTTCTGAAACTGTTTTTATCTTTAAGTTGTTCACAGATCTACCTTGGGATATAGTTTGATCTTTTCTTCCATTGAAATAAATGCCAAGTAATTCAAGATCTTGCGTTGGTTGAGATCTTTGAGTATCAGCTCTAGGTGCCTTACGAGCTCTTCGAATTTTATGCCGATCGACGACCACATGAGAGTTTTCAGGACCAACCAATCCTAAATCTTTCAAGGTCGAACTTACAACTATTGTAGTGGCTTGATCTGGAATTCCGTATCCATCGCAAGCTATCGCTACTCTCGGAAATTTCAAAAAATTCTTTCGGGTTGAGGTGCTCGCAATAGTGTTTTTTTTTTCGTTTTCAGATTCAGAACCTATATCAGAATCGAAAATTATTGTATCTGCTGAACCTGATACGGATGTAAGATTTTGGACGTTTTGAAGTCTTGTTTGGTCAGCAATTTTCCTTTTTTCCTTTTTCGATATTTCTTGTCGTCACAAAGTCTACTGCACCAATTAACATATTTCTGCATTGCCTTCGATCCAACAGGAAAGGTCGTTCTTAGATAGAAACTGTCTTTATACACCGACAAATAAAAAAATTGACGCACTTGCTCGAAAAGTTTATTCTTATACTTAGATGTACAGGTCTTGAATTTTAATTTAAAAATTTGTTGTTTATTTGAATATTTTTTTTTATTTTTTGCATTTTATCATGAAAATCTTTTAATTTTGCAATTATTATTGGTGTACTTAAAATTGGCAGAGATGCTTTTTCCCAAATGCTTATAATTTTTTTTTACAATATTTTGGAAATTTGCGAAAAATTGTATAAAAGTTTGTATTTCCTGAAGTTTTTTGAATAAATGTGTAACATCTTGCTACATCAACGTATGTCGGAAGTTTATTTTGTGCAAAATCGGATGCTTGCCCAAAAATTGGACAATTGAAGTAATTACGCGTACTTGGCATGCTTTACAAATGTGCAAAGCACTGGCGCTGCGTATAAACTTATACAATTTACTAATACAAAAAGCAAAATGTTATATCAAGCATAAGCTTCAAGTATTTGAAGTTGTAAAACTTACCATACATAAGACAACTTGATCTCAACAAAATCTTTATTTTGCCAATTACAACAACAAAAATCCGTAATTAAGCAAAATAAAAAATTCCGCAATACTACTGCTCTGTTGAAATTATACTTTATGGTTGAAATCTAGTAACCTAATGAATGTACATACATACATATATTGATGTTTTCCTCTTTTAGTTGTGTTCAGGGTTTTCAGATCTGTATTAAGAGTTTCGTTGGTTGCTATTTATGCATGAAACAAATAATACAAGATATTCAAGGTATATGTAACATTTGTTAACATTTTGGTTTCAATGTAAAAATTTTTATTTTATTATTGGTACTGCTGAGAAATCGTATTTATCTATGTAGTAAAACAAGTGTGTAGTATTTTTGGGGAATTTTAAGTAACATCTTGGTAGGACAATTTTTGGCTTTGTAGCAACTCTGATTAAAATAGTCATGATGAGTAATTGGAAACACCCGAACAGATTCGTAATTTGGAAAAAACCAGCTCCCTTCGGTGGTCTAGTCCTCAAAAATTAAATCATAAAATACTAACGAAAAAGACACAAAAATTTTATTTTAACAAAAAATTCCAAGAATTTGTCCGATTAACATGAAACTTTTCAGAAATACTTTTAAATCCATTTCACAACTTTTTAGCACTAAACTTTTCGTTTTCGAAACTATCTTTTTTTGTTTCTCGTTACCTAAGCGCTCCACATTGTACATATCTGTACACTAATATATATCTATGGGTAGAAATAACGAGCATTAATTTATAAACTTTAAAGTACGTATTTATAAAAGTTCAAGGCAAGCGTAAGTTAATAGATTTTTTGTCTGCAAGATGGATGGATAGGAAAGTTTTTTTTTCATAAAATTACGAATGTCTATGTACATATCTATGTAGATTAGATTCAGCTGAAATTGGTATGGTTCAGTGACCAGTGACTATGCCTTCATCACTTGAACTTTCCTACAACAACTGACACAAAGGGACACTAATGCACATCACAAAAATGTGAGGTGTTGTTATTTTAAAGACTGTTGTATACAGGGATTGAATTCAGGACCTTCGGTTTTGTAGTCAACGTGCTAACTACTTCAGCCAACCCCACGCTCAAGGTAGTTTTGTGTGTCTTTTAAATTATTTTTTCATTCACTCAATTATTTTGTATTTTATTTACTTACTAGCTTTTAAGTAGGGTTGTTATCGCATGATTTATAAAAAGAGGACAGCAGAGGGAAAAACCCGGACATTTACTTGAAAAAGTAGGACTTTAAATTAAAACGAAATTGGGGGTTTCCCGTAATATTACTAATAATAAAATCTTAAACACATATCGATGGTGTTGTGTGAAAAGGGTTAATATCGCACCATCTTATATATAATATTGGATCTTTTTACCCAACACCATCGATATGTTTCCATTAAAATGTATTTATGTACTAGGGAAGTAACGAATGTTCGCTTTCGCATTCGCAAATTATTCGCTTACTTTTGCTTTTTGCATTCGCTAAAATAAATGCGAATATTTCAAGCGAATACTTAACACAAAAAAAAAATTTTGTACTTTGACGAAAATGGTTTCACGACAAACTTGTTTTTAGTCTTCATGAAAAAGATACAAATACTTAAAAATAGTTGGGTTTTGAACCCCAAAAACAGCAGTGTTTGCAACTATTTTTCAGTTGTTGAAAAAGAAAAGGCAGTGTTTGATTTGCTCGAAAATATTTTCTATTTAAGACTAGTCTGTTCAAACTTTTGAAAAACGTTGAGCACTATTCATTACTTCGTACGAAAAATTTGAAGTGCAAACACTATTACTTAGTCCTTGTTTGTTGTAAATCCCATGGAAAAAACTATCCCTCATATTATGACAAATTAAAATGTTGAAGATACATACATATGTTTCGTATGTTTTTTCCAAGATGAACTACTTATGCAAGATTTTTTCATGAACAAGTCATTCCAATTTTTCTTAATGTGTATCTTGACAGCATTTCGCATGAAATGTTGAACAAAGTAACAGACTTTAAGGGCAAAGTACGATTGCCTAACATTTTGTAAATTAATTTTTAATTACATATCTATACAAATTTTTTTATTTCATATATCTTTCTGTTTTAAAAATTTGTATTTTTAATAAATAAATATTTGTATATTAGCTCGATTCAAGACTAAATTTTAATAAAATGCTATATGTATTACATCTATGTATACAACACAACTTCATGCTCTTATACAAATTTATTTTCATATGATTTTTGAACGTATTGCAATATTTGCATTCGCTTTCGCAAAAATTAAAATGTGTTATTCGCATTCGTATTCCCAAAACTGGTGTTCGTTACGTCCCTACTATGTACACACATATCGCTCATTTACTTCAATAGCGGCACAACTTAAAAAAACCAGTTTTGCAGAAAACGAGTTTTAAGTTTTCAATTTGCATACACCTGAATGGAGAAATAAAAAAAAACTTCCCTGAGGAGGTGATGGTACAAGCTATTTGTATGAAATTAAAAAGCCCATTTTTGAGTTATTCCACTATTGAGGTAAATGGGCGATGTGTAAGCATATACACATTTGAGAATATTTGCACATATAAACGCAGAGATATAGCACTCCAAATATTATTTAAAATGTTGGAAACATTTTTTTTTTTAACTTATAGTTATTAGGTTTATAGTTATCAAAAAGTTTTATAGCTCAAGAATTAATTAAAAAGTAGTTCTTCATCAACTGAGAACCCAAAGTGCAACCGATTACATACAAAATATGTATGTCTAACGATAGAGCTAACGACTTTAAATAAACTTTAATTTTTGGTTTAAAATGTCTTATTGTGGCGCATCTAGATTGATATGTTACACTTATCTTAAAATAACATACCACAAAATACCATTTTCAAGCAATGTAAAAGCTATAAAATGTTCTTAAAAAGTAGGACTTTCCCGGACGCAAATTTTTTCCGACGACAGAGATCCCAAAAAGAGGACAGTGTCCGGGAAAAATAGGACGGATAACAACCCTATTTTAAGGATACTTTTCTTATACATATATATTTATTTTTTAAAATTATTTTTCTGTCGTCTTTAAACGTAACTGTTTATACTTTTTTTCGCTAATTAAATTGTTATATTTTAAATGCTTTGTAGAAAGGTCTTAGACAATTTTTAAAAATATGGACATATATACATAGTTTTGTTCTAAAATAATACATTTAAAAAGAATTTATTTTTTGGTAAATTCTGAATTTTTCATATATTAAGTTCACTCAATTTCTTACCTTTTTGACAAAATGGTTGGTGTCGGCAAACATATCTCATTAGAAATGTTCGTAGAAACAGTTTCATCTATGTTTAAGTTATGCATCGTTTTTCTTAAAAGACTTGCAATTATCCCCGATCCTTGTATCTGAAATAAGAGTATATGTATTAAAAAAAAATATAGATATCGTAATTGCTATAACGTGATCCGTTATGTGTAGATTTATGTTTTTTGCTTACATTAAGTGGTTATATGTGACCATATGAAATTTGTGTGTGGAATTTTTTCTGGAAATTCATTAAGGGGGTTCAGAGGTTTAAGGTTTTGAAGTGTATGTGATTTCCTAATGCCAACGGGAAAATCGTGAAAATTATTTTTTCTAATGCCGTTTTTTTAATAAAAATAAATGGCGAAAAATTATTCAAGACTGCTGCAAAAGAAATTTTTGCGATCCTTAAAAAAACAAAACCATTTTCATAATTTTCAGTTGTGACTGTTAATGATTTAGTGTATATATATGTGCACAGACTCTGCTTTTAGACTCGGTAGTTTTTATTGCTTGATTTTATAATGAGAAAGAAAAAGATAGGTATACAAAGTTTATACATAGGTATATTACTTTCTTAGCTCATACAAAATCAAAAGTTTAGCAACTAGAACTGCCGAGTCTAAGGCCCCTTTCACATTAGGCAACTTTACTTGCGCAAGTCTTGTGTTTGTGGGTATGAGAGGAAAGGTCGGTTGAAGGGGAGAGAATTGCCGAGATTTGAGTACAGACTTGCTTGAACTTGGCAATTCTGCCACAACTTGGCAATTCTGCCACAAAACGTCAACAAATTAAGAAAACTCGAGCATAAGAAAATTAAACTTGCTCAACAAATGAACTGAATGTGAACATAGAAGCAAGTTTAAAAGAAAATAAATAAAAATGAAAATTATACTTGCGCAAGTAAAGTTGCCTAATGTGAAAGGGGCCTAAGACCAGAGTATGTTTACTACAAAATTAAACGTGAAAAATTACTTATTTCTTAGTGTTTCTTATGTGCATGTTTCTGACAGTAACACCATGGTTATTTCTTTTACGGAGTAAAAAACACGAAATATGAAATATGATGTTACACAAGCATTTCAGAAAATCTACAATTTGGCAGTGAAAATCTGAAAATCACACTTTATAATTTTTGCAATGAAATATCAGCAAAATGCAGAAAAATCTGCAAATCTGGCAATAGTGGTTACGTGTCTGCTAGGCCCCTTTCACATTAGGCAACTTTACTTGCGCAAGTCTTGTGTTTGTGGGTATGAGAGGAAAGGTCGGTTGAAGGGGAGAGAATTGCCGAGATTTGAGCACAGACTTGCTTGAACTTGGCAATTCTGCCACAACTTGGCAATTCTGCCACAAAACGTCAACAAATTAAGAAAACTCGAGCATAAGAAAATTAAACTTGCTCAACAAATGAACTGAATGTGAACATAGAAGCAAGTTCAAAAGAAAATAAATAAAAATGAAAATTATACTTGCGCAAGTAAAGTTGCCTAATGTGAAAGGGGCCCTACTCTCCTGGTACGGGTTTGTCCAGTTCGCTCGTTGTATGTGGCGTGTTAGGCTGGAAACACAACTGGGACGAACGACGAATTTTTCGGTGCGAACTTTCGTCATAAGAAATAAAACACATACATATGTGCATATGAAAATGAACACAACCCCGCCGCACAGTGGTACATTTTGTGAGCTGGCGGTCAAAATTCTATAACTTTTGACTGCGTTGAAATTTTTTAATGAAATTTTTTTTGGGGGATAGAAGACATCTTAAACTTCAATTTAGTGTATTATTATTATTAAAGTATTATTATTAAGGTACACTTATATCTGATTGAAAAATTACTTTTGAAAAGATAGGTATTATCGGCCTTAAAAAAAATTCATTTGTGAATGTAGTGATTTAACATTGCATTTTATAAATAGTAACGTTAACTGAATTAAAAAATTACATACTTAATTAAGCCGTCCACCCGGGTCCATTTTCTTTTGACCTTTAGCCCTCTTCTCCAATGGACCACTTAGAATACGGGTTTTAAGCTCATAATTGTAATAGTAAAACTAATTTTATTTTAGTCGTTGATATCGCTGTGAAATTTTAGGGCAATCGGTCCACATTTACTCATAGGGCCGTTGTAAGCCAAATTTCGTAAAATAGCCTTGGTTTTCATAATTCACTAACAAATGTAAGTTCGACAGCTTTAAATGTTATTATTATATGAACAATTTAAAAATATATTTTAAACGTGAATCCATAACAAATATGTAGGAGATCCATATCCAAAAAAAAGGTTTTACGATAAATTCTTAGAAAACATTTTTATACCAAATAAAATAAAATTTCTTTTATAACTTTTCAATATTTATTGTGTTTTTTTGCTCTAATTTTTATATTCATTTGCATAGAATACATTTTTCATTAAACTGTCTTAGTGAAAATTTCATATAAGTATGTCTCCTGTTCATCTTCAAGGAGCTGCTTGGCGTCTTTGTCCAATTCCAAGGGGGTGGAATTCCATTTTTGTCGAATGCTGGAGACATATGGATCAGAAGTGCATAGGAAAATATTAAAGAGGTCTTCATTGGTACTATGTATATCTAGATATCTTTCTTTTGTTGTGCTCGCGAAAATATTTATAATCTTTGTTCCTTTTTTCTTGCGCTTCTTCAGAAAGATCTCCAATCGGAAGCATATTGTGTTGAATAATGTTTCCCCATGATATAGTATTTTATAAACTGTCGATGTCATATTCCTCCAATCATATTTTTCGTTGTATAGTTTCGCTGTTTCATTAGCATACTGACCAAATTTACCTTTTTATTGCACGATATTATTTGCAGTATGATTTTGTAGCGATTTATTAATTTAAAATCTTCTCCTGTAATAGGTGCAGCAGTTTCAGGATCAGAAAAAAATTTTCTTGCTGTGTTGCCATCATTTGTGTTTCCTTCTCTCTGCTTTGGCTGATCGATCAGTAAACCCAATTCTAAATATTTTTCTTGTACGTGTTTCTTTTTTCCTCTCTATTGGCTTTATTTTCGTCACAATTTCGTACTGTTCCTTTAAAATCTAAATCATAGCTTAGCTTTAATATGTGTTCCATAAATCGAATTTTAGAATGGAGTGGGGACAAGCCAAACTCATAGGGTTCTTGGAAAGTGGTGTCTTCTGTTGGAAGTTGACTTAATTGACTTGCAGTTTTTTTGCAAATAACACAGTTCGAAGATGATTTTGTTTCAGTTATGGCCTGTGCAACTTTTCCATCAATCATTGTAAGTAACATTTGATAATTTATTTGAATCTCTTGATCGTTAAGTAACAAAGTTATCGGTTGAAGGTTATCTATTTGTTGTTTAAGTTTAGATACTTCTTCTAATATTACATCTTTCGTTTCCTTCTTAAAAGCAAATTTAATTGGTCTGCAATATTTTGTTGCGTTTTTCCATATGTCAATATCGGTTTCTTTGCTAGTAGATGGCTCAAAATTAATGTTATTTGTTCTTAGTCTTAACGGAACAAAAGATATCATAAATAAGTCAGAATCTGATTATACTTCTTATATCGCATCCCCATTTAGAAATTAATTAAAGGCTACAGTCACCAAGCTTTTTAATATTATCTGCGTCCAATGTAGTCAACAATATTTCCGCAGTATGATTTAATACATATGTCTTGCAATACCACCTCTGCTGAACTTTCTGTAATGTTTATAGAATTTCGTGGTGGTAAACAATATTTTTTAATTAAAACCAAATCTCTATATTCTGGATAAATGGAGCCATATTTTGTAACTGTCCGCTTTCGCAATTCCATATACTGATATTTTGTTGGCTTTAAGTGCAGAAATATTGAAAATGCTTCTTCAGATGTAAATTTTTTATCATCGATTGGTGTTGAAATGCTCTTTAAAATCCTTTTTACACGCTTGGGGCTCGCTTTCATTACATTTTCTATTACATAAATTTTTTTAGGTCCTTTTTTTGTTGGTCCTATTTGATGGAAAAACGTATCTGTAAGTATTTCTTGAGAAAATTCTTCATTCATGCCTTGCAGCTTTCGTCTTCGGAGCCTTTTACTACACTCCTCAACTAGTCTGGCAAGTCGACCCATATTTGCTGGTTTTGGTTGGCTTTCCATTGCAAGTTTACTTGTAATCCATTAATTGTTGCAGTTAAACATTTTTTCCTTATTTCTATTATATTCATAATACCGTTTATTTAATCGCGTTAAAAAATTATTAATTTTTTTAAATGGTCTCACAACTCAAAATAAGGGTCTTTTAAAATATGTAATATAACATCGTTTTTGTTATTATGTCCAAATAAATTTTAGCAAGAGTGTTATAACTGAACTAAGCCACCATTTTGACAATACTGATCGTCTTTATTAATTTTGTCTGTTTTTATACATCCATCAAGTTTTCTTGAAGCAGGTATGTGTTTCAACGAGAGAGAGGAAAGAAGAAAGAAGAGGAGTACCGACAAGTTACTTCAATTCTCTTTTGTTATTCCATTTTCATATTCAAAAGTCATTAAAAACTTGAACACAAACTGTCTGTATCGAAACAACCGGGCAGGTTTAAAACAGAATTAAAGAGACCTGGTCTATCGTATTTTAACCTTTATATGAGCAGCAGCTACCTGCGTAAAGAATAAAGTTATAACAAAAGGTATATCAGTCCAAATACAACAATTCATGTACTTACCCCCCTTTACATGTAACTACACATTTTTTAATGGCCTAAATTACAAAAATGCATTTAATGCATTATAATAACAGTCTTTTAATATACCCTTTTCATTAATAAAACTTCTTCGAAAAAAAGAAAACCATACACACACAAAAACACATGTATGTAGATATACCGCACTCCCATACCTAAAATATCCGACATGCACGCAGTAAAATCATTGTAGTTCCTAGAGACGCAAATATAAAATTAAAAAAATGAGCATTGGCACGATTTTTTTAATTTATTTTATAAGCTAAGATATGAGTTTCTGTGAATAAAAATTTTTTTTCCAAAAGTATATAATACCAAAAAAGTTATGCCCACTTGAAGCTCAAAAATGTTCTAAAATATTTTGAATTTTAGCTTCTCTTAAAAAAAGCGCGTTTTTGATCACTATATGCGAAGAGAAATAATCGAAATAAAAACTGTAATTTCTGTATTTCGAGGTTCCTATATGTTTACTTTTATATAAAAAAAATTTAAAATTAATTAAAAAAAAATTTTTTTGAAGACTTTTGGCCGCCATCTCTTCAAATGTGCCACTGTGCGCCGTACAAGGAAATTGGTCGTGCGTTGCGACGAATTATAGAAATAAATCTAGATAGATATTTTGTACGCCGAACAGTGCTGCCAAAACCAAAAAATTTTTACAACCAAAATTCGCTTTAAGAGTTACCAAATGCGAAAAAATATAACAAAATTTCAATATGTAGTATTTTTATTAAATAACATAACAGCAAACAAAGACACTCCAAAAAAGTCATGAAAATGAAGAGTTTATGATCTGGAAGTAGTGAAAATTTCGATTCGTTCTAATGATTTTTACATACATAGGGTTGTCATTGCACAAAAATTCCCTTTTTTGTGTAATTTTTTTTTTTTTAATACATTTATTTATTTATTGTATCTTCAATTATGAATTAACAATAAGTATTCAAATCTTAAATCTAAAATATAAGTATTAGGCCCGACCCGACAGAAACTTAGTGATAGTTATAAATAATACACAAGTAGTGATAATCAAAAAAAAAAAAAAAAAAGAGAAAAAAAAATATTTTCAAGCAATCCCATCTGGAGTGTTGAGTAAAAGAGCCCTTGTGTCCTTCTTTTTCAAGCGAATGTGGCCAGTAAAATTCAAGATGTTACGAGCAAGCGGATTAGGATGTGACTCGAGTTTTGTTAAATATTTGCCTGCGTATTTTGCTATTTCTTCAATCACTAGTGGCATATTCAAATCACGATGTATATTTGAGTTTTCAATGTACCATGGAGCCGTTGTTATCAGACGTAAAATTTTGTTTTGCCTTCGTTGGATTCTCTCGACGTTAGAAGCTGAAGCAGTGCCCCATAACTGAATTCCGTAGCACCATATTGGCTTCAAAAAAAAAGAGACTTGTATAATAAAAGTTTGCAGTCTAGGCTGAGTGTTGAATTTCTACCAATCAGCCAATATATCTGAGTTAGTTTAAGTTTCATTTGTATTAGCTTTGGGTCAATATGGTGTTTCCATGTAAGTCGTCGATCAAGGTGTATACCAAGGTATTTTACATGTGAATGCTGAGGAACAACTTGATTGTTGATTCGAATTGGGGAACAAGTATCTCTTCGCAGGGTAAATGTTACCTGAACACACTTTTGCTCGTTTACCTTAATTCTCCATAATTTTAACCATAGTTCCAGTTGTGTAATAAGCGAAGCCTCATGAGGATTTTCGTGCATACTTAAGCAGGCTGTATCATCGGCAAACGTAGATGTATGGATATTACTGCTCAAAGGCATATCACAAGTATAAATCAAATACAAAACTGGCCCCAGTATGCTCCCCTGTGGCACACCGGATCATATAGATTCGGGCACACTCATGAATTCTCCTTCCACAACCGTGAACTTCCGGGTAGTAATGTAACTTTCTAATAAATTCACCAAATTTATTGCTAGATATGATTTTAATTTTAAAATTAGACCTTCATGCCACACTTTATCAAATGCCTGCGAAACGTCAATAAACAGTGCCGAACAGTACTTCTTTTCTTCAAATGTTCTTCTTATACATTGAACCAATCTATGCGTTTGTTCAATGGTGCTATGCTGACTTCTAAAACCAAACTGATGGTCTGGGATGCACCCACTACCAATTAGAATTGGGGACAATTTAGACATGAGCAAGGGGAGTAGTGTAGTGAAACAAATTTACTTTAAATTTATGTACTTGATAAGTATATATAAAAATGATTACATTTTCATTTTTATAATTGTCACTTAAAAAATTTTCATTATTCTTTTGTTAAACTTTGTAAAAAACATTTAATTTTTAAAATATGTATATTTAAAAATATAAATAAATTTAGTTGCGTTTTATAAACTTTTTTCTAAAAAATACAACTACTATAAGCAGTTTTTCGAAAAGTTTTGACATTGTTGATAGCAGGCTTATTGGCCTTTATGATTCTACCTTGGTCAGATCTTTGCCCGGCTTTGGAATCATTTTAACTTTGGCCAGCTTCCAGCTGTGGGAATAATACTCTAGTCGTAAAATGGCATTAAAAATGAATAACATGATTCTAAATGCAATACGAGGCAATTTTATTAGCATTTGGTTACTAATTCCATCAATACCCGGCGCTTTCTTCGGGTTGAGTTCAGCAATTAGATTTTGTACATCACACATTTTAAATTTTATGGGTCGAGGGGGTAGCGCAACTACACTCGGGAAATCAACAACACCAGTACATGTGTTTGGGGTAAATACGGATTTTAAATGCTTTGCAAACAAGTTACCTTTTTCAATATCACTCCTGGCCCAAACTCCGGTAGAAGTGCGCAGAGGTGGTTTAAACTCAACGGGTGTTTCAATTCTTTTCGCAGCGCGCCACAAAGAATAATTTGATGCTGGTGTGACATCGAGATTTTCCAGATAGTTTTTAAGAGAAGCAGTTTTTTCATATGCAAGCAGTTCTTGGAGTCTTTTAGTGCACTCTTTTAATCTAGTTTTATTTTGGGGTGATCTGTGCTATTGCCATTCTCTTCTAGCTCTTCTTTTTGCACATACGAGAAGTTAAATATCTGTAGAATATATTCTGTTAAACCCAGTCTGCGGATGTGAGGAAGTGGCATGTTCAGCTGCCTGCTTAATATTTTCGTTAAGATTAGCAATATTAGATTCAATATCGTCATGAGCTCTTAGCTTAATGTTTTCAGTGCAATGACTACTAAGATATTTTTTGAATCGCAGCCAATTAACACGACTGACCATTTTCACATATGGGTGAGGTAGAGCACTTCTCAGTGGGCTACAGATTGTAACGATCGTGGGAGAGTGATCGGACGATAGATCTAGGGAAGCTTCCACGTGAATTAATTCCCTAGAAATATTTTTCATGACGCCAAAATCTATAATATTCGGAATATTATGTATGTCAGTAGGCCAGTAAGTGGGCTCCCCACTCGAAATGACGTCCAAGACCATTTTTGAAATTGTGTCCTCTAGGTGTGATGAGACGCGAACCCCAGAAAGTATGTTTTGCATTATAGTCTCCTGCTGCTACGAAACAAGGGCCAAGAGATTTGTAGAAATCCTCGTATTGATCCTCATTAATTGCGAATCTAGGAGGGGAGTAAATTGATGATATGAAAAAATTTGTGCAAAAATTTTCGATACAAATATTCGTTGCTTGTAGATGTTCTTCACAAATGTTGTCAAGAATATAATGCTTGAGTCTTGACTTTATTAGAATTGCTGATCCACCGCATGCTCTCCCTCTAGGGTCCTTTGAATCATATAAAATGTAGCCATTAATTTTGAATAGGCTTCTTGAAGTCAAATGAGTCTCAGAAACCAACATTATATCAATATTTTTTTCCATGAGGAAGTGCTCAAGTTAATTTTTATGTTGGCGAATGCCGTTTGCGTTCCAGAAACTTATCTTTAACGTGTTCATGGCTTGTTAAGTAATGCTTGAAGCAGTGTAGACTGCATTCGTAGCATTTCTTGCATCATGCTATTCATATTTGTCGTAAAATTATTTATAGTCAGCACTAGATTTTCAAAAGTAGCTTCAAGGCGACTAAAATTAAAGCTTGAGTTTGCATTCGTTGAATTATTTTGAGGCGGAATATTTTGTGTGGGAATATAACTAGTCTTAGCTGCATCGGCATACGATACACGTGAAGTGACAGGTTGGCTCATTTTAGCAAAAGTGACGGAGTAAGCGTTTGTTGTTTGTGCTGGAGCTAATTTAGGTTTTTGCCCCATAGTCTGTTTAACGAAAGAATAGACAGGACATCCTCTGTAGTTAGCGGTGTGATTACCTCCACAATTACTACATTTTTTTTCTGCTAGATCTTTAGGCTTAGTACAACCAGCAGTACCGTGCAATTCACCGCAGATAACACAAACTGAAGGTCACTTGCAGTAAGTTTTTGTGTGACCATATTCTTGACAATTATGGCACTGTACGGGTCCAGAACGCTTGTGTGGTTCTTCAACTGTTATTTTTCGGTATAAGAGGTATTTTAAATTATAAATTGGATGAGTCTCGCTTTTTTTTCAATTTTATATCGTTTGGCTCAAGTTCGACGCGAAATAGAGGTTGAGGAATCTTTTCCCTATTTATTATGTTAAGATACATTTTTTACCTTAAATCCCTGGAGGACGAGTACATCTTTTATTTCTTCGGGAGCAACATAGGAATCGATGCCCTTCAATACGATTTGCAGGCCTTTAGCACTTTTAAGCTGATATGTGTAGAAACTTTTCTTACTTTTTTCAAATTCAGTAATCAGTTTGCGAAAATCTTTTTCTTCATAAATTTGAATTTTGGTTTCATCAATGTTACCACGTTTTATTGGAACAATGTGAAATTTATTCTCACCAATGACTGAAATTAAATTTTTTATAAGCGCGTTTGAATTTTTTTCTCTCAAATAGATTGGAGGCGGCTTGGATGTTTTGTTCGTAGATACATCGGGTTCGTTGTTGTCAACTTGTAATATTTGAAAACGATTTTGACGGTTAATAGAGGATGCGCTGTTATCCCTAGACATTTTTGGAGCAGATGAAATTTTCGAAGACTTTGGGCTTCGTCCGCGCTTTACCACTGTTATATATCTGTCCATTCCCACTTGGACCTTGGGTTTTGGGCTGCTCTTAACTTCAGTAAAAACTTGGTTAAGTGATGATGTCGCTGAGTTAAATGTAGAAGTACTAGGCAACGGTAATGTTAACGAATCACTAGTTGGCATTGGACAAAGCGAAGTTGATCGCTGACGAAAAAGTGGTCTCGCCGTTTAAAAAAGTCTACTATCAGATTTCTTATTTATTTTGTTATCATTAAGAGCTTCAGAGCTCTCAGTAAGTCTATCATTAGATTTTTTATTTTTATTGTTTTCATTAAGAGCTTCAGAACTCACAGTAAAATAGGCATTTCTGCCATTAGAACTCACTTCACAGTTATTTGTTTTTGAGGTACTCATATAGAATATTCCTCAAGGGCACTTTTGTTTGTTTGTTTGTTTTTTTTTATTACGGTTTTTTTGTTTTTATTAATTGTGACTATGTAAAAAAAATATTAGCAATGCAAATAAAGCTAACAATAACAATATGTATTCCGAATATATTTTCGTACAATTTTTTTTTGTTTAGTATGAAATAAAAACTCCGCTAAATCGACTGTTCACTATGAATGTACAACGAGTTATATGATAATATGATAATATTTTTATCTAGGAAAAATGGTAAATAGTTACCTATTTTAACAATTCATTTCTTTTTATACGAATTTAAACTTTTAAATCTTAGACTAAAATTAGTTCATAAATTTTTTTAAACAAATAAATATTTTTTAATTCTGGTGAGTATTTTCTAACACTATGGAGGAGTTACAAGGTTTTTTATGACTAAAATAAGCTTCTACATGGTTTTTTGCTCACTCTCCGCAAATTAAAAATATCGATTTTTTTAAAGCAATGAAACTGTAGTTCCACTAGAATGACTTCCATTTTTTAACTGTGATTTAAAATGCATACATATTTATAATGTAGCGCATGTAATTTGAATACAGTTAATAATAATAACAACAAAACAAATATAATTCTTTTACCTGCATATGTATGTAAGCTTGTACATGAAACTATATAAAAAATAACAGTTTTTTTAAATATAAAGTAAACAAAATTTGCAGTTCACAGTATAATAGTTTGAATGTGTGTGATGTTAAATTTTAATATTTATAACCCTTGACAGAAACCTTGTGCTTTAACAGAGCTCTGTTAAGCTATAAAAATCCGACTAATGCCTTTCCAAAGGACTTCCATTAAATTATGTCACAGAGACGGGAAAAATTAATGCAAATTTATAGATGATGTGTTCCTTTATTAAAGCCCTAAACCTATCTCTGAAAAACATGAATTTGAACCAAATATCGTCAAGTTTTCAACTTGGAATTTTCTGTGGGTTACGCACTTTTCTTGGGAAGGAGGCGATGCGGGCGGACAAAAGTGGTCACCTATTATTGACCATATAGTACTCTAAAAACATGCATACTCAGAATTACTTGAAGTTCGAGTTTTCAGGAGATTTTCCAAAAACTTTAAATTTGTCCAACTAATTAAGATTTTCCAAGATGTGATCAATTTTTTTTTAGGAAGGAGGCGATACGGGCTGAAAAACAAACTCACCTCCTATGGACCACATAGTGCTCTGTACTACAGAGTTGCAACTATTTAGTAAAAAGTTGTTGACAGTGTTGTAAAAGAAAAGTATTATAAACAAGTTAGTAGCAATCAAAGCGAATTCATAACAGGTGGCTGCACCAGTGATTTTAGTCACAGCTGTTTTATTTTCAGTTGCCTTGGTAGCGATACTAAAAATTGAAGAGCATAAAAGTTTAAAAAATATGTACATGTGTATCATTACTTTGGCAAAAAAATAACCAAAATGAGAAAAATATTCACATCTCCACATTAAAGAAAAAAATAACCACTTTTGGTTAGAAATAACCAAAAACGGCAGCCCTGACGCCGACGAGCGACGAAAAAACAAAATTGAGAGAAAACTCTCTCTCTCTCGCTGTTTTTGTACACACAACAGCACCAATTCAGCTATTTTCTCGTCAAATATTGCGATTTTTAAGTATATTTTGCGGGAAAAATCATGATTTAGCTATTAGCGGGAATTCTAGCGATTTTTTGTCCATCACAATTCGCTTTAAAATGTAAGCTTGTTTAGAAGCGGTGAACGTATATTAAGCAAACTGTACAAAAAAAGATGATTGAATAGCGCCACAATTATGCAGGTTTAAAGGTGAGATAATGTAATGTCAAGCCTAACATCCGTATTGATTAGTAAATACGTTTATATTATTAATAATTTGAATAGAGCTTTAGATAACTGTTATGTTTACATGTGTTATTAGACTTAAAAATGTAGTACTTTAAAATGGCAACTCACAATACAAAAACCAGCAGGTTTGTCAGCACTACTTTCACTCTATAATATGAAGACATTTTTACTGGGGAAGTCCCGAAGTAACAGAAACGGCGAATAACATATGTTTCTGTACATAGCAGAACCGACACAATCAAAACTGGTGCAAATAGGTATATCTGTGCAGGCCTATAATATGTTCAGTGAAACTTAGTTATAACGAAAAACTTAATATAACGTATGTCTATGTCCCTTGAGAAAACCTCTTTATTGCAAAGTTTTTCACACAGAAATACACTATAGCTATAACGAACGAATTCTGAACAAAAAAGCCTCTATTCCTTCAAATAAATCCTAAATGATAAAGTCCCGTTAAATAAACAGCGATGTCTAATAGCCTGTTTGTAGAACGCGACAAGGGCGACTCACGACGAGTCATTTCATGGACGACTACGTAATGAAAAGCGTTTGTATAACGCGAATCGACTTTGTCGTGCAGCTTACGTTAACTCGCCCTTATGTCAAATATGTTCTAAATCGTACGGTTGCCAAAATGTTAAAATAAATTTTTAGTTTATATTTTTTCATATAAAATTGTGTTTTCAGCTAAAAAAACGGCAACCCTGAATAAATGAAACACAACTGACATGTTAAATAGTAAATAAATAAAAACAAATTGTGTGTGAAAATTAGCTTTAATAGAAATATTTGATAGTTAAAGAAAACTTCATAAGTGGAATAATAAATTTCTTTAATACTTCATACGCCTTTCACTCTTTTGCTGATGAAAAAGATGCTAGTGTTATAGCATTTACGCCTTTCTGTTTGTTAATTGGCTCTTCTTTATCTATGTGACTACTTCCGTGTGCTTGTTATCAAAATGAATGTGGCTTAAATCCTAAACTCTTGCCATTATTAGCTGGTATTTTAACAATAGGATTTGTGATACTGCAGAAAGTATATACATATGTATAATTGGATGAAAATTTGGTCATTCTAAATGGAGAAGTATGAATATTCAATATATTCTTATATTTAATTTTTGATTTTAAAGAAATCTAGTGTATTATTTTATATTTTCAGACAGTCCAAGGACGTTTGAAGGCTCTATTGTCTATATTGTGTCTGTGCTGATACCAGTTGTTATACTATGCCATATTAACTCCCGAGTGTGTAAATAATTAAGAAAAAAATATATTGGAATACATTATATTTCGGTTACAAAAGACTTTATTTTTAATTTGAATTTTATATTACGTTTTGTTACACTTTTTAATAAAATATAATTTTTAACTATATTTATGATTTGAACGGGCTAAAGTTCGTAACGCTTATATAATTATATAATTTTCAACTCCGACCAAAAAAAGAAGTGTTATAAATTTGTAGTGTGTGTTGTGTACCTGTACGATTCCACGTACAGACCAAACTGCTGGACCGATTTTGATTTAGTTTTTTTTTCTGCTTGAACGGTGACTTGATCGAGTGTTCTTAGTTATGTTTGAAGAACATCAGTCCAGTCGCTTTTATGATATCACATCTTTTCTAAATATATTTTGTTGAATCTCTGAGTATTTGACACCATAGCTCCCAAACGGCTAGGACGATTTTAATTTTGTTTCTTTTGTTTGAAAGCTAAATTTATCATATATCTTATTGTATATACTTGAACAAAATCGGCACCAAATCCACGAACTATGAAAACTAAAAAAACTGCATCGGGAGTTTTTAAAGTTAACGATAGTTTCCAAGCGGCTGGATCGAGTTTCTAATTACATATATTTGGTGCGTTTTAACTTTTACACCAATCTTAAACAAAATAAATCACAAGTTATATTTAACTATTTCTATATTGCAAATTCAGTTTTTATTTTATTTAATTATTAATTGTAATTTAATTTATTTTATAAATGTTAATTGCAAATTTTTATTTGACGCGTTTTGAGCAGCCGACAGACAAAATAGAATTGCGATCGTAAGTAAAAAGAATGAAAAAGATAAGCTGCCATCTTTTATATTTTAGTTGTAAATAAAAGGTAAGTTCACAGAGTTGGATAAATTGTCAGGGCGCCACATCATTCCCCCCGTCTGGAACGGATTCACCTGAATCTAAGAGGGATTCGGACAGGTCTACCGCTGGAAGTAGCTTTTGGCTGACACGCCGTAGGTTGAAAATTAACTGTCCTTCCGGGTGATTTTACTGCTTCGTTCTGTAGTACTTTGTGTTTACTTAAAGCTGTGCCTGTTGACTCTTGTAAGTTTGTTGGGGGAGTCGGTGAATCTGGCTTACTTGCTGGATTTTCATATAGTTCATTATTTGTTATGAACGCTGGCTTTAGGCGGTCAATACTGATGCTAGTTTGTCGGCCTCTTATCAAGACTTTAAAAAACTTCTCGTATCGCTTTATGATCAAATACGGTCCGTCATAAGGGTGAGTTAGTGACGGGCGGATCGAGTCATTTCGGACAAAGACGTGCGATGAAGACCATAAGCTTTTTGATACAAAAGTTCGAGGCGTTGTGTGGTGAGAAGCGTCGACCGGTCTTATATTTTGCATGTGCGTTCGGAAGTTTGTAAGGAAATCGCTGTCGGTGTTTGTAACGTTTTTTGAATGGAAAAATTCTCCAGGAATTGTGAGCGTCGATCCGTATACCAGCTCTGCTGGCGAGGCATCTATATCGGGTTTAAACGCTACTCGCAACCCCAGTAGAATCATTGGCAGGTGCGAAACCCATTTTGTATGGTCGCGGCATAAGATTGCGGTTTTCAGCGTACGATGCCATCTTTCTATTATACCATTTGATTGCGGGTAATACGGTGTTGTTTTTAAATGAGTTGCGCCAATTTCCTTTACAAGTTCGACGAATATTGACGACTCGAATTGTCGGCCTCGATCCGAAGTTATCCGCGCCGGCACACCAAATCTAGAAATCCAGTGGAATAGGAGGGCTTTTACTACTGTTTCAGCAGTCATGTCGGGGATCGGTATTGCCTCTGGCCATCTAGTAAACCTATCGATTATCGTCAAACAGTATCGCTGCCCTTCGCAAAGAGGGAAAGGGCCAACGATATCGATATTAATGTGTGAGAAACGTTGTTTAGTAGGTTTGTATTTAGCAGGCATTGAACGAGTGTGCTGCTGAATCTTCGATCTTTGGCATTGAATGCAGTTGCGAACAAAAGTCGTGCAATCCTTGCGCATGCCGGGCCAGCAATATTTGCTTGAAGTTAATTTCGTTGTAGCTCGAACGCCTGGGTGAGATAAGCTGTGGGTTGAAGTTAAAATTTGATGACGGTAATTCTTTGGAATAAAGGGTCTGATTAGTTCTGTAGAAGTATCACAAACCAATTGCTTATCCGAACCTGGAATCGGAAAGTGTTTAAGTTTTAATGAATTCATTCTAGCGGTCTCATTATTAAGTAAATTCTGAAGTTCGTCATCGTTTTGTTGAGCCAGTGCTATGTGGGAGTAGTCTATAACTTGACTTACTGAGTCCACACGAGAGAGTGCGTCAGCCGCGGCGTTGTCTATGCCAGGTGTGTGTCGGATGTCCGTTGAAAACTGGCTGATGAAGTCAAGCTGACGAATTCGACGTGGAGATGCATTCTCAAGTTTTTGACGAAAAGCGAATATCAGTGGTCGATGGTCGGTGACGATGTAGCAGTTTCGTCCCTCGATCATATAACGGAAATGACTAACAGACTGATATATTGCTGTTAGTTCGCGGTCGTAGGTGGAGTATTTTTGTTGCGTTGTCGTAAACTTTTTTGAGTAAAATGCCAATGGCTGAAGGCACCCGTCAACTTTCTGATGTAGAGCCGCCCCTATAGCAGTATCGGAGGCATCGACATAAATTGCCAATTCAGCATCTGCAGCGGGGTGTGCTAGGAGGGCTGCTTGAGCTAACTCGTCCTTGCAGCGTTGGAAAGACACCTCAGCGGAATTGTCCCACCTTATCGGGGTGCGATCGTTTTTCTTGTTTCCGATTATTAAGCGTTGTAAGTGCATTTGGTAGTCGATTGCATGCGGCAAGAATTTGCGGTAAAAGTTTAACATGGCAATAAATCTTTTCAGCTCTTGGGCTACCTTAGGCTTAAAAAAGTTTAGTACTGCTTCTAATTTCTCTGGCAGTGGTCGAATGCCGTCAGCGTTAACCAAGTGGCCAAGAAATTTTATTTCTTTTTTGCCAAATTCGCATTTGCTTAGATTTATTGCCAGATGATTATTTCGAAGTCGTTGAAATACCTCCGCAAGGTCGAGTCGGTGCTGTTGAATTGAGGCGGATGCTACATAAATATCGTCGATATACGGAAAAACAAAATCTAAGCCACGAAGTACTTCGTTGATTAGCCGCTGGAACGTTTGAGCCGCGTTACATAGTCCGAATGTCATAAATGTAAATTCATATAGGCCGAAGGGTGTACTTATGACAGTCTTCGCTATGTCATCAGGGTGTATTGGCACTTGGTGAAATGCTTTTTGCAAATCGATTTTAGAAAAATAAATTTTACCCCTTAAGTTTGATGTAAAGTCTGTTAGGTATGGAAGCGGATATCGATCTGGTAGCGTTTGAGCGTTAAGAGCACGGTAGTCACCACATGGTCTCCAAGTTCCGTCACTTTTCTTTACTAAGTGCAACGGACTGGACCAGTTACTTTTTGAGGGTTGACAAATACCTGTTTTCATGAGAAACTCGAATTCTTTTTTCGCTGCCGCAAGCTTCTCGGGTGATAAACGACGTGAACGGCAAAAAACTGGTTGCCCAGTCGTAATAATTCTGTGTTCAATTGACGATTTTGTTGCTGAGCCGAATGGCGAAAGCTTCGTTATGTCAGAAAAATTTTTCCAAAACGTCTGCAAACGGGTCGGATGAATTAAAGGTCTTGATAGTGGCCGCTTCAAAAGCATTGGGCGTTGTAAGTTGAGATACTATGCCCGTCATAATTCTATAAGACGGTTTCGTCGTAGGTCAATAAGCAGGTCGTGGTGTTTAATAAAGTCGCTACCAATAATCGGTGACGTCACGTCGGCGACTACGAATGACCATAGAAAACTTCGTCTTAAACCAAGGTCAATTTTAATTCGCTTTTCGCCTACCACTTTAATGGGTGAACCGTTGGCGGCGTATAAAACTATTGCTGTAGGGCGCATGTCGAAAGACTTTGAAGTCAGTGGCAGGACAGAAACATCTGCGCCGCTGTCTACCAAAAAATTTTTGTTACTAATTTTGTCTCTTACCTGCAGGCGAAATACGTGGCAATTAGTGGTGATCTCGCCGGAATCAACCACTTGCCGAAGGAGTCAGTTTGCCTGGTGACTGGATGATGGTGCGCTTGAGGTTGAGGCGACGTTGTCTCGATTTTTGTATTTGCAGGGCCTGCGGCATTTTCGTGCACGGGAAGCGTATTTTTTATGATACCAGCATTCAGTACCGCCCATTGTGTTGTAAGCGTACGTTGCACGTGGCGCTGAACGTGTTGTTGAAAAACTGCGTCGCGAAGGAGACCTGGCCGCTCTGGAACGAGAACGCGCCGAGAGGCGTTCGAATTTTTTGCCTAGCTCAACAATTGCTACGCGCAACTCATTTATTGCACTACCTGACGTGGCCTCAACTTTGCCAATGTGGTTGGATGCTATTGCATCGACTACAGCGTCAGCAACTTTCGTATATTCGGCTGGTATGCCTGCTGAAGCGGCGATAACTGGCTGAGCAAATTCCGGAAGCCTTTTTGTCCATAACCCCTTGACAGCTGCTTCCCCTAACGTTGTTCCTGCGACTCGCCGCATTTCGTAAAATAATTCCGAGGGTTTCTTGTCTCCAAGAGGTAATTCGGACAAAAGTCTGTTTAGGCGGCGTTGCTCACTGTCGGCAAAATGATTTATAATTTTTGTTTTGATGAAATCGTACCTGTTGTTTGGAGGCATTGAAGCGATTACGTCAGCTAGTTGCGCAATGACGTTCGGGTCGAGTGCTGCTAGGATAGTCGCTGTCTTTTGCTTGTCCGCGACTATACCAGACGCCGTAAACCAGAAATCCATCGATATAAACCAGGCGTCAATATTGTTGCTTGACATTGGTGGCACTGGTAGTCTGGCATAGATTGCGGACACATTGCCTTGTATAGCGGTGGGATCGCCTTGCATGTCGTGCTCGTTGACAACAGTCTCTTTCTGATGAACATTAACGCTTTCGCTTTCGTTTTGATATATTTTTTGTATGTAATTTTAAGTTTTAACCTTGGGTTTTTGTACACTAATTTTGTATGCTTCGCAAACTAAAGTTCTTCTCTGTTCATTAATTTTAAGTTTTCATAATTTTTGTTATCTAGGTTTAGACTTTTCTTTCCCTTTTTATTGAATTCCTTAAACACAAGTTTTTAAATTTTAAATCGTAAATTCACTGGCACTTTCTCTTCTAATATTAAGATTTTTTTATATTTTCAATTAAAGGTTTTATTTGCTTCTTTTATAATTAACTTTTTATTTCTACTTAAGTGTTTTTTTTTAACTATTTTACAAATTTTGGCTAACTTCAGCTCAAAAATTTTTCTCCGGTTGCCAGCCACATCATCTTTCCTCGTGCAAACCCAAATCGTAATTAAATGTCAAATAGTTTTATTTGCCCTACCTTAACTCAAAAAAGCACTAAAAAGCGTAAATAGCACTAACGTGAAATTTTTTTTATAATATTTATTATTTTTTAAGTTATTCTCTATTTCGGCAATAATATCAACATCTTTAATGAAATATATCGGACGGAAAAGGAATGATTTATACTGAAAAATATATACAGCAAGTTCTCATTAAAGTAATTTTTCTTAAAGCACCACTTAGTACTTTATGTTAGTTCGGCGCTCAAAATTTGGCGTTTTGAGTGAGCCTTCGTAAAAGCACCGAATGGCTATCGACGAATTCGTCAACGTGGACGAATTGTTTGCATTTTCATATGTACAATTTTTAATTTTTTTTCCATGTTTTTTTATTTATTGTATCTTCATATATGAACTAACAATAAGTATTCAAATCTTAAATCTAACATATAATTAATAGGCCCGACCAATGCGAGACATAACTAAGTGATAGTTGTAAATAATACATAAGTGATGATAAGCAAAAAAAAATTTTTTTTTCAAGCAACTTCATTCGGAGTGTTTAGTATTAGAGCCCTTGTATCTGTCTTTTTTAAGCGGATATGTCCAGTAAAGTTCAAAATATTACGAGCAAGCGGATTAGGATGTGACTCGAGTTTTGTTAAGTATTTGCCTACGTATTTTGCAATTTCTTCAGTCGCTAGTGGCATATTTAAATCACAAAATATATTTTTGAATTCTTAATGTACCATGGAGCAGATGTTATTAACCTTAAAATTTTGTTTTGTTTTGTTTCGTTGAATTCTCTATACATTGGAAGCAGAAGCAGTGCCCCATAATTGGATACCGTAACACCATATTGGCTTTAAAAGCGACTTGTATATTAAAAGTTTGCAGTCTAGGCTGAGTGTTGAATTTCTGCCAATCAGCCAATGTACCTGAGTTAATTTTAGTTTCATTTGAGTTAACTTATAGTCAATGTGATGTTTCCATGTAAGCCGTCGATCGAGGTGTATACCAAGATATTTCACATGTGAATGTTGAGGAACAACCTGATTATTAATCCGAATGGGGGAACAAGTATCTCTTCGTAAGGTAAATGTTATATGGACACACTTTGGTTCATTTACCTTAATTCTCCATAAGTTTAACCATAGTTCCATCTGGCTAATGTGTTCCTGGAGTTTTTGGGATGCCTCATCAGGGTTTTCGTGCATACTAAGGCAGGCGGTATCGTCGGCAAATGTAGAAGTGTGGATACTACTGCTCACAGGCATATCACAAGTATAAATCAAATATAAAAATGGCCCCAGTATACTCCCCTGTGGCACACCGGATGAGATAGTTTCAGGCATACTCATAAAGTGTCCTTCCACAACTGTAAATTTTCGTGCAAGAATTCGTGCAAGAATTCATGCCACACTTTATCAAATGTCTGCGAAGCATCAATAAACACGGCAGAACAATACTTCTTTTCCTCAAATGTTTTTGTGATAAATTGAACCAATCTATGCGTTTGCTCAATGGTGCTATGCTGGCTTCTAAAACCAAATTGATGGTCCGGGATGCACCCATTATCAGTTAAAATTGAAGACAATTTTGTCATGAGTAGCTTTTCAAAAAGCTTTGACATTGTTGACAGTAAACTTATTGGCCTATATGACTCAACCTTGGAAAGATCTTTACCTGGCTTTGGAATCATTTTAACCTTGGCAAGCTTCCAGCAGTCTGGATAATATTCCAGTCGTAAAATGGCATTAAAAATGAATAACAGGATTCTAATTGCAGTACGAGGTAACTTAATCAGCATCAGGTTACTAATTCCATCCATACCGGGAGCTTTTTTCGGGTTGAGTTCGGCAATTAGTTTTTGTACATCACACATCGTAAATTTTAAGGGTCGACGGAGTAGAGCAACTACACTCGGCAAATCAGCAACACCGGTACATGTATTTGGTGTAAATACGGATTTTAAATGTTCAGCAAATATGTTACCTTTTTCAGTATCGCTTCTTGCCCAACCTCCGGTAGATGTGCGCAGAGGTGAATTAAACTCAACTGGTGTTTTAAACTTTTTAGCAGCGCGCCACAAAGAGTAATTAGATGCTGGTGTGACATCAAGGCCTTCTAGATAATTTTTTAAAGATGCAGTTTTTTCAGATGCAAGCAACTCTTGGAGTCGTTTAGTGCACTCTTTAAATCTGATTTTGTGTTGAGGTGATCTGTGCTGTTGCCATTCCTTTCTATCTCTTCTTTTTTCATGTACGAGATGTTCAACGTCTGTAGCATAAATTTTATTAAACCCAGTATGCGGATGGGAGGTAGTGGCATGTTCAGAAGCTTGTTTAATATTCTCGTTAAGATTTGCAATGTTCGATTCAATATCATTGGGTGTTCTTAGCGTAATATTTTCCGTGCAATGACTACTAAGATATTTTTTGAATCCCAGCCAATTAACACGATTTATCATCTTTACATATGGGTGAGGTAAAGCTCTTCTCAGTGGACTACAGATTGTAACGATCGTAGGAGAGTGATCAGACGACAGATCTAGGGAAGCTTCAACGTGAATTAATTCCCTAGAAATACTTTTTATGACGCCGAAATCTATAACATCCGGAATTTTTCGTACGTCAGTAGGCCAGTAAGTAGACTCCCCACTTGAAATAACATCGAAACCCATTTTTTAAATTGTGTTGAACAACGCCCTACCTCTAGGCGTAATAAGACGCGAACCCCAGAACGTATGCTTAGCATTGTAGTCGCCAGCTGCAACGAAACAAGGTCCAAGAGATTTGTAGAGCTTCTCGTATTGGTCCTCAGTGATTGAAAATCTGGGAGTGGAGTAAATTGAAGATATCACAAAATTTGTACAAAAATTTTCAATGCAGATATTTGTTGCTTGTAGATGTTCTTCACAAATGTTGTCAAGAATATAGTGCTTGAGTCTTGACTTTATTAGAATTGCTGATCCACCGCATGCTCTCCCTCTAGGGTCCTTTTTTTTTTTTTTGTTGCGAGTAAGGAGGAAAATGTATTAGTGCATTCGCGTGATATGTCGGGCTCGCCAATTTTTGGAATACCGACTAAAAACCCCCTATACAACCTTTGCTAGATGAAATTCCACCCTGGGACCGCTTGCCGCATTGCTTCAAGGTGGATTCTATTGCGGCTGAGCTTGCCGTCATCTTTTATTTTTCCCGCTTTCGTTTTTGTCTATTCTGCTGCATCCACGTCGCGTTTTTTTGTGCGCAAAATTATTTCGCAGAATTTAGCTACTTCTCTCCAACGGGTTTCGTCCGTTGTTATTGTATCTACAATATTTTCGACTGTTAGCATTCCAGTCACGTTTTCTGTCTCTCGGCGTTTTTTCAACCACCGTGTGCACTTAAAGAATGTGTGTTCAGCATCATCTATTACTTTCTCGTTTTCGTACAGGCAAAAAGGTAAACTGCATTTGCCGATTTTAAACAGAAACTTTCGGAAATACCCGTGCCCGGATAGCATCTGAGTTAGGTAGTAATTTACCTCTCCGTGTTTCCTGGTTATCCATCTCTGGATGTTTGGAATGAGCCTTGCGGTCCATCTTCCAGTTGTGTTAGCTTCCCATCTTTCTTGCCATTTTTGAAAAGTTTGTTGTCTAATGGTATCTGCTGCTCTTGGTTCAAATTCATTTGCACGATTCTGTAACCATACTTCCCTTCTCTCTATAATGGTGAGATCTATTGGTATCATTCCTGCAATGACTAGCACGACGGCTTCTGACACGGTACGATAAGCGGATGTTATTCGTAATGCAGCTGTTCTCTGTACTGCTAGGAGAGCGTTTGCTCTTTTTTGAATTTTCATTTGTTCTCCCCAGATCTCGCAACCGTAGAGGAGTATACTGGTACTTGCTTCCAACAGAAGTTTTCGCCTACTTGGTAAGGGTCCTCCAATATTTGCCATTAATCGGCTCAGCTGTGCTGTTATTTTGACTGCTTTTTACGTAGCGTGCTCGATTTGATATATATACTTCAATTTCGAGTCAAGTTTTATTCCCAGGTAGTTTAAAACTCTCTTAGTGGTTATTGTTGTATCGTCAATCTGAATATTTATCTCTAAGGGTATATGCCGTCTGGTCAGAAGCACTACCTCAGTTTTGTGTGTAGCTAGTTGCAAGCCATGTGTACATAGCCATGATTTAGCTCTTATCATGACCTGTTTTAGTCTCCTTGTTACCTCCTCTACATTTCCACCTTTGATTACAGCTGCTATGTCATCAGCGTATCTCACTAAAAACGTATCTGATGGCATTTCAATTTTCAGGATTTCATTATAGGTTATATTCCACAAGTCTGGCCCCAGTATAGAGCCCTGCGCCACACCTCCTGTCACGCTAGTTTCAATTTGGCCCGTTTTGGTATAATATATCAACTTTCGATCTTTGAGATAATTTCTGATCATTCGTAATAAATACTCTGAAATGCAAAAATTGTCTTCTAAGGCTTTCAGTATATCTGTCCACCTAAGGCTGTTAAAGGCATTTTTAACATCTAGCGTCGCCAGGAGAACTATACACCTGCAAGGAGTTGCCTGTTGTACAGCCTCAACTACATCAGTTACGTCTTTTAGGGCTCCAATAGTTGAACGTCCAGGCCTAAAACCATGTTGCCTTTCTGAGAGGCCCCCTCCAGCAACAATGGCTTCATGTAGGCGAGGTTTTATCAATCTTTCTAACAGTTTTCCTGCAGTATCTAACATACAAAGAGGTCTATAAGATTATGGAGATTTTGGATCTCCCTTTCCTTTACTTATGAGGACTAGTCTTTGTTCTTTCCATACCCTTGGAAATACTCCTTCCTGCAAACATCTATTATACATGTTTAAGAAGATCTCAGGTCGTTTTACGGCTATCTCCTTTATTACTTCAGCGGGTATTCCATCTGGTCCAGGCGCTTTGTTACTTTTAAGCTTATTAGCTGCAACTGTTAACTCTTGTTCTGTGAATAATGGAATGTGTATTATTTCATCTGTGTGGGTTCTGTCCATCGGGATTTGGTTTCTCGGGAAGAGAGTTGTTACAATTTTTTCCATATCTTCTGTTTCCATTGGTGCTGTTGGGATCCTAGCTCCAAGTTTTCCCATGACTATTTTATACCCTGTGCCCCAGGGGTTTTGGTTTATGTCTTCTCGTAGATCTTCCCAAAGTTGCTTTTTGCTTTTAAAAATCGTAAGCTGCAGTTTTTTCTTTGCTTCTTTGTATGTTGTCCTTTCGTTTTCAGCGTCCCCTCGACGTCTTGCTCTAGTGTATTTACGCTTCTAGGGTCCTTTGTATCATATAAAGTGTAGCCATTCATTTTAAAGAGGCTTCTAGAAGTCAAATGAGTCTCAGAGACCAACATTATATCAATATTTTTTTCCGTAAGGAAGTGCTCAAGTTCATTTTTATGTTGGCGAATGCCGTTTGCGTTCCAGAAACATATTTTTAACGTGTTCATGGCTTGTTAATTAATGCTTGAAGCAGAGTATTCTGCATTCTCAGCATTTCTTGCATCATGGTAGTCATATTTGTTGTAAAGTTGTTTATAGTTAGCACCAGATTCTCAATAGTAGCTTCAAGGCGACTAAAATTAAAGTTTGAGTTTGCATTCGTTGAATTATTTTGAGGCAGAATATTTTGTGTGGGAATATAACTAGTCTTAGCTGCATCGGCATACGATACACGTGAAGTGACAGGTTGGCTCACTGGAGCAAAAGTGGCGGAGTACGCGTTTAATGGTTGAGCTGGAGCTAATTTAGGTTTTTGCACCATAGCCTGCTTGACGAAAGAGTACACAGAACAACCTCTGTAGTTAGCGGTGTGATTACCTCCACAATTACTGCATTTTTTTCCGCTTGATCTTTTGGTTTGGTACAACTTGCAGTACCGTGCAATTCAGATAACACACACTGTAGGTTAATTGCAGTAAGCTTTTGTATGGCCATAGTCTTGGCAATTATGACACTGCACGGGACCTGCACGCTTATGTGGATCTTTAACTGTGATTTTTCTGTATAAAAGGTATTTAAGGCTATAAATAGGATGACTCTCGTTTTTTTTCAACTGTATATCATTTGGCTCCAGTTCAACACGAAATAGGGGTTGGGGTACTTTTTCTTTGTTAAATATGTTTGATACATTCTTTACCTTAAATCCCTGGAGGACAAGTGCATCTTTTATTTCTTCAGGGACAACATAAGATAGATTCTTACCCTTCAATACGATCTGCAGGCCTTTAGCGCTCTTAAGCTGGTATGTGTAGAAGCTTGTTTTATTTGTTTCAAATTCAGAAACCATTTTGCGGAAATCCTTTTCATCATAAATTTGAATTTTCGTTTCATCGATGTTGCCACGTTTTATTGGGACAATGTGGAATTTATTTTCACCAATGACCGAAATTATTTTTTTAATAAGGGCATTTGAATTTTTCTCTCTCAAGTAGATTGGTGGCGGCTTGGATGTTTTATTCGAGGATACATCGGGTTTGTCGTTCTCATCTTGCAAAATTTTAAAACGGTTTTGGCGATTAGTTGAGGATGCGCTGTTATCTCTAGACATCTTTGGAGCGGATGAAATTTTTTAAGAATTCGGGCTTCGCCCACGCTTTACCACGGTTATATATCTGTCCATACCGACTTGCACCTTTTGAAATACTGTTATCTGTAGTGATAACTTTGTTAAGTGACGAATAAGAGCCTGAAGGGGATGATATTACTGACTTATATGAAGAAGTACTAGGCAATTGTAATGTTAATGAATCACTACTATTTGGCATTGGACAAAGCGAAGTTGATCGCTGACGAAAAATTGACTTTGCCGTTAAAAAAAACACTTTCATTAGATTTATTATTTTTATTTTTTTCATTAAGAGCTTCAGAACTCACAGTAAAATAGGCGTTTCTGCCATTAGAACTCACTTCATAATTTTTTGTATTTGAGGCACTCATATAGAGTATTCCTCAAGGGCACTTTTTGTGTTTTTTTCCTTACGGTTTTTGTTTTGTTTTTGTAATTTATGATTGTTTGTCTGTTTTTGAGGTACTCGTATAGAGTATTCCTCAATGTCACTGTTTATATTTTTTTTGTTTGCGTTTTTTTTTTTTGTATTTGTTATTTCCACTATGTAAAAAATATTATCAAAGCAATAAAGCTTATTTATTAAAGTCAGTATGTACCTATTACGAATAATATGTACTACGAATAATATTTTGTATACTTTTTTGTTTGTTTGTATGTAAGAAAAAATTCCGCTAATCGACTGTTCGCTATGAAGGTACCACGAGAACTATATACAAATGTGTTTTAATTTTTATTACGAAAAATTCGTCGATCATGCCAGTTGTGTTACTAGCATAATGCTATAAACACAACTGGGACGGACGACGAATTTCAATTAGCATTCGCTACGTAAATTCGTCGTGTGATGCTAGGAACACAATTGGGACGAACGACGAATTTTTCGGTGCGAACTTTCGTCATAAAAAATAAAACAAATTTGTGCATATGAAAATAAACACAACACCGCCGTACAACGAAATTCGTCGTGCGTGACGAACTCTAAAATAGATTTATTTTTATTTTGTACGCCGACGAACGACGAAAAAACTAAATTGAGAGAAAGATTTTTGTATCCCTCTCTGTTTTTGTACACACAACAACCAACTTTATTAAATATGAGAGTGGGATTCGGTGAGTTAATTCGTCGTTATTGTGCTTCACACGACGAATTTACGCAGCGAATGCTTATCGACGAATTCGTCGACGTTGACGAAATTAGTCCTTCATCCCAGTTGTATTTCTAGCATGAAGCGCAATAACGACGAATTTACTTACTGAATTCCTCTCTCATATTTGATAAAGTCGGTTGTTGTGTGTACAAAGACAGAGAAAATGAGAGAGAAAATGGTTTTTTTCGTAGTTCGCCGACTAATAATAATAAATCTATCGGATGTTGCATACACTTGCAATTGCAACTTTCGTCCAACGTACTGATTGCGTGTATTTTCATATGCAGACATGTATTCTATTTTTTACGACTAATATTCGTAACCGAAAATGTCTTAATGATCAAATCACGATTATATTCAGTTACGGATGATTAATAATTTATTACTAATTGAAAAGTAATCTGAATTACTTGAAAATACAAAAAATAATCCAATAGAATCAAAAGTAATTAAAAAATAGTCCGATTCTTTTTAAAGATTACTTTTAATTCTTTTTGATTATTTAATAATAATCAAAAGTAATCTTTGAAAGTAGTCGTATTATTTTTATAACCTTAACCAAAAATGGAAAAGGGTATATGCATATAGGTTTGTTATTCCGTGTGTAATTTCCAAAATATGATTATGTGACCTATAAAGTGTATATATCCTGTGTCCTCATGCATAGGAATGACGAATAAGCGATGTCCGTCTGATGTACGTGAAATCAGTTTTCCGAAGCTCCTAGAAAAGATTGAGACTTCGGTCTTAGACTGGTGTATCAGAAGTGGTCCAACTTAGGTAGATATTGAAAATCAGCAAAATCGGGAAGACGGTTTCAGAGCTAGAAAGCTTAAACTTTATTTTGCCATACAAAATAACTACCGCAAACTAATTATTAATATTTGTATTAAATAAACTTATTTCATACTTCAGCATGAATATGAGTCTGAACACAATGTAACGATTATTTAATGCGGTGCGGGTTTCCATACGATTTTGAAGTAAAAAACTGCAGTGCAGGACGGAATAAAATTAAAATTTATTTTATTTTCATTGCGGAGTTTCTTATTCTCTCAATTTTTGATACTCTTTCTCTTGCTGACGTTGCCGTAGTTTTTGAATAATTGGCTGTGTTCACAACATTTTTGAAAAAAAACATGATTTTGATGTTCAAACATTTTTGTCATAGATTATAAAAGTTTAAAAAATATATCAAATATATCTACGAATGTATAAAATGTTAATAATTTTTTGTTTTTAGTTATAAAAATTTATGCACAAAAAAATTAACGAAAATTTAAACAAACAATGACAAGTATTGCCGGCAGCGTGACCGTTTGACCGACTAAAGTGGCAAATTGCCACTTTTTCGACTGCCTTGCCACTTTTTCGAGTGCTTTTGCCACTTTTGATCTCCATTTTTTTACAGTGAATTATATAAAAATACATTAAAAATCAAAAAATTAGTGTAGTTTTCTTGATTTTTTTTAATTTTGCCCCATTTTTTGGGTAAATCCCCTTTTTGGTGGCACTTTTTGAAAAATGTCATCGGTCATCCTGATTGCCGGCGCCGTCTTCCGTTGTATTATGTTTATTTTTCTCTCCCGCACCACAAACATTGTATTTAGACTCTAAAACTGGTATTTCTAATTAAAAAAATTTAAAAAAAGTAAGAGTGCTATATTCGGCTGTGCCGAATCTTATATACCCTTTACCAAAGTGCGTTTATGTAGTATAGAGATACACACATAAGCACAGAGATATTTATGTAGATATTAATTTTGAGAAAAAATTCATAATTTTTGCTCTAGTGCAATTTTTAATAAGTGACCTCTCGGTATTTTTCGATTAAATATGTTTTTTATATATATAAAAAATACAAGTTTTCAGGAGAGCAAAAAAGAAACGGTTCGTCTCTTTATGCTTCGGTGTATGGATAAAAGTTCATATGCAATTATTAAGGAATTGATTACATCTATATATATTAGTAGTAAGTTTAATTATGAAGCGCATTTATTGAGATACGAGTTTGGTGCATTAAGAGTAATTTTAATTCTTGATATTTGATCAGTAAGTTACTCGTTTGTTGCACTTATAGCTAAACAAACAAATAATGCCGTTATATCAAAATTATCAAATGAAAACAATATTTAATATCCCAGATGGCATGAGATTCGATCTAATGTTCTCTTAAGCTTCGAACTTCGAAAATAGTTTTAGTATTGTACCTCCATTCCAAGTAAATTATGTAATTTTTTTTTATTTAATAATCTTTGATTTTGCAAAATTGTCAATTTCCTCAATTTAAACATCCCATTGGAAAAGGTATTTATAGTGGTATTATGTAAACGTTTATTCCTAAAAAATTTTTTTGAATTTCTTGAGCTCAAAGGAACGGTTTCAGGGAAATGAAACAAAACATGTTCCTTATTTAACTTTATAGTTAGGACTGTAATTTAGCTATACATTTTATTTCCATCTCCATTTACTAAAAATAAATTCAGTAAAGTGCGACTCTGAGTTGTGCACGAAGGGTTCCGTAGTAATAGTATATGAACTTTAGCCTATATAAAATATAATTTTGGCATTTCTTTCGTTTTTGGGGCTTTTTCGGTTTGAAGTGTTTTTTGTTTTTTTTGCGTTTTTGACGTTTTTTAATTTGGTAATTTTTTTCGTTTACAGATATTTTTTGGTTTTTGGAATTTTTTTTAATTGTGCGTTTTTTTTAGTTTTGGTGCTTTTTTCTCGTTTTAGTGATTTTTTAGGTTTTTGGCATTATTTTCAATTTGGTGCTTTTTAAATTTTGGCGATTTATTTTATTTTGGTGATTTTTTTAATATTGGTGATTTTTTTTCATTTAAAGAATTTTTTTTTGGTTTTGGCGATGTTTTTCGGTTTTTGACATTTTTTTTAAGTATGGCGATTTTTTTTCATTTAGGCGATTTTTTTCACATAGGAATTTTTTTTTGGTTTTGGTGATTTTTTCGGTTTTTGGCGTTTTTATTTCTTTGTGGCAATTTTTTTAGTTTTGACACTTTTTTCTCGTTTTGGCCATTTTTTTCATATAGGCAATTTTTTGTCGTTTTGGCGATTTTTTTGATTTTGGCGATTTTTTTCATTTAGGCAATTTTTTTTTAATTTTTGGCGATTTTTGTTCATATACGCGATTTTTTTGTTTTGGCGATTTTTGTGTTTTTTTGGCGTTTTTTCATTGTGGGATTTTTTTTTATAGTTTTGACAGGTTTTTCTCGTTTTGGCGATTTTTTAGGTTTTTGGCATTATTTTTAATTTAGTGCTTTTTAAATTTTGGCGATTTATTTTATGATGGTGATGGTGATCTTTTTAATTTTGGCGATTTTTTTCATATCGGAAATTTTTTGTTTGGTTTTGGCGATTTTTTTTCATTTAGGCGATTTTTTTTAATTTTTGGCGATCTTTGTTCATAAAACAATTTTTTTTTTGGTTTTGGCGATTTTTGCGGTTTTTGGAGTTTTTTTTAATTCTAGCGATTTTTTTCGTTTTGGCGATTTTTTAAAATTTTTAGCGATTTTATAATTTTGGGATTTTTTACTTTTACCGTTTTTAGACCCTTAGCTTTTACTGTTCCTGAGAAAATAGCCTTCTTCCTAAAACATGAAATATGTTTAATTATTAGAAAAAAAGTTAAAGTTGTCCAACCCTGGTAACGTTTTTTTAATTTGTTAAATTTAATTTTTTTTTAATTATAAATACCAATTTTATTCACACCGTTAATTTAATAAAAAAGTAATAAGAACTAGTGTTCGGTAGTTATTTTCTTTGGGAAAATAGAGAATGAGTTTTCCAACTCTGAAACCGTGTGCTCGATTTTACTCATTTTTAATAGCAAAATTTTTCGGAAAATTTCTGACACACCAGTCCAAGAACGAAGTCTCTAGCTCTTTTGGGAGCTTGGTAAAACCGATTTCACGTACAGACAGACGGACAGAAGGACATCGCTTGTTCGTCTTCCCTATGCATAAGGATCCAGAATATATAAGTTAACGTACAATAAATTCAAATACCTTTTCGTACATTTAATTGCAATTGCTGACAAAGCATCTAGCTCTTTAGTTTTTCGTGGGAACAAGCAGCCAACAAACAAACAGAAGTTTCGCGTTACCGCGTATGCAAGGTGCCTGGAATGCAAGGTATGCAGCAAGTAAACAAAAGTGTCGCGTTACCGCGTGTGCAAGAGTTTTGTCATGCATTTAAGTTAGTTTTAAGTTATTATCTGAGCAGTAATTTTTGAGCCTTAAATAAACTATAACGTGTTGCGGAAGCAACACAGTTTTTTTTTTTAAATAAAACAAATTTATATTTTATTGATTGGCGCCCGAGCAGGGACCCTTGTTAAAGGTCCTAACAAAAAAGCCTTGAAAAGGGGTGATTCGATGTCACAGCCCCTCAAGCCATAGGTTAAGTTAGTTAAGGAATTTAAGAAGAAAAATTTAAAATAATAAATAAATAATGTGAAAAATAAAATTAATAAAAGGAAAATGTGCAATTAAAAGAAATCATGAAAAAATAAAGATAAAATTTAAGAAAATTGGAAAATTGAAAAAATTAAATTAAATATTTGTGAAAATTATTTGAATAAAAAATAAGAAATGTAAATTAAAGCTTAAAAGCAAGAACACAAAGATAAACGAAAAAATTAAATTAAATATTTGTGAAAATTATTTGAATAAAAAATAAGAAACATAAATTAAAGCTTAAAAGTAAGAATACAAAGGATAAATGAAAAATTTTTAATGTTTGCGAAAATTAGTTGAATAACAATAAGAAATACCTATTAAAAAGTTTATTTAAGTTTAATATTTGTGAAAATTAAAAAAGAATTTAATGTTTTTTCAAAATAAGAAATAAAAATTTTTTCTTCAACTTGTGAATTTTAAATTAAAGGAAGAAATAATTAAAGTTAAATAAAGACTATTTGTGGAAATGTTGATGATTTTAAAAGAATAAATTCAATTAAAGTAAAGAAATTAAAAACAAAAATTTAAAAAAAATTTGGAAATAAAAATATTTTAAATATATTTGTGAAAATTTTGAGAAATAATATTAAAATAATTTAGAAAAAATTTAGGAAAATATATTAATTTGAAAATACTTGTGGAAGTTTGAAAATTAAAAGAAAAATAAATTAATTGAATTGATGTGAGAAATAAAATTTTAAATATTAGAAATTAAAAACATTTGAAGAATCTAACATACTTTGGAAACAAAACATTTGGAAATCAGCTGGAACAAGGACGATTTTTTGAACAAATGCTTTGGTGAGTACCATTTGTGAATTGTTCAATCTAAGAGAAAATATCCTTACCTTACCCTAAATAACCCATACAATCAAAAATGCCAGACAAAGTTGACGACATTACCGCAAGAATGAATAGGGTACTATCGCTAGGCAGAAATAATGTAACGGACTCAGCTAGTACAAGTAGTAGAGCAGAGGGCTTTTCTCAGGCCCAAAAAGAAGAAATAAAAGCAATAGTTAGTGAATTTTTTGACAAGGAATCACTTGAGGATGATAGTGATCATCCCATAGGCGACGTTAGACTGGAAGAATTAGATAAGATTCCAGACATTATAAAATCAATCAGAGAACTTTCAGGAAGGGCAGGTGAGTTCGGATCATGGCGGAAGTCCGTTGACCGATCTCTACAACTTTTTGAATCCATAAAAGGGACTAGTAGGTATTACGCAATTTTACATACTATACGGACAAAAATAGTGGGCGAGGCAGATACTGCTCTCGACTCATACAGAACACCATTAGATTGGGGGAAAATGAGGAAGTGCTTAATGATGCACTACTCAGATATATGGGACATATACACGCACATGGACAAAGATTGATCCTTCAAAATCACCAGCCATCACAACTGGGTGCACGCCCAAAATTCTATCCTGAACTTGCCTATACCGGTGGCTTATATCGACCACCAATACCAACAAGATTAGTTCCGAAACCAATGCCTATTCAAACTTATCAATATCAACACCAAAATCGACCACCTTTTAATCTATATCAAAATAGGAACACAAATACGAATGTTCCATCACAATTTTACCAGCAACAAAATTCCAATAATGTTCGAGGTCCGGTATCAATGGATGTAGATCTTTCCGTCCAGACTAAGCAGGTGAACTATGTCAATAGACCTCCATTTAATAACACAATTAAAAGACCACATGAGTCTTATCAGGGCCCCGCAAATAAATTTCAGCGAACTTTCCATATAGGAACAGGAGGACAGAACAATATTGATTGCTTCCAACAAGCGGACGAAGCTCCAGATAACTTTTCGGATTAAGTTTGTTACGGGGAGGCAATCGAGCGAGAAAACATTGAGGATTTGACTTCTGATCATCCTGAGAGGGTAGAGGAAACCGGAAATGATTTTGATGCATATTCCATTGAAGATTTAAATGCAGATTTGAATTTTTTTGGTTAAATAGTTCCTCCTTACCTTACTTCAAGGTATGTTTGAGGAACGGGAAAAACTTAAAATTCCTTATAAATACTGGTAGTAACGGAAGTAATTTCTTCGCAAAATCAATATCCGGTGATGTTGAAATTACACAGCATTCCTATTTGAATCTTTTTGGCCCCATGAATGGACCAATTAAATTTTTCCTTTTGCCAGGATTGCGCACTTTTGGTGCAATTTTGGGGAACGACACTCTAAAAGATATTTCGACCGTGATCTATGCCTCAGAAAGTTATTTTACTGTTAAAGGTAATATAAAAATACCTATATACCAATACATATCCAATGACGTGAACCACCCCAGTGAAAAAAATGGAAGTCATTCTAGCGGAAGTACATTTTCATTGCTTCCAAAAAATCGATATTTTTAATTTGCCGAGAGTGAGCAAAAAACCATGTAGAAGCTTATTTTAGTCACAAAAAATCTTGTAACTCTTCCATAGTGTTAGAAAATACTCACCAGAGTTTAAAAAAAATTTATTTTTTTAAAGAAATTTGTGAATTAGTTTTAGTCTAAAATTTAATAGTTATTTGCTTAAATTTACATGAAAACACTGTTTCGGGCTTAAATTCGTATAAAAAGAAACGAATTGTTAAAAAAGGCAATTATTTACTCTTTTTCCTAGATGAAAACATTATCATAGAACACAAAAAAGGGAACTTTTCTTAATATCGATTCGTATTCAGTGACCAGGCATCCAAAAAGAGAGCTTCTTGCAATGACAACCCTATGTAAAAATCATTAGATCGGATCGAAATTTGCACTACTTCCACATCGTAAACTCTACATTTTCATGACTTTTTTGGAGTCTCTTTTTTTGCTGGGACCTTGACATTAAAACAGGACACCTTTCGCAATATCAGTCGAATGCTTTAAGAAACATGATAAATAGACATAAAAATCTCTTTTCTGAGTCTGATGATAGACTGACCTATACCACAAAGGTTGTGGGGGAAATAAGGACCACCACTGAAACTCCTACTTATACAAGAACCTATCCTTATACATTGGCATTGAAAGGCGTGGTTGATAAAGAAATTGAAAAATTACTCAATGATGGGAAAATAAAACCATCACGTTCTCCTTATAATTCACCAATTTAGGTGGTTCCTAAGAAAGAAGACGCTTCAGGCAATAGAAAATACAGAGTAGTGATAGACTTCAGGAAACTGAATGAAATCACAATTCCTGACAAATATCCCATTCCCGAGATTAGTGAAGTGTTGGGCCGCTTAGGCGGAAACAAATATTTTTCGGTGATTGATCTCAAGAGCGGATTTCACCAAATTCCACTTAGGGAAAGAGATATAGAGATAACAGCGTTCTCCGTAACAATGGGAAGTATGAATTCACAATACTTCCCTTCGGACTCAGAAATGCTCCTGCCATATTTAAAAGGGCACTTGATGATATCCTTCGAAACCAAATTGGAAAAATTTGTTATGTCTATATTGATGACATAATAATATTCAGTAAAGACGAAAAGTCCCATCTACAACACCTGAACGAGGTCCTTGGAACACTAAATTCTGCAAATATGAAGGTGCAATTAGAAAAGTGTGAGTTCTTCAAGAATGAGGTAGAATTTCTGGGATTTGTTGTGTCTGAAAATGGATTGAGAACTAATCCAAGAAAAGTAGAAGCAATAGCAAAATTTCCATACCACAGCACACTTAAAGATTTGCGTTCCCTTCTGGGTCTGTTTAGCTATTACCGTAGATTTATCAAAGGTTTTGCGGACATTGCAAAACCTCTTACCCAAATGTTAAGAGGAACAAATGGAAGAATTTCCAGATCAGAATCCAGCAAGGTAAAAATTTCATTGGGTAACATAGAGAAAGAAGCCATCGAGAAACTGAAAAACGCTCTCCTATCACAGGAAGTTATTCTGTCATACCCTGATTTTGAAAAGGAGTTCCACCTTACAACTGATGCTTCTAACATAGCAATAGGAGCAGTGCTAAGCCAGGGTGATCGGCCAATAACTTTTATCTCAAGAACATTGTCAGGGGAGGAACAAAATTACGCCACAAACGAGGGGGAAATGCTGGACATCGTCTGGGCTTTGCAAAACCTCAGAAACTACTTGTATGGAACGGCAAAAGTGGTGATTTTTACTGATCACCAACCCCTTACTTATGCCCTCAGTAATAAAAATTCTAACACAAAAATGAAGAGATGGAAAGCCATCCTTGAAGAATATAATCATGAAATACGCTACAAACCTGGAAAAACAAATGTGGTTGCTGACGCACTTTCTCGGCCTAGTGTAACAAATATTAATTCTTTAACTGGAACTGTTCATAGCGGTGAAAGTTCAGCTGACAATCTCATCCCAAGTGTTGAGGTTCCAAGAAATGCGTTTAAAAACCAAATATTTCTCACCTTAGGCGACTTCCCTTCATATCATTTTAAAATAATTTTTCCCGGTTACCATAGACAGACAATAGTAGAAAAAGATTACAATCAAGAAAATTTATTGTCCTTATTAAAGAGATACCTTAATCCTTCAGTAATAAACTGTATCAAAACTCCAGAACCCATTATGGGAAAAATACAAGAATTATACCCTGATCATTTTCGAAATTACAAAGCACGTTTTTCACAACTGGTTGTGGACGATATTATGTCAGAAACAGATCAGGAGAATATTATTATTGATACACATATATGCGCTCACCGAAATGCGCTTGAAAATAAAATACATATTTTGGAGAAGTACTATTTCCCAGGTATGTTAGCAAAAATCAAGAGAATCGTGAAATTATGCTCTATTTGTAAAAAGAACAAATACGAAAGACACCCATCAGTGCCGAAAACTAATGAAACACCCATTCCAACTTATCCTGGACAAGTGATTCATGTTGATATTTTTCCACTGACAAAAAACTAGTTATGACATGCCTTGATAATTTTTCAAAGTTTGCTCTGGCAAGAATTCTTCCCGGAAAGTCAATCGAGGACATTAGGAGGCCTCTAAGGGATCTTATCTTCTATTTTGGAGTCCCAAAAACAATTGTTATTGATAATGAAAAGTCCCTAAATTCAGCTTCTCTAATGTTTATGATGGAGGATGAATTAGGAATCGAAGTTTTTACTACACCGCCTTACAATAGCGAAGTAAACGGTCAGGTTGAGCGTTTCCATTCAACGCTTGCCGAAATATTAAGATGCTTAAAAGACGAAGGAACAAGTAAGAATTTCGAAGAGCTTTTGGAAAGATCTGTTAATGAATACAATCACTCGGTACATTCGACAATTGGTAGAAAGCCCGTTGACATGTTTTTTGGGAGGACAGTAGATTTTTCTCCTGGAAGCTATGATCAAACGCGACAGACCAACATTGAAAGACTTCGACTGAAACAGGAAAAAGATTTGAAATATCATAATAGGAAAAGGACGAACCCAAAAGAATATATTACAGGTCAGACAATCTTTGTTAAAATAAATAAGCGATTAGGAACAAAACTGACAGAAAGGTATAAAGAAGAAGTTGTAAAAGAGAATAGAAATTTTACAGTAGTAACAGAAAGTGGAAGAATCATTCACAAAAAGCATATTAGAAACTAATTTGGTATTAAACATTTTACAGGATTTTACTGATTGCCGGTCTGTGCTCAGGCGAAATTCAAATAATGGACTATTCTAATTCTAAAATGATAGCAGTAAATACGGGCTTAGTTAAGGTCCAGTCTGGAACATTTAAGCTCGTGCACGTTATCGACTTACAGAATTATGAGAACGTTTTGAATAGTTTGGAAAAAGCACTTTTAATTGGCAACACCATAAATCATCCTTTCTTTCCCTACCTTAATCACTCCATAATCCAAATCAAATCCTACTTATCCCGACTCAGGCCGAAGTTAAGAACAAAACGTTCCTTGGACTTCCTTGGAACTGCATGGAAATGGTTATCTGATACTCCAGATCGCCATGATTTCGAAATAATTCAGGAAAATATAAATAATGTCTTAACAAATGGCAATAACCAAGTAATAATTAACCAACTTTCCATTGACAGATTGAACAGCCTTACAAATGTTACAGATAATATTTTAAAAGTCCTGAAATCAGAGGACCAAAATAAGAAAATAATTGAGTTCAAATATAAGCTCGAAATTGTTAAAGAGGAAATATCAAACATAGAGATTGCTGTTCATTGGGCTAAAGCAAATATTGTTAACTCTTTTATTTTGTATAATATTGAATTAGAAACATTGCGCAATGTATTTGAAGAAAATAATATCCCTTTTTCCAGCATCGATGAATTGCTAACATTCGCAAACATAAAGGATGCGGTTAATGATAAAGACATTATTTACATTATAAGCATCCCAACAACTTTGTTACAGGATTGTAAAAAATATTAGTCAAGCCTGTTAAATTTAATACTTCAATTAAAAAGTTAAATTTTGAAATAAAATTTTCAATGTAATAACGACATATTTGGTATAAATAAAGATTGTAAAACTTATAATAATTTAAGTATGTGTAGATCAAGTGAAATAATTAACATAACAGCCTCTGAATGCATTCCTAAGCTCTTGGCAAGCCAACCCTCAAAATGCGCCACAACAAATAACGACCATATCCCAACAGTGGAAGAGATTGAAGATGATATGTTATTATTTAACCAATTCGCAGGGGAGATAGAAGTCAAAGGTTCAGCGGTGCAATTGAAAGGTACATTTATTATTCACCACATAAACTCGTCAATCAAAGTAGACGGAAGAACTTATAAAACAACTAAGATAACAGGTTCGAAACCCCTTCCTGCGCTGGTTCAACCAGTCCTTATTGAAGCAGAAGAAGAAACACTCTCTCTACAAATGATGAAAACCATAAACTTTAATAACTCAAAAACTATAGAAAAGCTAAAAAACCACAGCAACCTTAATCTTTACCTAAATGTTATATTAATGGTGACAGTCTTAACAACTATTTCTATTGCTACAGCAAGAATATGCAGAAAGAAATCTCCAAATAAAGATAAGAAAGATACTGAACATCCTTGTAATGAAGAGACTCCAGAAAATCCTGCAGTTACAACATCCAAAGCTAGAAGTATCCACAGCATCAAATTCAAATACCTTTTCGTACATTTAATTGCAATTGCTGACAAAGCATCTAGCTCTTTAGTTTTTCGTGGGAACAAGCAGCCAACAAACAAACAGAAGTTTCGCGTTACCGCGTATGCAAGGTGCCTGGAATGCAAGGTATGCAGCAAGTAAACAAAAGTGTCGCGTTACCGCGTGTGCAAGAGTTTTGTCATGCATTTAAGTTAGTTTTAAGTTATTATCTGAGCAGTAATTTTTGAGCCTTAAATAAACTATAACGTGTATAACAAATTTATGTTTTATTAATTTATATACTTTACGTGTCGCTTATTAATATTGTAGAAATTACAAACGGAATCACAAACCTATATATACCCTTTTACCATTTTTTTGGTAAAGGGTATAAAAATTAGGATGACGTATCCAAGGTTGGAAAACTTTAACTTTTTTTGTTATACAAAAGTAACTTACTAAAACAAATTTTCCCTTTTTGCTATTAATTAAACATATTTTAAGTTCTTAAAAGAAAGAGATTGATGTAAAAAATAAAAAAAATAAAAAAGGATTATTCCAGGGTTGGAAAAGCTAAAATTTTTCTGATATATAAAATTAACTACAGTAAACTAATTATTATTTATTTTTATTAAATAAACTTATTTTATACTTCACTACGAATAAAATTGGTATTTCAAATTCAAAAAAAAAACGTTTCCAAGGTTGGAAAACTTTAAATTTTTTCTTATACAAAAGTAACTTACTTAAACAAATTTTCCCTTTTTCCAATAATTAAACATATTTTATGCTATTAAAAGAAAGAGATAGATGTAAGAAATCAAAAAAATCAAAAAGAATGAGTCCAGGGTTGGAAAACCTAAAATTTTTGTGATATATAAAAGTAACTACCGTAAACTAACTTTTTATTTATTTTTATTAAATAAAATTATTTTATGCTTCACTACGAATAAAATTGGTATTTCAAATTAAAAAAAAATTAAAACAACTAAGAATCTTATACACCCTTTACCAAAGTGCGTTTATGTAGTATAGAGATACATACACAAGCACAGAGATATGTAGGAACATATTTATTTTGTGAAAAAATTTATAATTTTTTGCTCTAGTGGAATTTTTAGTTAGTGAGCTCCGGTATTTGTCGATGAAATATTGTTTTTTTGATATTAGCAATAATTTGAATAACGATGCCTTATTTTCTCAAACTCATATGCAATTATTAAGGAATTTATTACATATTGTATATATATTAGTAGTAATAATACACTAATTGTTTCTAGTTTAATTATGAAACGCATTTATTAAGATACGAGTTTGCTGCATTAAGAGTAATTTTAATTCTTGATACTTGATGAGTAAGTTACTCGTTTGTTGCAGTCATAGCTTTTCAAACAAACAAAATTATCCAATGAGGTAGTTTACATAGTTGGCAAATTCGGTGAAGAGAGTGGTCTTTTGGTTGGCATAATTTTTCAATACCGCATTAGCAGCACAAAACCAATACATACACACTTGCGAAACCACAGGTTCGATGTTTTTTTACAGAGCGTATGTAGTATTGGCCATCGTCGTGGAAAGATGAATTTAAAAGAAGGAGGTTGGTTGCGCCAACAAACTTAAAAACTAATAAGTGAATTTATATATTTTTCGTGTTGAATATATTATATGAAAATAAAATGAACGAGTATTTATTTAATTCTTATAAAAAGAAGTTACAAAAAGTACTTCCGGATAATGTAACTATTTAGAACTATAAATACATCTTTACATTAATTCATAAAAGATAATGAAAACTATTTTTTCATTTTAATTTTTTAGTAAATATTGCCAATAATAAATAATTGCGAATTCTTCATCATTTATTATCGCCATTTTTCCTCCAAGTATGTTTCGGCACATGTATGTTACACATACAAAGCTGTGATACGTATACATGTTATGCCAGATTAACTAGTCTCGTGTAATTTGGAAAAGAAAAAAAATTGTGCGGCTTAAAAATTGTTTTCATGTAAACTACCTCAATGAAAACAATATATAATATCCCACTTGACCTGAGATTCGATATAAACGAATGCTCACTAAAGCGACGAAATTTCGAAACAAAATTGTTCAATATTTTTTCACAAATCTAATATAAGTTCAGTGAAATGCGACTTTGACCCGCGCACGAAGGGTTCCGTACGGACACGAGATATGTAATTCAATACGAACTTTAGCCTATATAAAATATTGTTTTGACGTTTTTTTCCGTTTTTGGGTTTTTTCGGTTTTATTTGTTTTTTTAGTTTTGGTGTTTTTTTGCGTTTGTTGGCGCTTTTCTAGTTTTGGCACTTTTTTTTATCGTTTTGGCAATTTTTTCATATAGACGATTTTTGTTTTTTTGGTTTTTGGCAATTTTTTTCTCGTTTTTGCGATTTTTGGAGTTGTTTTTAGTGTTGTGGTTTTTTTCGTTTTAGCGATTTTTTAAATTTTGCGGATTCTTTTTCATTTAGGCGATTTGTTTTATTATTTCGTTTTTTCGGTTTTTTAATTTTGGCGACTTTTGTCATTTAGGAGCTTTTTTTAGTTCTTACACTTTTTTTCTGATTTTGGCGATTTTATTCGGTTTTTACAATTTGGCGATTTTTTTTATTTTAGCGATTTTTTCGAATTTGGCGATTTATTTTAGCGTTGGAAATTTTTTTAGTTTTAGCGTTTTTTTTCGTTTTGGCGATTTTTTTTAATTTTTGGCGATTTTATTTGTTTGGCGGTTTTATAATTATCGGATTTCTAGTTTTACTGTTTTTGAAAATTTCAAGAGTTTACTTCTTACGGTTTCCAATTTATAACAAGTTGTCAAAATTAGATAGCCAAAATTGCATTAACTGATAGACATCCTTTAATTAAATTTTTTTTTAAATTTTGGTGTTAATTGTTGCAGTCTACATAAAAATACACTAATTTTACAAATTTCAAGTGCCAATGTACAATGTTACGTTTCATTTCCTTGAAACCGTTCCCTTGTGCTGAACAAATTCAAAAAAATTCTATAGGATTAAACGTTTATATAATACCGCGATATACATATGTGACAGCGCATAGAGAAAGGGACCTACGGGCAAAAAGTCAATTTTATCTTTTTTTATGTGGACAGCATCTGAGCATCGAATGACACCGATCTCATGCCCCAAAAGAGTTTCCTCCCAGAGATATGCCCGCTTTATGAAACTGAAGTACACCAAAGATACACGTATTTAAATCTTTAAAATGGCTCTCCTGAACAAAACAGTTTTTTACCCTTAGGTCCCTTTCTATTTTGCGCGTCACATATGTATACCTTTTCCAATGGGATGTCTAAATTGAGACACAATTTTGCCAAATCAAAGATTATTAAATAAAACAAGTTACATAGTTTACTTGGTATGGAGGTACAATAATAAAACTATTTTCTAGGGTTATTAAAAAAAGAAAAGAGAAGTTTGAAGTTCGAAGCTTTAGTGAGGATTCGTTTTTATTGAATCTCAGGTCAAGTGGGACATTAAATATTGTTTTCATTGGATAATTGGCGTTATTTGTTTGAATAGTTATGAGTGCAACAAACGAGTAACTTATTCATCAAGTATCAAAAATTAAAATTACTCTTAATGAAGCAAACTGGTATCTCAGCAAATGCGCTTCATGCTTAAACTAAAAAATATTAGTATATTATTACCACATATACAGCGTGACCGTTTGACCGACTAAAGTGGCAAGTTGCCACTGTTTCGACTGCCTTGCCACTTTTTCGAGTGCTTTTGCCACTTTTTGTTTCCCATTTTTTAGAGTGAATTATATAAAAATACATTAAAAATAAAAAGTTTAGTGTAGTTTTCTCGAATTTTTTTAATTTTGCCCCTTTTTTTGATAAATCCCCTTTTTGGTGCCACTTTTTGAAAAATGTCATCGGTCACCCTGCACATATGTATATACATAGATTTTTTAATTCCTTAATAACACCGCGTTACACACATTCTGTCCTATGAACCAAATATACTTTTTCGGAAAGGGAAGAAAAAATAAAAATACACGTGTATCGGCGATTTTCGGATGTTTTGGGAGATCAAATAACTCAAAATAATGTCCATTACGAAACATGTGTAATTTTTATTTTTTTAATTTTTTCCCGTTCTACAACATTAAATTTCAATAGATAATATTTTCCGTTTAAAATATATTCCTTATGAATATCTTAAAAGTAGAGGGGCACACAAACTAGTGCCTAGACACTGTTGTTTTCTAAATATTTTTTTCTTGTTCGGTTGTACAAAAAATTAAAATAATATCCTTATTAACACATCTCTCAGACTTAAACATTGTAGCCTCAAGTTAACCAACAAAAACTTTAAAACTTGATCATTTGATATTGTCATGCACATATACATATGGAAGAATATATTTTTTGAAAGGACACTTTTTTTCCATGTGAATTGCAAGATTATTTTTCGTAAACGTCTGCAAATATCATTTCCTTCTATGTATTTGATGAATATGAATACGAATATTTTTCCAAAGCAGTTAAATAAATAAATGCATAAATGCTAAACGAAATTTAAATATTCGACAAAAAGTTTTAGTTTGAACAAATACGTTAATTTTTTATAGAAATTTGTGCTTTGTATCATTTTCAAATATTATTCAATGACGGTCATTAAAATTTTGGGTACATTTATATTAACTATAAAGTACGCCAAAAACTATTTTAATATTTCATATTTAAATTTTTTAATATTTCATATTGCATATAATATTCGTATTCGTATTCGCGAATATCGTTTAAAATATTCGTATTCGTATTCGCGAATATCAAAAATTGACATTCGTTACATCACTAATATGCACATATATTAAGGGCAAATAAATCAGTCAATGATTATATGTATTTTATTTTTAAATCTGATTTAAACACAAAATTTTGTTTTTCACCACAAAATTAAATGAATCTTAAATAGCCAACATTGTGCATTTAAGCGTTGTTTAAGTTTTACAAACATACATACATATGTTTTGTGCATGTGTGTGTTTTTTGAATGCATGTACATAAACATCATGAGTTCTTATTAAAAATAATTGCGTTTAATTTTCGGAAATATACAACAAATGTAACACATATTTTCATTTCATGAAATATATAAATAGAAAAATGCATTCCGATGCTCTTTTTGTATCATAAAATGTGTTTTTTGCTATTTAATTTTTCTGCAATTTGATAAATTAACTTTCTTATTTGTATTAAACTGCTGTTCTTTGGAAAGCTTTCCATAATATTTGGAAATATTGTAGTGTTACCATACTTTCAACGTAATTTGATATTATAGCCCATTCAGGCTGACACGAAATTAAGTAATTTTAAGCTCAAATTAAGAACGAAATGAAAACTGTTTATGCAGGTACTGAATGACATTTGAGTTAATTTCGCAAACATATTATTCACTGCGGCAGGCATTGAAGTTGTTTTTTCAGTTGAATAAATTCTTTGTTACACTTATACACATATTTCTTTAAAAAAATTTCATAAATTTAATAGATTTCATTGTTTTTTTAATTTAATATTGAATGTCAAAATTTTAATTTCTTTTAATTGTTGTTTCTCATAGTTGTAAATTTACTCATGTTTGAAAATAAAAGTACTTTTAGTACAAAAACAGAGTTGTATATTGTAATTTCTTGTTAATTTCATCGAAATTAAGTAAAATTACTTAATTTGGAAAATGTCAAAATTAATGGGAAATTAATTAGTTTCAACTTGTTTTCGACCGAAATCACGAAACTGCTTAATTTGGAGTCAGCCTGAATGGGCTATTAACTTTAATTAGCCACTGAAAAAATTAAAGTGTATTTAAATCAATTTTAATTTTTTGTGAAAATTAACTTAAACTATGTTTAAACATTCAGTGATTTATTAGCTATAAGAATATTTAAAAATGTAAATGGATAAAGATGAGGAATCAAGAACCATGTAACCAGTTTGACTTCAATTTATTTAATTTATTATAACAATTTTGTGTCATTTTCACATGTTATATAACAACCATTAAATTTTTGGATAGTTTTCATAAACTACAATGTACGCGGACAGTAGTACCTATGAAGTTATTTTCCATAAAAATTTTCTTAATTGTAAATGTCTATAAATTTCACATGCAATAGATATTCGTATTCGCGAATATCTTTTTAAATATTGGTTTTCGCGGATATCGTTTTAAATATTCCAATTCACGATTATTAAAAATTGGCATTCGGCACATGTATGTATGTATGTATGTATACATACAATACCAGTGATGCGCGAATATTCGTATTCGACTTGCCGAGTATTCGGCCATTTTTTAATATTCGTATTGGTATTCGCGAAATTCAGGCGAATACGAATATTTGTCCAAAAAATTAAATAAATAAATGCATAAATCCTAGAAGAAATTTAAATAAATGGCCAAAAATAAATTTTCATAAAATTTTTTATAGAAATTTGTGCCTTCTAACATTTTTAAATGTTATTTAATGACGATCATTAAATAACTTAACTTTAAAGTACGCCAACAGGATTATAAAATTCTTTTTCAAAACAATTTTTTCATATTTCATTTTGCAGATGCGTAAACAGAACACCAATTTTATGTCTATAAATTTCACATTTAATATTCGTATTCGCGAATAACAAAATTTGACATTCGTTACATCACTAATACATACATAATATATTTAGGTAACACGTATGATAAACTAGATAAATAAATGAGAAAAACATACGTATTTTTGTACGAAGTTAGTAATTTTATCTGTTACGTAACATTTTCAAAGACCCCTTCATAACAAATCGTAACAAAACTCGAACCCGCCCTCCCCTCTAGAGCGTTACGTGGACAGGCCCTTATTGCTAATATCAACAAAAAAATATATTTAATCGAAAAATATCGAGAGGTCACTACTAAAAATTGCACTAGAGCAAAAAATTATAAATTTTTTCTTATTTCAACTAATTCAGATCACTTTTCGATTATTAGTAGTCGTAATTAATTATTTATCCGAAATTAAATTAAAGAGAATTATATAATCAGTACAATTATTTTTAAAATGTAATGTAATTGACTACTAATCGTAATCGAAATTTAACAGCTCTGGTTTTTTATTTAAGATTTTAGTTTAGGCCACTAAAGCCGTTTTCGAAGGCTTTAGTGACCTTCGAAAACGGCTGGCTGTTACGAACTTTAGCCCGTTCAAATAAATCATAATATAGAAACAAATTAAGTTCGAAAAATAATAATTAAAAATTAACTTAAAATAATAATTTTCATTAGATCAGGGTTGCATTTTCACACAAACCAAATTTCCAAGTCGGCTGTTTCGCCACCGATAGCGTGTCGTCATTGATGTAATGTTTTGTCATATGTATATCGGATCAAAATTTGGAATAAGTGAATCCTAAGCATACTTCGTTGACGTAATTTTTTAACGTTTTTGTAATATCTTTTCTTAAATTTTTTTCTGTTATTTACATAGAATATTTTTAACTGCAGAATTTGTTGAAGTGTCGGCACGTCTCCGCCTTACATGTAACCGCTTTACCGCCGCTAGTCAATGAACAGCACAGACATTTGCATTGACCAGCTGTTTTGTTTTCTGCTTGCATTACATATTTTATTTGAAGTGTGGTGGTCTGAACACAATATGTGATTTTACGTTAGATTTTTTGACAGTCGCAACAATGTATTTAGATTTCTGTATCGTAAAATGTGATGAAAGTATTAATACTTGTATAATAGTCTGAACGGGGCTTAAGATCGATTCTGGAATATTCTCCCGTCATCTGGGACCCTTATTATAATATCCAAAGTGATCGCTTGGAGTCTATACAAAAGTAGTTTCTACTCTTTCTATTGCGTAATACATATCCTAACCGTGTGTCAAACTTACCATCCTATGAATCAAGATTAAAACAAATCAAATTACCTACATTGAAGAGCCGAAAAAAGTTTTAAATGTAATATTTAATACAGCGCTTCTAGTCAACGAGCTGACGAATAATATACCCCAAGTTTCATCCACTAGCACTGGAATATTTTCGTCAAAAGTATGCTAACGCATATCCATTCCGTAGAATTTGTCAAAACTTTAATGAAATGTATAACGTTATTGATATGTCTTTGCATATAAATGTAATTAAACGAAATTTAATTTTGTTCTTATACAACTAATTTAGTTTTATATTATTTCGTTTACTTTTTCTTTGTTATATATCTGTGGCGAAAAGGAAAACGTGCTTACGTCTAGATAAGCTATTTTTGAGGTAATGGTACTTCCGTAATCTGCGTATTTGAAAGTACCTGTGGTCAAAGTCTCAATCAATTTGTGCGATTGTTCAAGAATTTATAGCAAAATTACTTGCAGCTTATCTTCTTTAGACTTCTAATCTAGTTTGAAATAATAGCTTAATGAGGTTATACTTTGGAATATTTCTAGTTAAATGTATTACTTATAGTGTGTAGAGCGATGTTTACTTAAAAAAATAAGGGTTAACAAAGAAATTTACAATTTAAACACATAAATTTCTCAAAATCGACTTCAACGCTTAAATGTGCTCTCCTGCAAAACTGTAAATTATGACTTAAGCACTTTTTCCTTATTGCCACAGATATGTGTGTAGTCTGTAAGGATTGCAATCCATAGACATAAACAAACAAACAAAGTGCTAAAATCAAAGTACATTTGTAGTTTCTCTTATTTCTTAAATGGCCCATGCTCTTTGCAATGCAATTGTGAATTTTTTGTGTTCCATGTCACATGTTAGGTGTTTTACTGTAAGAAAAATTTTGCCATATTTTTTGAAAGATTTGTATCAATCATCGAAGGTGTTGCCTAAATTGTGTGACCTTTTACATAACCCCAACGATGTGAACAATAATATATTCAATAATATTGCATGTATAGGCCGCTTGAAATATTTTATTTATAAATTTTGAATCCATCTGCGAATGGAATACCAAAAAAGAAATACCCCCATATGCCAAAAAATTAACGTATGCTTCAAGTGTACGTTAAACCGGTTTTTGTATGGAAATTTTGTCTTAACGTAATCCTTAAGAGTGTTCTATTAACCACTCTTAAATATTTTAAGTTAAATCGTATTTAATTTCTACATAAATAATTCAGATGAACCGATTTAATTAACAGATACATATATCAATTACATAAGTTGTTAGTTTTACTGAAACATAATCGTATAACCGACAACTAAAGTCTTAGGCTAACCTTAGCTTTGAGTGTTAAGCTGATCAATAACCTTATTAAAGAATAAAACTTAAAGCAAGTTTTGTCAATTTAAGCTGTGTTCACATTATATGTATGTTTTTGCCTTATGGAATGTCACTCTTTTTTAAACATGATATTTTCTGTGTATGTCAAAATCTGCATTTTACATACGGTTTATAATTTTTGTGTTCACACGTTGGTATGTTATATTCATTTGACATAACCTATAAAGGTAAACAAATGCTTGCTTTTGTTTTTGTCTTTTAAATTTTTTGTTTCATTTTTAGTTTCTAATCTATTAAATCTATTTTTTTTTAATTTATCTTACAAACTTACTTAATTTTTAACGCCACAAACGCTCGCTTTATTTAAAACCAGCTGATGTCAGATGCTTTGTCACTTGAAAATAGAACACTCTCTACATAAAAATTGTCGTTTGTACTGCACACAGAGAAATAACACATGATATTGTTTAAAGGTGCTCAGACTATATGTACAAGTTTACCATGTGAAAAGGTGACATTCCACACTACAAATACACAGCTTTAGTATTGGATTTCAAATGGTGTACTTTAATGTATGTGTATCAGAGATCCGCAATGAATATTGACTCATGAAATTTTAAATATAAATGCGTAAGACATACTACTCAATTACTCTAATGTACGCTCACTCTCCATGACATTAATTTATAAATAAGTCGAAATAAATATCACTGCGATGTTGACATTCATATTCATACCACACTCACACTTACAAAGCACCTCAGTTTGTTTTCTAATTTCAGGAAAGTACTTCAACTACTCGCATTGATTTAACTCTTTTAGCTCATGTATGTGTGTTTATTTAAAAGTTTATGCTCTTATGCAAAAACGATTGTTAAAGTTAAAGCATGCATTAAAACCGGTTTTGCCATACAAAATTCCTGTTTTAAACCAACTTTAAGTTTACCAATTTTTTTGCATAAGGGGTAACCCCCTTAGTCATTAAACAACATTAAAGTATACAACAGCGATGCCAACTATTTACAAACCAAACGCGCTATTGCCCTTCTCAAAACGCGCTAAGTTGCAACATTGTCAATTTATAGCCAAAATGCGCTATTTTCTAGCGCGCTAAATTAAATTTTAATAAAAGTCGATGCATGTATCAGTAAATAAAATTTTTTTAGCAACCTTTTTTCAGATTTTGCAATACTGCTCCTTAGAAATAACTAAAATCATGTAAAACAGAGTCATAATCGCCTTCCAAATAATCCAAATACTTAGTTTTTATTTTAATTTTGTTTGTCAAACCTTGTAACAACATATAATCTGTCGAATAGTTTGGCGGTGCAAATGCTTTTTGTATTTTACCTAGAATAGATGCTTAATAGGTTGTGTAAACTTTTTGGGTCATTAATACATATTTTTAGCTGTGAAATTTCAAACCCATTTGCCATTTACAGTATTAAAATGCGTTTTTAATTCTAAGATAAGGTCAAGGTAATTTTATTTGCGAAAGCTGAATCAATAACCAACTTGAAAATCTTTCAGTATTTTGGATACCAAAAATATCTTAAACTTAAAAAAATAAAAAATATTGAACTAAGATGATGTTAAGACTTTATTCAAAACGCGCTAACTTAGCGCATTTTTTATCAAAAGCGCTAAGTCGAAAAAAGCGCGTTTGGCATAGTTAAAACGCGCTAAATCTAGCGCGAAACGCGCTTTATTGATTGATGAAATTAGTTTGTAATTCAAATATTTAACAAAATTCTATACTCAACACTCGAGATGGGAATGCTTGAAAATACTTTTTTTCCTTTTTTGATTATCAATACTTATGTATTATTTATAACTATCACTAAGTTTATGTCCGACAGTGTTCGGGTCTATTAATTATATTTTAGTTTTAAGATTTTAATACTTATTCTTAGTTCATATATGAAGATACAATAAATATGTATATATTATGTATATAAAAAGGTTGTGTGTATTGGCGCGTAACGCATGATTTTTGGAACTATACGAGCTGTAGGAGCTGAAATTTTCAACACAGATTGAGGCAATACTTGGTAGCTTATTGTTTTTTTTTTTGAGTAATTTGTAGCAATAAAAACAGTATAATTGAGGGTAAGACAACGTTTGCCGGGCTCAACTAGTATAATTATATGCATACATATTTATATAAATGCACATTGTTACGTTTAAATTTTTATTAAGCGTGTGAGTTCTTTTGATTGCTAAAAAATAAATAACACACAATTTTTATTTGCTACTGTTCTTCCTTTTATTCTTGACTAAATAAATTACAACTTGTCTTTAGCACGGATTAGCACGGTACCCCATTTCTGTAACTTTTGAGAAGTTCTCGTATCGAGAAAAAATTCAACAATTATATTGGTTGTCCTATTTAATACAGGGTTACTCACAAAAAAATTTATATAAACTTACAAAAAATATCAAAAAAATACATTTTTTTCTTACTCACCCTGTGTTTCGCAGAATGATAAAAATTTTGTCGACTCGAAAAGTTCTCACATTCCTTACAGAAACGACTCAGTCTCACACAGGTTACCTATTTTTATACTACAAAAACCGGATCTAGAATGTTCGCCTGATAGATGGCGTAATAACATGCATGTACGTACTTAGTAAAAACCACTGGAAAAAATTATTACTGCACAACAATGTGGCTGCTTAAACGCAAATGTTTTTTGGTAGCCAGGTGATCAAACATTCTGCCAACACTATGTGGAAACTTCATGTCACTGTTTCTAAATGTTTGTGGATAGTTCGATTGGCCGTTATTTTGAATTTCAAAGTAACGAATTTTATGTTGACAATTCGGAGTGCTACTGCTAATACAGGGTGGTTACCATAAGTGCCCGAACTTTTATGTATATGTGTGTACGGCTGTAGCTATGTACACAATTATTGTTGTTGCTATAGTGCTTGCACGTGAATATGTGCGATGTTTGTTTCTTTAGTTAAATACTTCTAGATAGCATTAACCCTGTAGGAATATTTTCGCATAACACTTACAATAACCCTGTTGGAATATTTTTACGTAACAATATATTAAAAATATATGGACCATAAGTAGCTGGGTTAATGAAATTAAAGAGTGATAAATCAATCTTTCCGCCAACTTTATTGGCTTCTTGGTAGATAAATTTTACAAGTCGGAAGCCAAATAGCTTATTTTACTTCCGACTGGTTTATGAGAGGTTTGAATTTTGATTTCGTATTGTTGATAGTTTCGTCGACGTCGTTGAACTGCATTTTATATGAAAACAGTTACGTTTTCTTTCGACTTGCCGTTCGAATACCTGTTTGTTGATAATGAGCCCAAATCAATTTTCATTTGCTTAGAATGTGAATGAATGCGTTGATTCGGAATCGTTGAACAGGCTGTAAGGCTACTAGGTAAAAAAATTCTCAAAAAATTTTATTATTTACCTTGTGATATTATAGAGATAAATTACCAAAAAACTTACCTGAAATTTAATAGAATGTTCACCTTCTTGAACAAAGGTCATCTCCGAATTATGTCTTATAGTAAACAAAATGGAAACAACAACGTAGTCAAGAAATAGAAAGAAAAAGCACGTTATAATTTCCAAAGAGAATTGTAATAAGTAAAATGTAACAGCTTGTGACTCTTCGTTTGTTCGCCGCCACGAACGATCTGCATCAATAAGATTTCTTTTCTCATACTATATATTTAAAGAGGAATCACTGGTTAAAAGCATATATGTATACATATTTTTTAAGTAAGAAGTAAACCTTTTTAAGTGGCAGAAGTGATTCCTTGCGATGTGATTTTCTTTTCTGATCCATATACTTGAAATAATCTGTCACGTAAATGTTATCGTGACCAAGGTCCTCTTGGTACATCTTGTGATATTTAATACAAACTGGAATTGATATCATATTTTTTATATGTAATTCTTAGTTTATTAAAACTAAAATTTTATTTAAGTTAAAAATTTTTTTTTAACATCGAGGGCCTATTTCATTAAGCTACAAGTTCACAATTGCAAGTGTTTTTGCCTGTAAAATTGTGAATTTTTAAATAATTGTGTTTCATAAAAATACAAGGACAAGTTTGTAGCTACAAGTGAATTGTACAAGTTACAAGTCTGCAATTCATACTTCTACAAGTGGTTTTGTTTCACTTACCTAAATTTGTACTTGTAAAATTGCAGAATTGTAGAAAAAAAGTTAGAGTGGATGGAGATCATCAGAAAAATTTTTACAAGTTACAAGTGAATGATAAATTGAATTAAAATTTGATTTTGAACTATTTTTTAATAATAAATACTTTAAATAAACACAAAATCAAAAAATTTTAATATTAATTAGCATTAATTTATTTATTTTGTTTGTTTTTAACTATTTATTTTTTTAAATACATATGTGACTATATGCAATAAAGCAAACTTTATCACAGTGTTTGCTTATTATAAATTATCGATAAGCGGCAACCCCACTAATCATAAACAAATAAATATTAAATTGTTCATATTTTTTTATTACAAAATGAATTTTTTATACGATTCCAGTGATGAAAGCGATAATGAAATCGCATTAAAAAGAAGAAGACTCTTTAGACCACGTCTGGAATATGAATTCCTGGAATAGACGTAGGAGTACAATAAACGTTTCGGGATAAATTGTTGTTAAATATGTTGTTAAATTTTGTTGTCTCCAATGCTGGAGAGGGAGACACATAGAATCCATTCTCTCACGGTGCAACAGCAGCTGCTGATAACGTTACACTGGCTACGAACAGGAACCACATACCACGCAATAGGTGACTTGTATGGTGTATCGCTATACTTGCCAAAGAGAACGTCTTTGGTAGCTAGAATCTCCCGCACCACACTAATATTATTTTGTAGATTTGTAATTAAAATTAAATAAGAATTGTAAAATTAATATCACAATATATAAAAAGACTTGTAATTGTAGAAATTGTAGTTTACAAGTGAAAAAAGCTACAAGTGTTGTGAAAATTTTAATGAAACATAATTCATCAGCACTTGTAAGAATGAGACTTGTGATTGTAACTTGTAGAATTGTAGTTTAGTGAAACAGGCCCCAGGTGTTAATAAAGCACTCCAACTGACTTGCCAGTTGCATGTGGTAACAAAACTAAGAACTAACTAATTATCGCAAAAAAAAGTGCAGATGAAGAGCAGCAAATAAACAGATGGAAACAGTATTTTGAAAGCAATAGCAACACGAAAGTTGAAGAGCCAAGATATGAAGATAGACAAAAACTCTCCTATACTACACAGTGAGATAAATGAAGAGCCCCAAATATAGAAGAAATTAGAATAGGCATTTCGACGCTTAAACAAAATACAGAACCAAGCACGGATATTATAACTGCAGAATTACTTCAAACCAACCCTTAAACAACCGAAACAATCCGTAATCCTCATTTGAAAGAAGAGAAAAGTGTGGACGAAAAGAAAAATAGCGAAACTTCCAAAAAAAAATTTTACTTAACATTCATTATAAACACAATATTACATACCATAGAACGTTATCTGCGCGATGAACAAGCCGGTTTCAACTCACGTTGGAACTGCATCCGCAAAGCTTAATACTGTTAGAATGATAATAGATTTCAAAAAGTCGTCTGATTCAATTAGACGGAACGTAATGTGGACAGCTTTGTTTCGCTGTTTCGTCTAAAATTATAAATTCTACAAAATAATCTACTTCACAATGGACGTTAGAGCAAAACCTTCACAACATACGTCGTAGTATCCGCTGGTGTTACTGGTCTCCTAATGGGCCCGTACCCAGGTGGAGAGTAAAGGTATATATACATGCTTCCCTTCTTCTGGTGCCTACGACCTAGCAGAAGGGAAAGGTGTCTGTCGCAGGGGTTTAATACTAATTAAGCAAGGGGTATTTTACTACGCGGGGAGTAGTAAAATACCAGATCGGTGGTAGTTCCTTATTAAACCAAAATGCAAAGGGAGCAAAAAGGAAATAAGGTTAAGGTAAGCGAGAAATAAACCCCGTACCATCAGCAACTATTCTGCCCATGACGTATGTAGTTGGAGCCCAGATCAAGCGATCGTAACACGTCCGGGGAAGTAGTCAAGTGGTCCAAGTAGTCTGTGAGGTCGTGTTTGAAAATTTGTATTGTAAAATTGATTTTCTACTTGTGTAATTTGTACTTTATTTTATTTTTTATTAATTTATTTATATTTTTAACTAGAGTGGCTTTGAATTTAATTTTTTTGAGAGTTTTTGAAGTGATGTTTTCAAAAAATTTAGTAAAAAGATAGAAAAGGAAAAATAAAAAAGTTTTGCTATAAGGTAAATAAATTTGGAAAGAAAATTTTAAGAAACATTAGAAAAAATTTACTATTGCGTATAAAAAGCTAAATAATATAAAATAAGAAAACTTTAAATGTGCATAAACCAAAAACTGTAAATTCGTTAAGATATAAAAGGATTTACAGAAATTTATAAAAACTTCTTTGTCCTCCAGAAGAAAAGCCTCAATAAGAGTGAATTCCTCTCTCTCTCTCTCTTCAATAAAAATTTCCGAAAGAAGCAGAATAATTTTAATGCTTTGTTGGTGACATTAATGACAAATTGGAAGTATATATGTGCCCTTAATTATGAAAGTGGTCTAAGTCATATATTTCTGTTGTTGAGATATTTAGTAGATTACATTTGAACAAATTAAAAAATATTTTTATATTGTGCAACATTTGAATTTAGAGTTGTACTAGTCTCGATTTATATAAATTAATTTAATATTTTTTAAATATTTATTAAAGTTTTTTAAGGATTTGTTTGATATTTTGAAGCTAAAATGCACATGACTTAGACCACTTTCATAATTAAGAGCACATATGATATTTGGCGGCTGAAGAATTAAAGTTTTTATTCAAAAAATATTCAAAAAATATTCAAAAAATCCATTAAGAAGTTCAAAATCCTCTTGCTCGTCAGAAAAAAAACGGTTTAACTATACAAATTCGAAAGAAGATTGTAAAAAGTAAATATTATAATAGAATTACAACATTCTTTCCCAATCCTTTTTTTGCAATTTATTCTTAATTATGTTCCACTAATAATAATTTTTTGTTGTTGGCAGAACTATGTTAAAATAAAACAATCCCCCTTATTGGTAATGAAGTCGTCGACGTCATATCAAGACGATAGTAAATATTATCACTGGTCTACTCTTCATCTTTACGAATCAGATATCTCTTTTTTGTTTATAGAAATCTAATACAAGTCGTTAGTTTTTCTGTTTCGTTCTGTTCCGTTTCTGGTTCAACTTGTGAAAATAAAAAAAGTTTTAAGTAATTGTAAGTGACCGCAAAAATTAAATAAAAATATTTTGAAATAAATTGTGATTGCGCTTTTAAAATTTAAAAAATTTGATTTTTAAAAGAACATAAATTTGTATTTAAAGTTAACAAAGGACGATGCAAAACTTATCGCTTTAGTGGAAAACTACGACCCTCCCGGTTAGAAACAACTGATACAAAAAAGGAAATACTCAAATTTAGAAGCAGAGTGGCACAGCACAGAACAGCAACAGAAATGAAAGACTACCCAATAAACAATTTTGCTTGAAATCAAGTATAAAACAATTGTTATTTAAGTCCCATATTCAATTGTCAAGGGTTGAATTATGCTTGATTTACACTTTGTTTCAATGGCATTATCCAGTGAAATGGGTACTTGAAATTAATTCGAACATTTCAATTGTATTACAGTTCAATTCAAGCCTTGAATATACTGTAATTCAACCTTGTATTACAATTGAATTCAAGTATATTTCAAGTTCAAAAACGATGCTTTTAAAATAGAAAGGAAAATGCAATCGACAAGTTTTCTTATAATTATTTTCTGCATATCTACCTTCACTATTGTTTTCACGATTTTAATCACTTTGTGTTTTTTTTAATCACTTTTTTATTTATCTTTGATATTTCAATTTTATTAAAAAATAAATTACTTTTTTGACAAGGTTTGAACATGTTGTATGTTGTTTGATTTTTTATTTCCAAATATTTTTAAACTTGAATATTACTTGAAAAATTTTTTGAATTCAACTTTGTTTCCAGTTAAATTTCAAGTGCTTGAATTTTAATTTTTTCAGTGCTTATTGGGTAACGAAACCTTAAGGGTATTATGCAACAAAAATTAACAAAGCTTTGCCAAGCAATGTTAAGTAAAGTTGTATTCTAAAAAGGTTCTCAGCAAAAAATTGCACATTACCATCAAAACTACTTGCCATATAATGACTAATTTTTTTGGATTACCAAATTTCATTACTCGCTTACAAATCGCATTACCTAAAATTTAAAAAAGTTATTTACAAGTTGCTTAATGAGAATATTTTTTTTAGATTAAATAGATTACGTGACCAAGTTGCCAAATAAAAAAAGTAAGCACTTCTCAAGAATCGATTATTTTAATCTCACGCTTTGCTAAAATCATTAAGTTTGTAATCCAATAGGGAAGAGCTTCCACCAAAAAATGCTTAATTCCAAACCCCATTACTTTTTTGAAATTTTTTGCTGGATTATTATATAAAAATTTTAAAGTAGGTACTCACGTTTTTTAATACTACTTTAAGTTGATATTTCTAAAATGTGTATTTTGAGCCTGAAATATTTTTGTTAATATAGCACATATTGATTCATGTTACATCTGAAAATGAAGCTAAAAGTGCTAGCTCTTATCTTAAATATATTATTTCTGTCATTTGATGGGCACATCACCAAATTATCCAGCTGATTCGAAATGCATAACAAAATCCATAAAAAATATTAAAATAAATACAATTATATACAATCAAAACAAATCAAAAAAAGCTGGATATTCAAATACTCATTTCATTCGAATAAAAGAAATTGTGATAATTCTTCTTTGTTTCTCATAATTTATTACTTTTATTTCATAGTAATGATTATCTTTTTTCCTACCATGTCAGTCAGAAGTTCATATTTTTTAAATTAGGTTGCTTAACTTAAGATAATAAAAAGTTATTTAATAATTTAAAAAAATATTTGAATACTCGAGTGAAATTGCATTCGATTTTGTACATCATAAGCTTTGAAGTGGTTGTTGAATACGGTGGTGTTACCAATATGTATTATTATATATAATTTCTTAACAAAAAGCCTTATAGTGTTTTCACACTGACATGGTTTTAATAAAACTTGGTTTTAACGTTAAAACCAACTGTTAAAAACTGCTTTTACCATACAATTGTTGTTGTTAAACCAACTTAAAACCAAATCAAAAATGCAACCTTATTTTCGCCGTGACAAATTTTAGGCTGCCTAGTCAAAATGACCAGAAGCAGCTGATATGGTTACCCCTAATGAGTAACAATAGATGTCGCTTGAAAATTTTTAAACTTAAAAATGAACGCAGCAGCAACAATAATCCAAAAAATATGGGAAGAAACGGTTTTTTGAAGAAAAAGAAGTGATTCTCAGAGGATATGCCTACATCAATTCGCCGATAAAAAAAATTTTGTTTTGTAATGTATTTTTGCATTTTTTTAAATACAATAAATTGATTTTCAAGCACTTCTTCACTTTGCATTATTATTTCAATTTAATTTTAAAATATTTATTAACAAAATGTAAAATAATTTTCACATAGAATGCAATGGTGAATCCGTTCTCTCTTTTCGTCTTCTCAGTTCTCGTTGTACATTCATAGTGAACAGTCGATTTAGCGGAGTTTTTATTTCATACTAAACAAAAAAAAATTGTACGAAAAAATATTCGGAATACATATTGTTATTGTTAGCTTTATTTGCATTGCTAATATTTTTTTTACATAGTCATAATTAACAAAAACAAAAAAACCGTAATAAAAAAAACAAACAAACAAACAAAAGTGCCCTTGAGGAATACTCTATATGAGTACCTCAAAAACAAATAACTGTGAAGTGAGTTCTAATGGCAGAAATGCCTATTTTACTGTGAGTTCTGAAGCTCTTAATGAAAATAATAAAAATAAAAAATCTGATGATAGACTTACTGAGAGCTCTGAAGCTCTTAATGATAACAAAACAAATAAGAAATCTGATAGCAGACTTTTTTTAACGGCGAGACCACTTTTTCGTCAGCGATCAACTTCGCTTTGTCCAATGCCAACTAGTGATTCGTTAACATTACCGTTGCCTAGTACTTCTACATTTAACTCAGCGATATCATCACTTAACCAAGTTTTTACTGAAGTTAAGAGCAGCGCAAAACCCAAGGTCCAAGTGGGAATGGACAGATATATAACAGTGGTAAAGCGCGGACGAAGCCCAAAGTCTTCGAAAACTTCATCTGCTCCAAAAATGTCTAGGGATAACAGCGCATCCTCTATTAACCGTCAAAATCGTTTTCAAATATTACAAGTTGACAACAACGAACCCGATGTATCTACGAACAAAACATCCAAGCCGCCTCCAACCTATTTGAGAGAAAAAAATTCAAACGCGCTTATAAAAAATTTAATTTCAGTCATTGGTGAGAATAAATTTCACATTGTTCCAATAAAACGTGGTAACATTGATGAAACCAAAATTCAAATTTATAAAGAAAAAGATTTTCGCAAACTGATTACTGAATTTGAAAAAAGTAAGAAAAGTTTCTACACATATCAGCTTAAAAGTGCTAAAGGCCTGCAGATCGTATTGAAGGGCATCGATTCCTATGTTGCTCCCGAAGAAATAAAGGATGCACTCGTCCTCCAGGGATTTAAGGTAAAAAATTTATCTAACATAATAAATAGGGAGAAGATTCCTCAACCTCTATTTCGCGTCGAACTTGAGCCAAACGATATAAAATTGAAAAAAAGCGAGACTCATCCAATTTACAATTTAAAATATCTCTTATACCGAAAAATAACAGTTGAAGAACCACACAAGCGTTCTGGACCCGTACAGTGCCATAATTGTCAAGAATATGGTCACACAAAAACTTACTGCAAGTGACCTTCAGTTTGTGTTATCTGCGGTGAATTGCACGGTACTGCTGGTTGTACTAAGCCTAAAGATCTAGCAAAAAAAATGTAATAATTGTGGAGGTAATCACACCGCTAATTATAGAGGATGTCTTGTCTATTCTTTCGTTAAACAGACTATGGGGCAAAAACCTAAATTAGCTCCAGCACAAACAGCAAACGCTTACTCCGCCACTTTTGCTAAAATGAGCCAACCTGTCACTTCACGTGTATCGTATGCCGATGCAGCTAAGACTAGTTATATTCCCACACAAAATATTCCGCCTCAAAATAATTCAACGAATGAAAACTCAAGCTTTAATTTTAGTCGTCTTGAAGCTACTATTGAGAATCTAGTGCTGACTATAAATAATTTTACAACAAATATGACTAGCATGATGCAAGAAATGCTACGAATGCAGTCTACACTGCTTCAAGCATTAGTAAACAAGCCATGAACACGTTAAAGATAAGTTTCTGGAACGCAAACGGCATTCGCCAACATAAAAATTAACTTGAGCACTTCCTCACGGAAAAAAATATTGATATAATGTTGGTTTCTGAGACTCATTTGACTTCAAGAAGCCTATTCAAAATTAATGGCTACATATTATATGATTCAAAGGACCCTAGAGGGAGAGCATGCGGTGGATCAGCAATTCTAATAAAGTCAAGACTCAAGCATTATATTCTTGACAACATTTGTGAAGAACATCTACAAGCAACGAATATTTGTATCGAAAATTTTTCCACAAATTTTTTCATATCATCAATTTACTCCCCTCCTAGATTCGCAATTACTGAGGATCAATACGAGGATTTCTACAAATCTCTTGGCCCTTGTTTCGTAGCAGCAGGAGACTATAATGCAAAACATACTTTCTGGGGTTCGCGTCTCATCACACCTAGAGGACGAGCGTTGTTCAACACAATTTCAAAAATGGTCTTGGACGTCATTTCGAGTGGGGAGCCCACTTACTGGCCTACTGACATACATAAAATTCCGGATATTATAGATTTTGGCGTCATGAAAAATATTTCTAGGGAATTAATTCACGTGGAAACTTCCCTAGATCTATCGTCCGATCACTCTCCCACGATCGTTACAATCTGTAGCCCACTGAGAAGTGCTCTACCTCACCCATATGTGAAAATGGTCAGTCGTGTTAATTGGCTGCGATTCAAAAAATATCTTAGTAGTCATTGCACTGAAAACATTAAGCTAAGAACTCATGATGATGTTGATTGTAATATTGCCAATCTTAACGAAAATATTAAGAAGGCAGCTGAACATGCGACTTCCTCCCATCCGCAGACTGGGTTTAACAGAATATATTTTACAGATATTGAACTTCTCGTATGTGCAAAAAGAAGAGCTAGAAGAGAATGGTAACAGCACAGATCACCCCAAAATAAAATTAGATTAAAAGAGTGCACTAAAAGACTCCAAGAACTGCTTGCATATGAAAAAACTGCTTCTCTTAAAAACTATCTAGAAAATCTCGATGTCACACCAGCATCAAATTATTCTTTGTGGCGCGCTGCGAAAAGAATTAAAACACGCGTTGAGTTTAAACCACCTCTGCGCACTTCTACCGGAGTTTGGGCCAGGAGTGATATTGAAAAAGGTAACTTGTTTGCAAAGCATTTAAAATCCGTATTTACCCCAAACACATGTACTGTTGTTGATTTCCCGAGTGAAGTTGCGCTACCCCCTCGACCCATAAAATTTAAAATGTGTGATGTACAAAATCTAATTGCTGAACTCAAGCCGAAGAAAGCGCCGGGTATTGATGGAATATTAACCAAATGCTAATAAAATTGCCTTGTATTGCATTTAGAATCATGTTATTCATTTTAATGCCATTTTACGACTAGAGTATTATCCCCACAGCTGGAGGCTTGCCAAAGTTAAAATGATTCCAAAGCCGGGCAAAGATCTGACCAAGGTAGAATCATACAGGCCAATAAGCCTGCTATCAACAATGTCAAAACTTTTCGAAAAACTGCTCATGTCAAAATTTTCCCCAATTCTAATTGGTAGTGGGTGCATCCCAGACCATCAGTTTGGTTTTAGAAGTCAGCATAGCACCATTGAACAAACGCATAGATTGGTTCAATGTATAAGAAGAACATTTAAAGAAAAGAAGTACTGTTCGGCACTGTTTATTGACGTTTCGCAGGCATTTGATAAAGTGTGGCATGAAGGTCTAATTTTAAAATTAAAATCATATCTAGCAATAAATTTGGTGAATTTATTAGAAAGTTACATTACTACCCGGAAGTTCACGGTTGTGGAAGAATTCATGAGTGTGCCCGAATCTATATCATCCAGTGTGCCACAGGGGAGCATACTGGGGCCAGTTTTGTATTAGATTTATACTTGTGATATGCCTTTGAGCAGCAATATCCATACATCTACGTTTGCCGATGATACAGCCTGCTAAAGTATGCACGAAAATCCTCACGAGGCTTCGCGATATCTACAAGAACATATTACACAACTGGAACTATGGTTAAAATTATGGAGAATTAAGGTAAACGAGCAAAAGTGTGTTCAGGTAACATTTACCCTGCGAAGAGATACTTGTTCCCCAATTCGAATCAACAATCAAGTTGTTCCTCAGCAATCACATGTAAAATACCTTGGTATACACCTTGATCGACGACTTACATGGAAACACCATATTGACTCAAAGCTAATACAAATGAAACTTAAACTAACTCAGATATATTGGCTGATTGGTAGAAATTCAACACTCAGCCTAGACTGCAAACTTTTATTATACAAGTCTCTTCTGAAACCAATATGGTGATACGGAATTCAGTTATGGGGCACTGCTTCAGCTTCTAACGTCGAGAGAATCCAACGAAGGCAAAACAAAATTTTACGTTTGATAACATCGGCTCCATGGTACATTAAAAACTCAAATATACATCGTGATTTAAATATGCCACTAGTGATTGAAAAAATAGCAAAATACGCAGGGAAATATTTAACAAAACTCGAGTCACATCCTAATCCGCTTGCTCGTAACATCTTGAATTTTATTGGCCACATTCGCTTAAAAAAGAAGGACACAAGGGCTCTTTTACTCAACACTCCAGATGGGACTGCTTGAAAATATTTTTTTTCTCTTTTTTTTTGATTATCACTACTTATGTATTATTTATAACTATCACTAAGTTTATGTCCGACAGTGGTCGGGCCTAATACTTATATTTTAGATTTAAGATTTGAATACTTATTGTTAGTTCATAATTGAAGATACAATAAATAAATAAATGTATTAAAAAAAAATATATTAATCTTCTGACTTTTGCCTCAATTATTTTTTACTCTCAAAATTAATGCTACCTTACTAATTTATGAAATACGAGATTTTCATACGTTTTTGTTCATTTAATTTAAAATAATTTAATTATTTCATATATTTATGAAAAATAAACAGAAAAAAAGTTATAACAGGACCAACAACTGCAGCAAGAAATATGCAACAGCAAGGAAAGAAATTTCTAACTGAATCAAGACTGAAATTTGTTGTGTATGCTCTCTGGATTATTGCCTTACAATACAAAATTGCAAACTTTTACAAAAGACCTTTTGTACTTTCGCACTGACCAGAGCACAACATCCAAGCAGATCCCGGAGACAAAATTGCTTGCTCTTTGCAAAAACTAACAAACTTAAGAGCTTTAAAGCTGTTTATCTGAAATGCAAATATGCGAGTTTGTGTTTTTAACGTAGCTGCCTTACATTATTCGGATGAAATTGTTGCATGGGTTGTAGTGTCTTTACGGATATTATTGGACTATATGGTCCATTTTTAAGAGAAATGGGATAGTTACAACATGGTCCTAGTGCAATCGTAGGCCATGTCCTATGCGAACAAAAAAAGGAGAACAGTTGTTGTACCTGTCAACAAAGCATTAACTTTTATTCAGCAACGTCCAAGTCATATGCACAATGTGCAACCTCTTGTAAAGAGCTTTTTGTACTTTCACACCAATGAGAGCAAGCTAACAGCAAGCATTGATGTCGCCGAGATCCTTTCAAAGAATTACGAACCAAGAGCTTTCACAACTGTGTACCTCAAATTTGCGCTCATGCATTATCTGTTGTACTAACAATTATATTATAATATAAATTAGTTACAACAGATACTTATTTTAAAACAAAAAGCTTGTAAATTTATTATCCACTGCAAGACATTTAAATCAGCTAATGATAACAAAATGAAACATCGATATAAAGCTTCTATTTACGGCGTTTCTATATAAGAACGATGTTGCATCCCTAGCAGTAAGTCCTTTTTATAATAAATCCAACACTTGCTTTTGTAGGTATTATTACACAAAGATTTCGTTATCCTCATGTCCAATTAAAATAACCTACATTAAAACAAAATATGTGTTAAACTGCAACTTCTAAACTCAAATTAAACATTTCAAAAAGCATTCCTAAAAGCTACCATTTTATGTATGTGGCATTGTTTTCCTCTCTGTTTACAAAAAACAGTATTCAAATAATTTGGGTAAAAGTCATAATTAATTTTAAACGTCAAATTTGGTTTTACCTTTATATTATTGTGTCATGGTTGATAGTATAATTTATTTTACTTCATCACATAATTTCGTCATATTTTTTTTCTCGTTGTACCATCATAGTGAATAGTGGATTAGTAAAATTTTTCTTACATTCTTATTAAACAAACAAAAAATTATACAAAAAAATATTCGTAGTGCATATTATTCGTAATAGGTACATACTGACTTTAATAAATAAGCTTTATGTGCTTTCCTAATATTTTTACATAGTGGAAATAACAAAAACAAAAAAAAAACCGCAAACAAAAAAAACATAAACAGTGACATTGAGGAATACTCTATATGGAGTACCTCAAATACAAAAAATTATAAAATGAGTTCTAACGGCAGAAATGCCTATTTTACTGTGAGTTCTGAAGCTCTCAATGAAAATCATAGAAATAATAAATCTAATGAAAGTGTTTTTTTAACGGCAAATTCAATTTTTCGTCAGCGATCAACTTCGCTTTGTCCAATGCCAAATAGTGATTCATTAACATTACAGTTGTCTACTACTTCTTCATATAAGTCAGTAATATCATCCCCTTCAGGCACGTGTTCATCACTTAACAAAGTTATCACTACATATAAAAGTAGCGCAAACCCCAAGATACAACTCGGAATGGACAGATACATAACCGTGATAAAGCGAATTCTTCAAAAATGTCATCTGCTCCACAGATGTCTAGGGATAATAACGCATCATATACCAATCGACAAAATCGTTTTTCATTATTGCAAGTCACCGACGACAAGCCCGCTGCATCATTGCAAAAGTCTTTTAAGCCACCACCTATATATTTGAGAGAGAAAAATTCTAACGCCCTAATTAAAAAATTAGTCTCGGCCATTGGTGAAAACGTATTTCATGTTATTCCAATAAGGTGTGGTAACATTGACGAAACTAAAATTCAAATATACGAAGAAAAAGATTTCCGTAAAATAGTGACTGAATTCGAAAAAAATAAAACAAGTTTTTAAACGTACCAGCTTAAGAGTGCCAAAGGTATGTAGATCGTATTGAAGGATATTGACTCTTATGTTAATCCCGAAGAAGTAAAAGATGCACTCATTATACAAGGATTTGAGGTAAAAAATGTTACCAACATAATCAATAGGGAGAAGATCCCCCAGCCTCTATTTCGTGTTGAATTGGAGCCGAATGATATACAGCTGAAAAAAACGAGACACACCCAATTTATAGCCTAAAATACCTCTTATACCGAAAAATCACAGTTGAAGAGCCACATAAGCGATCAGGTCCCGTACAGTGCCATAATTGCCAAGAATATGACCACACAAAAACATACTGTAAATTACCCACTGTTTGTGTTGTGTGCGGCGAATTACACGGCACTGCTATTTGCAATAAGCCAAAAGATCAAAGTGATAAAAAATGCAGTAATTGTGGAGGTAATCACACCGCTAACTACAGAGGTTGTCCTGTGTACTCTTTTGTCAAAAACCTAAATTAGCTCCATCTCAATCAGCAAACGCTTACTCCGCCAATTTTGTGCAAATGAGCCAACCAGTAACTTCCCGTGTATCGTATGCCGATGCTGCCAAAACAAATTCTATTCCCCCACAAAATGTTCCACCACCAAATAATTCAACGCATGCAAACTCAAGCTTTAACTTTAGTCGCCTTGAAGCTACTATTTACAATTTGGTGCAAACTATAAATAATTTTACAACAAATATGACTAACATGATGCAAGAAATGCTGAGAATGCAGAATACTCTGCTTCAAGCATTAATTAACAAGCCATGAACACGTTAAAAATATGTTTCTGGAACGCAAACGGCATTCGCCAACATAAAAATGAACTTGAGCACTTCCTTACGGAAAAATATATTGATATAATGTTGGTCTCTGAGACACATTTGACTTCGAGAAGCTTTTTCAAAATAAATGGCTACACCATGCATGATACAAAGGACCCTAGAGGGAGAGCATACGGTGGATCTGCAATTTTAATTAAGTCAAGACTCAAGCACTATATCCTTGACAACGTTAGTGAAGAATATATGCAAGCTACGAATATTTTTGTAGAAAATTTTTGTTCTAATTTCGTAATATCATCAATTTACTCACCTCCCATATTTGCAGTTACCGAAGATCAGTATGAGTAGTTCTACAAATAGCTTGGATATTGTTTCGTGGCAGCTGGAGACTACAATGCAAAGCATACGTACTGGGGGTCGCGCCTTGTAACACCTAGAGGTCGAGCTTTGTTTAATACAATTTCAAAAATGGGCTTAGATGTTATTTCGAGTGAGAAGCCCACTGTATGGCCTACTGACGTTCGAAAAACTCCGGATGTTATTGATTTTGGCTTCATGAAAAATATTTCTAGGGATTTAATTAATGTTGAAACTTCTCTAGATCTCTCGTCCGATCACTCCCCACTATCGTTACAATTTGTAACATACTAAGAAGTGACTTATCTCACCCATATATGAAGATGATCAATCGTGTTAATTGGCTGGGATTCAAAAAATATCTTAGTAGTCATTGCACGGAAAATATTTCGCTAAGAACACTCAATGACATTGAAACTAACATTGCCAATCTTAACGAAATTATTAAACAGGCTGCTGAACATGCCACTACATCCCAGTCTGGGTTTAATAAAATTTATTCCAGGGATATTGAACATCTCGTGTGTGAAAAAAGAAGAGCTAGAAGGGAATGGCAACAGCACAGATCACCCCAAAATAAACTCAGACTTAAAGAATGTTCTAAACGACTTCAAGAGTTGCTTGCACCTGAAAAAACTGCATCTATTAAAAATTATTTGGAAGGTCTTGATGTCACACCAACATCTAATTACTCTTTGTGGCGCGCTGCTAGAAAGCTTAAAACACCCGTTGAGTTTAAGCCACCTCTGCACACATCTATCGGAGGATAGGCAAGATGCGATACGGAAAAATGTAAAATATTTGCTGAGCATTTAAAATCCGTATTTACCCCAAATACATGTACTGGTGTTGCTGATTTGCCGTGCAGTGTAGTTGCTCTACCCCTTCGAGCCTTAAAGTTTAAGATGCGTGATGTACATAAAGTAATTGCTGAACTCAAGCCAAAAAAGTTCCAGGTATTGATGGAATTAGTAACTAGATGCTGATGAACTTGCCGCATAGTGCAATAAGAGTCTCGCTGTTTATTTCTAATGCCATATTACGACTGGAGTATTATCCACAACTCTGGAAGCTTGCAAAAATCAAAATGATTCCAAAGCCGGGCAAAGATCTTACTAAAGCTGAGTCATATAGGCCAATAAGTTTGCTGTCAACTATGTCAAAACTCTTCGAAAAGCTTCTCATGACAAAATTGTCCCCAATTTTAACTGATAGTGGGTGCATCCCAGACCATCAATTTGGTTTTAGAAGTCAGCATAGCACCATTGAGCAAACTCATAGATTGGTTCAATTTATAAGAAAAACATTTGAGGAAAAGAAGTATTGTTCTGCCCTGTTTATTGACGTTTCACAGGCATTTGATAAAGTGTGGCATGAAGGCCTAATTTTAAAATTAACATTATATCTACCAATAAATTTAGTGAATTTATTAGAAAGTTACATTACTACCCGGAAGTTCACGGTTGTGGAAGGAAAATTCATAAGTGTCCCCGAATCTATATCATCCGGTGTGCAACTGGGAAGCATACTGGGGCCAGTTTTGTATTTGATCTATACTTGTGATATGCCTTTGAGCAGCAATATCCATACATCAACGTTTGCCGATGATACAGCCTGCCTTAGTATGCATGAAAACCCTCATGAGGCTTCCCGATATCTACAAGTACATATTACACAATTGGAAATGTGGTTGAACTTATGGAGAATTAAGGTTAATGAACAAAAGTGTGTCTCCATAACGTTTACCCTAAGAAGAGATACTTGTTCCCTAATTCGAATCAAAAATTAAAATATTCCTCAACATTCCCAAGTGAAATAACTTGGTATACACCTTGATCGAAGGCTTATATGGAAACATCATATTGACTTTAAGCTAACTCAGATGAAACTTAAGTTATCTCAAATACACTGGTTGACTGGCAGAAACTCAACACTTAGCCTGGACTGTAAACTTTTAATATACAAGTCGCTTTTGAAGCCAATATGGTGTTACGGTATCTAGTTATGGGTCACTGCTTCAGCTTCCAATTTAGAGAGAATCCAACGAAGGCAAAACAAAATTTTACGGTTAATAACATCGGCTCCATGGTACACCAAAAATTCTAATATACATCGTGATTTAAATATGCCACTAGTGATTGAAGAAATTGCAAAATACGCAGGCAAATATTTAACAAAACTCGAGTCACATCCTTATCCGCTTGCTCGTAATATTTTGAACTTTACTGGACACATACGCTTAAAAAAGAGGGACACAAGGGCTCTATTACTCAACACTCTTTTTTATAAATTTTTTTGTTTTTTGAGTAACACTACTTATGTATTATTTATAACTATTAACAAGTTTATGTCCGACAGTGGTCGGTCCTAATAATTATTTTTTAGATTTAAGATTTGAATACTTATTGTTAGTTCATATTTGAATACAATAAATAAATACATGTATTAAAAAAAAATATTTTTTTTGGTCTGTGTAGGGTTCTTTTCTCTTTATATTAATATTAATCAGTTAATCATTTTTTTTTTGATTTTTAACAAGTACATATATGTTCGTTATGAAATAAACCTATTTTCATTTAATGGAATTTTAAACTTTTCTCTTTAAGAAGAAAGATAGAGAGGGGGATGTGGGCGCCTTTACGTTGCCTCAGTCTTAAATAACAGGTAGACTCTTCGAATCTTGCACAACGCAGAAACCTGGTGAAGATGAACCAGAATGACACTAGAGGCAGCGCAGGGATGCTACAAAAGAGCAACCACTTCCAAAAAGGAGGATCCGTTCCCCATCTGTTTGTAATTAGAGATAATTTTGCGGGAAACAATTAACCAAAGAAAACATGGAAACGCCCTGCTATACAAATTATAAGCTGCAATTTCAAGGATTAATATTAATGATGAGGCTATCATTTACTTCATGCATCAAACCCTTTAGCAAACTAATCAATCGCAACTCCTTGCCAAAGGACTCCGCAAAGCTAAGGCTGGAAAAGAGAAAGAGCATCCCGTCGCTCGCAAAAACCAGCAGTAATCGAACTCCTAAGACTATAAGCTTCTTGAAGAATCTGGTGGAAAAATAAATAAAGATAAGTTTCACATTGCCTTGATCCAAGAGCGCTGAGCCACAAGAAACAGAGTTAGTCATCTTAACCATGTTAATCTTTTATGCAAACACAAGGAATAGTCCAAGTACTTGTACTATGCATCATTAAAACTTAAGTTGTCTCTGCTCTCCAGATGTGTAACCGTGCTGATGCAAAGCGATGGAAACATATACCTACGATGCACAACACTATTATCTGTGTCGAAGTTGCAACACCTAGTCTGAGAACTCAAACAAAAAGGTAAGGTAGCAATAATAGGTTGCAATGCCAATTCTCATCATAGTACAAGGAAAAGTACTAACAACAAGAATAGGGGCGAAGCCTTCATTAATTTTTGGAGCGTACATAAGTTTCTTATGACACGCCATGCATGTAGAACAAAAATTTTTGAAAATTAATAAATATTGATTACAAATACTGGTAACAACTACATAGAGCAAGAGTTTTCAATGCTTTTGCAAGTTTCCGGCGAAATGCCAGATCACTCCTGGAATCTTAGGGATTTTTGGCATTGCTTTTGGGAATCTCCAATATGATTTGTTTCTTTACTAAAAGTTTGTGATTTGGCAGTGATAGTTAACTAACAAAATAAATGCGAAAGTAAATTTACTGTTTCTTTGTTGCGATTTAACGGCTTAACCACGGAAATTGATTAAATTTTCAACATTGATAGATCTTAGTCCAGACACATAGGTTATTATATTTTTAAAAACTAGGAGCATGAGGGGCGTAGGGGCCAAATTTCTGCTTCTTTCTAACAGATTTTGATCAAATTTAATTCAAAGATAGATCTGAATCCAAAAGAAGACATAGGCTATACATTTTTTTAAAGATAGGACCGCGAAAGAAGGTAGTGAAAGTTTCTTCCTCTATGAATCTATCCATCGAATTCTTTGAAACTATCTGAATTTTATGAAATTGAAAATATAGATAGATCTGAGCCTACACGATAGGATATATATTTTTTAAATATTAGAACGTGATTAGGAAAGGGGAAATTTCTGCCTCTCAGAAACTATCTAACCCCTTTTGATGAAATTCAAGACATGAATATAACTGAGTCTGGAAGCACACAAATTATATTAATTTTATCAAAAACAAGCCCACTAGAGGGTAAGGAACAATTATTAAGGTAAATAAAGCATAAGGAACTACGTTGTGTTATATTTCCATTATATTAGGTATGATTTTGATTTATGGTTTCTCTACATTTATACTATCGATATTTCTACTGCCCCTGTTTCTATGGCAGTTATAACAGATGTGACCCTGTTGATTTCATCTAAAACAGCATCGCTTTTTGTTGTTATTAAATCTAGTCCCACTTTTATTTTAAGTTTTTGAGCTTGCAAAATTTGGCCAATTTGTTCCATAGTCAGGAGGTTTCATGTTCATTCTAAAATTGAATTCGTTATGCTCCTATCGTCTGCCTTGACTATAATACGTATTTTTTCACTGATTATATCATTATACTAGCATAGGACTGAAGTATTTTGAGGCATTAAAGGAGTTTTCTCGTGTATTACTGTTTGGTATTGAATGGTTACAAGTTTATTGATGCATGGATAATTGTCACACTTCTTTTATCAACTGCTGGACCATCTCATATAAAGGTTCCTCGGTATGCATTGTCATTATGTTTGAAATATTCATAGTACAACCGAAGAGATTTTGAGCCTCCTTGGTGATTTTCAGGAGGGCAGAGAACTTTTCGTTGTCGTATCCGATGAATGTGGACATCAACCTAGGGGTTCGTAAGCCTCATATGTAACTTCTTACTGCAGATTGGTTAAAACGATCTATCATAGAATTTTGATGGGAAACATATGGCCATTGTGCTGCAATTAGTTCTGTAGCATCTTTAAGTAGTCCTTCTTGTCTCTGTCCAAATTCATATGCTGTCTCCGTTGGACTTTGCGTACTACTAAAAATTATTTTTGTAATTCTGTTAGAGTCTTGCATATAATAAATTTTTGTCTAATAGACTGGCATAAGGCTTCCATTTTTTTGAACTCTTTGTTGTGTTAATATGAAAAAGTGTTTCCAAATAATCTAGTTTTGATGCATTTGATTATGTAGACGAAATAACCTGGTTCTTCTTTTTTATCCATTGCTATCATACATCCTTCAATAAACTTATTTGCTCCCCTTGCCAGTTCTGGCCCATCAGTTCCGTAGAAAATTGGTACCACATGGGATGTGGTTTTCAAGAGCTCAGTAAAAGTTGTCATGTTACTACTTTGTGTTGTGGTGTTAACTGTAATCACGTTCCTCTTCTCTTCTTGTAAGTTTCGTATCTTTCACTTCTGCGTTTCGATTTTTGGAGTTCTTTCTTCTATCTCTTTTCTATTTTCAATAACTTGCATCAACTGATCATTATACTGCTTCAAGATCCTGTGAACGTGTAAGTATTCTTTGTTTATGTTAATGTAGCACTTATATTTCTTCCAATAAAATAACTATCTTTTCAAATTCGTTTATGTTTCCCTGGCTCCTCACTTTATGCTTTACTAACTCTATATACTCTTTGGTCCCATTTGTCTCGAGCAAATGTTTGATCGTCGTTTAGTTTACCACCAAAGTCTGTGCAACTTAAGGCAGCTAAAAAAGCTCATTAAAACCTTGCGTTGTGTAGTAAATGTTGGTATACAGAACAACGTATCCTCTAAACAATTTAATTTAATATATTGAAATTAAGTTGAGCTAAAATATCTTACCTATATCAATTTACTTCCTTCAAACTGCCAAAATGGTATCAAACTGTACTCTTGCTAATGCCGACATCAAGCCAATTTTTGTTACGGATTAGATATTACTGTATTGCACATAAAATTAGATCGTGCAGTTTGCGAAAAATTTCTGAACAATTTAATTTTGCGTGGAGTACAGACTATAATCGATTATTGACGTCATGCAGGATTGGGACATTCCTTTTCTTATTAAACTGGCTCGATCATTAACGAACCCAACTAGTTTCAAAAATAAGACTAAAACGTACTGGACTGAAAGGTTCAGCAACTTCGTCTAAGGTAAGGCGAGACTGCCTGTGTGCGGAAAGTATTAATAATAATGTAAATAAGTATGATAACTGAGGATCTGGTTAAATCCTTCAAAAAAAATTGAGTTTCGGGCGATGGGAACTAAGTCCCCAACGACCTACCTCCTCAAAGCCCGAAATGAACTAAATCCCCAAATTTCGGGTCTTAGTTCACTATGAACCAATACCCTTTAAAACGCAAACTGTGCAATTGTGCATTTTTACACTCTCGTAAATAAAATGTAAAAAATTTTATAGAAATTTATTTACACAAACCTGCTAAGTTTGCCCAATAATTTTCACTCGTAAGCTTAAGCTGTGCAATTGGGCATTTTGTAAACAACACTATCTTGCTTTTTAGACACACACACACACTTTTTTATTTTTATAGAAATAAATAAATAGTTTTTATATTAAAATACGTTTGTTTCAAACTTACATAAACTGTTTTGGCAACAGTTAAAAATGGGCTGTATGAAACATGTCTCGCAAGTTCGCCCAATTTCAAAAATGGCAATTTTAAGAGTTCTCATGAAAACCCTTATTGTTTTCAAAAGATTAAAAGATTATTTATAACGTAACTTTTCATTACCCTACAAGAAATGAATGACTAAACCTAACACAAACGTAATATTTTCACTACCACACTTACAACAATTGTATATTGAAGTCAACAGTGACAGTTAGTTGCTTTAGTTGCCCTTCTCTAACATATATGTCAGATTGGAACATCTAATGTATATATTGGAGTTGAGTGATATTTTGAAACCTGTTCTTTTTTCACAGCGATTGACAAATCACTAATCACAACTGTGACTGAATTTATCAAGTAACAGGTTTTGGAAATATAGTTCTTTTGTACAAACTGTGATTGTTCTTATATGCTTAATTAACATTAGATAAGGCTACCACATGCATTTTTTTTATACCTTCAGCTTTTGTCGATAAAAAATCGTCAACTCGTGTGAAATCGTCTTTTCTGGCAACTATGTACATCTCACATGTTCATATTTGCAATTTTTGTCTCTCTGCCTCTTATACGAAAATCTCAATATTTGGACAGGGTTGATTGCTAATTGCTTGTTCTTTTCGCTCTTCTTATTAGTATTTATCAAAATACCAATACTAATAAAGACTTTTAAAGCAGAAGAGCTGAAATGAGTTGAACTGTGATCACAGTCATAGTTTAATTTAACTGCTGCTCTTCTTATTAGATTTTCTCAAAATAACAGAACTGCTACAAACAAAATACTGCTAAACTGTTATCACAGTCACAGTTTAAGAGAACAGCGATTTAGAAATCACATTCACAAGGAGCAACATTGATAAAAAATCGCGCTATCGCTCATCACTAGTACATATGCCAAACATTTTATAATTCGGATTTTATTGTAAAATATACAATTCGTTCGGCCGTTGTTAACAAAGTTAAGTAAAAATCAATAATGTATAAGAAACTTCAATCAGAGTTTCCACAGCCAAAATATTTTTGTATCCAAAATATGAGAAAAGAAAAAATAACCAAAGGCGAAAAAATTTTACCAAAATTTTTTTGCATTTAATGTACTGACTTATTTGTATGGAATAATCGCTTAAGTCCTCTTAATCAAAGAATTGCTTTTCGAAAATTTTTCGGATTTTCAAATGGTGCGTAATAAAACGTAATAAAGCTTAATTTGCTCAAGGAATTATTCCACATTGCCACAGATATAATCATTTTAAAATCATATAATATAAATGGTACTATGTATTAAATTTAAATTTGTGATTTCTAATTGTATTGAGCTTATTTTAGATTTTACCGTAAGCGACATGTAATCGAAAATATACGTTTTTATTGGAATTAAAATTTTATTGGCACGCCCATAGTTTAGAATTATCAAAATTCCTAAATTTTGATCACTTTTAAGATAAGAGCCGTAAAATGTTATCATAAGCGACAATTTACGTAAGTATGTAAAACAAATTTGAATATTATAGTAAACCTACTCCTGAAAACTCTAATTTTTGTAGCTTACTATTAAATCGAAAAAAAATAAAAAAATATCAAATAAAGATTTACTTAGTGTATATAAAATAACAAAAATTAAAAATTTTAAAAACCCTCGAATATATCTAGAGAAGTAGTGATATCTTCTAAACGGAGCCATGAAAAATACCTCTAGGGATTTAATTCATGTTGCAGCTTCTCTAGATCTCTCCTCCGATCACTCTCCCATGAACGTTACAATTTGTAGCCCATTAAGAACTGACTTACTTCACCAATATGTGAAGATGATCAACCGTGTTAATTGGCTGGGGTTCAGAAAATATCACGGCACTCATTGTGCGGAATACCTTACGCTAATAACATCGGAAGATATTAAACTTAACATTCCCAATCTTATCAAAAATATAAAACAGGCTGTTTAACATGTCACTAACTCCCATCCGCAGACTGGGTGTGATAGAATTTGTTATACGGATATTGAACGTCTCGTAAGTGAAAAAAGGAGACTTAGAAGGGAATGGCAACAGCACAGATCACCCCAAAATAAAATTAGATTTAAAGAGTGCACTAAACGACATCAAGAGCTGCTTGCATCTGAAAAAACTGCACCTCTAAAAATTATCTGGAAGCTCTTGATGTCACAGCAGCATCTAATTATTCTTTTTGGCACGCTTCTAGAAAGCTTAAAACATCCGTTTAGTTTAAACCACCTCAGCACACAACTACCGGAGGTTGGGCAAGAAACGATTCTGAAAAAGGTAATATATTTGCTGAACATTTAGAATTAGTATTTACTCCTAACACATGTACTGGTGTTGTTGATTTGCCAAATGTAGTTGCGCTACCCCTTCGACCCATAAAATTTAAAACACGTGATGTACAAAAGCTTATTGCTGAACTCAACCCAAAGAAATCTCCAGGTATTGATGGAATTAGTAACCGGATGCTAATAAAGTTGCCTCGTACTGCAATTAGAATCCTGTTATTTATTTTTTACGTCATTTTACGACTGTAGTATAATTTACAGCTGGATGCTTGCCAAGGTCACAATGATTCCAAAGCCGGGCAAAGACCTTACCAAGGCTGAGTTATATAATGTCAAAACTTTTCGAAAAACTGCTTATGATAAAATTGTCCCCTATTCAAAGTGGTAGTGCGTGCATCCGACCATCAATTTGGTTTTAGAGGTCAACATAGAACCATTGAACAAACGCATAGATTGGTTCAATTTATAAGAAAAACATTAAAAAAAATATTGTTCTGCATTGTTTATTGACGTTCCGCAGGCATTTGGTAAAGTGTGGCATGAAGGCCTAATTTTAAGATTAAAATCATATCTACCAATAAATTTAGTGAACTTATTAGAAAGTTACATTACTACCCAGAAGTTTACGGTTGTGAAAGGAGACTTCATAAGTGTACCTGAATCTATATCATCCGGTGTGCCACAGGGGAGCATACTGGGGCCAGTTTTGTATTTGATTTATACTTATGATATGCCTGTGAGCAGTAATATCGACACTTCTACGTTTGCCCATGATACAGCCTTCCTTAGTATGCACGAAAATCTTCACGAGGCTTCCCCATGTATACAAAAACATATTACATATATGGAACTATGATTAAATTTATGGAGACTTAAAGTAAACGAACAAAAGTGTGTTCAGGTAACATTTGCCCTGCAAAGAGATACTTGTTCCCCAATTCGAATCAACAGTTGTTCTTCAACATTCATACTTAAAATACCTTGATATATACCTTGATCGACGGCTGACATGAAAACCTCATATTGACTCAGAGCTAACACAAATGAAACTGAAATTATCTCCGATACATTGGCTGATTAGTAGAAATTCAACATTCAGCCTAGACTGCGAACGTTTACTATACAAGTCGCTTTTAAAGCCAATATGGTGTTACGGTATCCAGTTATGGGGCACTGCTTCAGGTTCCAATGTAGAGAGAATTCAACGAAGACAAAACAAAATTTTAAGGTTAATAACATCTGCTCCATGGTACATTAAGAATTCAAATATACATCATGATTTAAATATGCCACTAATGCCTGAATAAATTGCAAAATACGCAGGCAAATATCTAACAAACTCGAGTCACATCCTAATCCGCTTGCTCATAATATTTTGAACTTTACTGAACACATCCACTTAAAAAAGAGAGATACAAGGGCTCTAATACTAAACACTCCGGATGTAGCTGCTTGAAAATACTTTTTTGCTTATCACTACTTATGTATTTTTAATAACTATCACTTAGTTATGTCCGACATTGGTCGGGCCTACTAATTATATTTTAGATTTAAGATTTGAATACTTATTGTTCATATATGAAGATACAATAAATAAAAAACATGCATTAAAAAAAATTCTTTCTCATCCAGCAATATACCTACACCACCGGAAGTTGAGTCTATGCGACAAACATTAAACAGCGATTTAGCAAAAATTTCATGCGAATAGGGTCGATTTTAACGCCAGTAAGACCCAATGCTGTACGATTACTCATAGGCGCATGATCGTAAATGCTCTGTAATTATGGGTAGTATAGGTATTAAGGAATCGGAAGCTCTTGCTGTTCTTGGCATGAAAATTCAGTGTGATGTCCGTTGGACTGCGCACATTTTTCAGGTATCAAAAGAAGCATTCAAGTACCTAGGTTTTTTAAAACGGTGCAAGCAATACATCATCCCATCTGATCTTACTATTTATACCACTTATAACCGACCGAAAATGGAATAAAACTCTCATGTATGGGCTGGCGCTTCAAAGCCCTTTTTGGAGTTGCTCGATCGCGTACAAGAGAGGGCGAAGAAGCTCATTGTTGAAAGTAGGGTATCCAACTCTATTGACTCATTGGAGCATCGACGCAATGTGGGGTGCATTTCCAAGTTCTATCCTTACTACAATGGAATGTGTTCTAATGAAATTAGGGAACTTGTTCCTGAAACCCGAACATTTTTACGCACAACACGATCTTCATTCAGAGCACATCCTTTTGTGGTCGATTTGCCAATAAATCGCACTACGCATTACAGAGAGAATTCCTTTATTAGTCGTACTATTCGTATGTGGAATAAACTACCTGCGGAAGTGTTTCCTGTCACTTTCAACGTCGGAAGGTTTAAATCGAATGTCCACAGACATTACTACACACTACTCTATCCTCCTCCTCATAACCTATTTTCCTAGTTCTAGCACAATGAATTGCTTAAGTAGGGGTTATTCCTTGTCCCAGCTGTCGTAAAATTCTAAAATTTAATTCAAAATTTAATTAGAATAAATACATATTACCTCAATTGCGACGGATGAAAATTTTAGAACAAAAGGTTCCTGAGATATGGAGGTGCAAAAAGTGCATATTTTGAGACATACTAAGAGACCACTTACTACTGACACGCTCCTCAAATTGTACCTAGAGAGTAGATCTAGGTGAGCAATAAACTAGAAAAGTCTTAAAATACGGAAATTTTAACCTTGATTCTCCATAAGTTTAACCATAGTTCCATCTGGCTAATGTGTTCCTGGAGTTTTCGGGATGCCTCATCAGGGTTTTCGTGCATACTAAGGCAGGCGGTATCGTCGGCAAATGTAGAAGTGTGGATACTACTGCTCACAGACATATCACAAGTATAAATCAAACATAAAAATGGCCCCAGTATACTCCCCTGTGGCACACCGGATGAGATAGTTTCAGGCATGCTCATAAAGTGTCCTTCCACAACTGTAAATTTTCGTGCAAGAATGTAACTTTCCAAAAGATTTAGAATGTTTATTGGTAAGTATGTCTTCAATTTCAAAATCAGGCCTTCATGCCCCTGTGGCTGAGTGGTAGCAATGCTAGACTCTCAGTCCAGAGGTCGTGGGTTCGATTCCCACATTAGACCCTGGGTGTTTTTCGCAGACAAGCTAATCGCTTTGCGGGATGTGTTTGTTCTTTAAAAAAAAAATAATAAAAGAAGAAAGAGGGGTAGAAAAATGACTCGGTTATCAAATGCCTGAGAAACATCAATAAACAGGGCAGAGCAATACTTCTTTCCCTTAAATGTTTTTCTGATAATTTGAACCAATCTATGCGTTTGCTTAATGGTGCAAAAACCTGGCTTCAAAAACCAAATTGATAGTCCGGGATGCACCCATTGTCAGTTAAAATTAACGACAAATTTTTCATGAGTAGCTTTTCAAAAAGCTTTGACATTGTTGACAGTAAACTTATTGGACTCAGCCTTGGTAAGATATTTACCTGGCTTTAAAATCATTTTAACCTTTGCAAGCTTCCAGCAGTTTGGACAATGCTCCAGTCATAAAATGGCATTAAAAATGAATAACAGGATTCTAATTGCAGTACGAGGTAGTAATTAGATGCTGGTGTGACATCAAGACCTTCCAGATAAATTTTAAAAGATGCCGTTTTTTCAGATGCAGATGGAGTCGTTTAGTGCACTCTTTAAATCTGATTTTATGTTGAGGTGATCTGTGCTGTTGCCATTCCCTTCTAGCTCGTTTTTTCACGTACGAGACGTTCAACGTATGTAAAATAAATTTTATTGAACCCAGTATGCGGATGGGAGGTAGTGGCATGTTCAGAAGCTTGTTTAATATTAACACGATTTATCATCTTGACATATGGGTGAGGTAAAGCGCTTCTCAGCGGGCTATATATTGTAACGATCGTGGGAGAGTGATCGGAAGAGAGATCTAGGGAAGCTTCAACGTGAATTAATTCCCTATAAATACTTTTTATGATGCCGAAATCTATAACATCCGGAATTTTTCGTACGTCAGTAGGCCAGTAAGGGCAGAATTAGTTTGTACGTGCTGTTCTGTTCTGAATCAGCTGTTTATTTTCTGTTTAGTTGAAAATCTGTATGTGTGGTTAGTTTTTCCTTCTTCGTTCTGTTCTGTTGCGGACAGATCTGTTGAAAATAGAATTCAACGTTAAGTGACAGCCAAAAGTGTGTATGTATTAGTGTGTTGTGATACTTTTTGTACAAGTGTAATCAATTCTATAGGTTGCCAGCTGATTTTTTTCACAGAAAAAGTAATTACAAAATATTTTATACGGAAAAGAACGGCACAGAACAGCAACAGAAAGTAAAGACTAATGAAGCCTTAAGTAGGCTCCCCACTCGAAATAATATCCAAGCCCATTTTTGAAATTGTGTTGAACAACGCGCTACCTCTAGGCGTAATAAGACGCGAACCCCAAAACGTATGCGTAGCAATGTTGTCACCAGCTACTACGAAACAAGGTCCAAGAGACCTTGTCAAGAATATAGTGCTTGAGCCTTGACTTTATTAGAACTGCTGATCCACCGCATGCTCTCCCTCTAGGATCCTTTGTATCATATAAAGTGTAGCCATTCATTTTAAAGAGGCTTCTAGAAGTCAAATGAGTCTCAGAGACCAACATTATATAAATATTTTTTCCGTAAGCAAGTGTTCAAGTTCAGTTTTATGTTGGCGAATGCCGTTTGCGTTCCAGAAACATATTTTTAACGTGTTCATGGCTTGTTAATTAATGCTTGAAGCAGAGTATTCTGCATTCTCAGCATTTCTTGCATCATGGTAGTCATATTTGTTGTAAAGTTGTTTATAGTTAGCACCAGATTCTCAATAGTAGCTTCAAGGCGACTAAAGTAAAAGCTTGAGTTTGCATTCGTTGAATTATTTAGCGGTGAAACATTTTGTGTGGGAATAGGACTATCCTTAGCAGCATGGGCATACGATACACGGGAAGTAACTGGTTGGCTCACTTGAGCAAAAGTGGCGGAGTACGCGTTTAATGGTTGAGCTTTAGCTAATTTAGGTTTTTGCACCATAGCCTGCTTGACGAAAGAGTACACAGGATATCTTGTGTAGTTAGTGGTGTGATTACCTCCACAATTACTGCATTTTTTTCCGCTTGAACTTTTGGTTTAGTACAACTAGCAGTACCGTGCAATTCACCGCAGATAACACACACTGTAGATTAATTGCAATAAGCTTTTGTGTGGGCATATTTTCTGGCAATTATGACACTGCACGGGACCTGAACGCTTATGTAGATCTTCAATTGTGATTTTTCTGTATAAAAGGTATTTTATGCTATAAATAGGATGAGTCTCTTTTTTTCTCAACTGTATAACATTCGGCTCCAGTTCAACACGAAAAAGGGGTTGGGGTACCTTTTCTCTCTTCATTATGTTAGATACATTATTTACCTAAAATCCCTGGAGGACGAGTGCATGTTTTATTTCTTCAGTGACAACATAAGAATCTATGCCCTTCAATACGATCTGCAGGCCTTTAGCGATCTTAAGCTGGTATCTGTAGAACCTTGTTTTATTTGTTTCAAATTCAGAAACCATTTTGCGGAAATCCTTTTCGTCATAAATTTGAATTTTCGTTTCATCGATGTTCCCACGTTTTATTGGGACAATGTGGAATTTATTTTCACCAATGACCGAAATTAATTTTTTAATAGGGGCATTTGAATTTTTCTCTCTCAAGTAGATTGTTGGCGGCTTGGATGTTTTATTCGGGGATACATCGGGTTTGTCGTTCTCATTTTGCAAAATTTTAAAACGGTTTTGGCGATTAGTTGAGGATGCGCTGTTATCCCTAGACATCTTTGGAGCGGATGAAATGTTTGAAGAATTCGGGCTTCGCCCACGCTTTACCACAGTTATATATCTGTCCATACCGACTTGCACCTTGGGTTTTGAAATACTGTTATCTGTAGTGGTAACTTTGTTAAGTGACGAATACGAGCCTGAAGGAGATGATATTACTGACTTATATGAAGAAGTACTAGGCAATTGTTATGTTAATGAATCACTACTATTTGGCATTGGACAAAGCGAACTTGATCGCTGACAAAAATTGGCTTTGCCGTTAAAAAAACACTTTCATTAGATTTATTATTTCTATTTTTTTCATTAGGAGCTTCAGAACTTCCTCCTCTTCCAGGAATGCGGTTTTGCAGGTGGTACTAGATCAGCGAAAAAGAAAATAATTACCGAGGTGGATAGAAGAAAATTAGTCCTATCAGTTTTTTTATATAAATCAGTTTTATTATCAGACACTCTATTTAAAATTTTTAAAAATAAAGTCAAATTAAACTATAAAAAAATTTAAATATATATACATATATAAATAATAAAAGTGTTTTGTTATTTGGAAAATAAAAGAACCAAAAGGAAACAAAACAAGACCTTTAAACTAAATAATTTAAAATAAAATACAAAAAATTCGAAGTGCTTCAATACCAAATATAAAAAAAGAAAAACGTTAAAGAAGCTGAGAGTAGAAAGCCGCCAGTGAAATATCAAAGAGGTGCTGAATTGCCCTACTGCTGGAAGAGGCGTAACCACCACAAATAGTGGGCATTAAACGCCACCGTGCCAATTGACCAGGACGAAATACGACTGACTAACATAACAGACTGTAATATACACATATATATTAACTTTTTATTTAATTATTTTATATAAATTATTTCGCTAGGAATTACTTACGCTAAGCAAACATTCCTTTTGCAGTTTTAAGGCTAAAGCGCGCGTAATTACTGTAGGGTTGAGCTTAAGCCATAAGTAACCGATTTCGGGTAGGGAGTTTTATCTTATAAAAAACAAAGGGTTTCTCTAAACATTTTTTTTATAAAATAAATATAATGAAAAAAAGGTGAAATATATATAGTGCGTGCAGAAGCATAAATTTTTTTATACTTAACTGAGAACAATTAACCCGAACCCCGGACACATCCACGAACAGACGGCCATACTAATGAGTTAGAAAAATGAAAAGCGTTACTTTTATAAAGAAAAGATTTATTTCAAAGTAAAATCACATAAATTTCAATAGTAAAAATTTTATACATACATTTGTGATCAATGCGTTTTCATATGATGCTTAAATTATAATACAGAAATTGTTCCATTTATTTAACTTAAATTTTTTTATTTTTCTTTTATTTTGGAATTTAAAAAAAAAGATACTTTTAAACTGTTATTAATTTCCTAAAGTATACTTATTTAACAAATTAGAATGTATTCAAATTTATTACTTTGTTAGAAAACTACTGTTTTTTTAGATATGATGGTCTAAGTTTTTTTTAGCGGTAAGTAAAAGGGGAAGGTAAAGTAAAGAGGTTTCGCATTTGGTGCATCTAACATTGTTTTAGCTACGATGCCATGGTGAGCTTTCATAAGTTCAATAGGGGTTGGTAAACATCCTGGCAGACCATCGGCCAGAGGATTTTATAATGTGTGTGCGCAGGGAGTAAGGCAGTTTTGCTTCTGGTCCTTTTTTTGTTATAAACTTTATCTCTTCTGACACCATAGAGCAGCTGGCATGATATTTCTTTTTGTAGCTGTAAGTACTAGAGAGGTTGTCAAGATCCCTCCCCAACGGCAAGCTTCAGCCAGAGCAACCCGCCAGCATGCCAGCACAGCCAATAATCTGGTAACTTCTTTTTTTTTATTTAAAAATCGAAAGCAGCTATTACCAGGTAAAGCGCTTTTCAGTGTGCTACAGCTTGTAACGATCGTGGGAGAGTGAACAGACGAGAGATCTAGGGAAGCTTCAACGTGAATTAATTCCCTAGAAATACTTTTTATGTTGCCGAAATCTATAACATCCGGAATTTTTCGTACGTCAGTAGGCCAGTAAGTAGGCTCCCCACTCGAAATAACATCCAATCCCATTTTTGAAATTATGTTGAGCAACGCCCTATCTCTAGGCGGTAATAAGACGCGAACCCCAGAAACAAGGTCCAAGAGATTTGTAGAATTTCTCGTATTGATCCTCAGTGTTGAAAATGTGGGAGGGGAGTAAATTGAAGATATCACGAAATTTTTACAAAAATTTTTGACGCAAATATTAGTTGCTTGTAGATGTTCTTCACAAATGTTGTCAAGAATATAGTGTTTGAGTCTTGACTTTATTAGAATTGCTTATCCACCGCATGCTCTCCCCGTAGGGTCCTTTGTATCATATATAGTGCATCCATTCATTTTAAAGAGGCTTCTAGAAGTCAAATGAGTCCCAGAGACCAACATTATATCAATATTTTTTACCGTAAGGAAGTGCTCAAGTTAATTTTTATGTTGGCGAATGCCGTTTGCGTTCCAGACACATATTTTTAACGTGTTCATGGTTTGTTAACTAATGCATGAAGCAATGTATTCTGCATTCGTAGCATTTCTTGCATCACGCTTGTCATATTTGTTGTAATTTTGTTGATAGTTTGAATAAGATTTCCAATAGTGGCTTCAAGGCGACTGAAATTAAAGCTTGAGTTAGCATTTGTTGAATTATTTGGCGGTGAAACATTTTGTGTGGGAATAGAACTATCCTTAGCAGTATCGGCATACGATACACGCGAAGTAACTGGTTGGCTCATTTGAGCAAGAGTGGCGAAGTACGCGTTTAATGGTTGAGCTGGACCTAATTTGGGTTTTTGTCTTATAGTCTGTTTAACGAAAGCATATACAGGAAAAGCTCTGTAGTTAGCGGTGTGATTATCTCCACAATTACTGCATTTTTTACTTTTAGATCTTTAGGCTTAGTACAACTAGTAGTACCGTGCAATTCACCGCAAATAACACACACTGTAGGTAAATTAAAGTAAGCTTTTGTATGGCCATATTCTTGGCAATTATGACACTGCACGGGATTTGAACACTTTTGTGGATCTTCAACTGTGATTTTTCTGTATAAAAGGTATTTTTGGCTATAAATAGGATGAGTCACGTTTTTTTCATTCGGCTCCAGTTCAACACGAAGTAGGGGTTTGGGGTACCTTTTCTCTGTTTATTATGTTAAATTGTGTACCTTAAATCCCTGGAGGTCGAGTGCATCTTTTATTTCTTCAGGAACAACATAAGAATCTATGCCCTTCAATACGATCTGCAGCCTTTAGCGCTCTTAAACTGGTATGTGTAGAAGCTTGTTTTATTTATTTCAAATTCAGAAACCATTTTGCGGAAATCTTTTTTGAGAGTTTTTTTAGATATTTTAATTGAACTGTAGTGAATTTTAATCAGAAATAATTCATAGTCAGGCTCAAGTTCAGTAATTTCAATTCTTATTGAATGAAATATTTTTATTAATTAATGTGAGTTTCTAAAGAAGAGAAGAAAAATTAAACTTAGACTTTAAGCTGGGGGAAATACCGATACTTTTCTGTGCAGCCACGCACTTCATCAGCACCCTATTCTATCTACTTGGGTAGAGATTCTTATTAACATCAGCTATTTAACTTAAATGTACAATGAACGGAATATGAGAAACGATTGTTGTGTATACAATTGATTTACCTTTGGTAAACACATTTATAAGTATCACTATTAATTTTCTGTTTTTTCCAATTTTTCATTTTTCTATTTAGGTTAGCACGAAATTATTTTACTCTACCTCAGTATGTTTAACTATTCTTACTTATCTTTTTACGATCATCACATTAATTATTTTTACTTATTCGATGTACCATCGGTACATGCATGTAAGTATTTTTGTAGTGGTCTATGTTACTTGTTGTTGCATTCTACAGTTTTATTTTGGTTATTCCAGCGTTCTGAAACTGTGATAACCAAGTGAACAGTGATTGCCAAGTGAACATATTTTTGTCACGTGCCCATGATGTATTAAGTGAGAAATTTTTTAGATATTTTAATTGAACTGTAGTGAATTTTAATCAGAAATAATTCATAGTTAGGCTCAAGTTCAGTAATTTCAATTCTTATTGAATGAAATATTTTTATTAATTAATGTGAGTTTCTAAAGAAGAGAAGAAAAATTAAACTTAGACTTTAAGCTGGGGTGGTACATCGAATAAGTAAAAATAATTAATGTGATGATCGTAAAAAGATAACTAAGAATAGTTAAACATACTGAGGTAGAGTAAAATAATTTCGTGCTAACCTAAATAGAAAAATGAAAAATTGGAAAAAACAGAAAATTAATAGTGATACTTATAAATGTGTTTACCAAAGGTAAATCAATTGTATACACAACAATCGTTTCTCATATTCCGTTCATTGTACATTTAAGTTAAATAGCTGATGTTAATAAGAATCTCTACCCAAGTAGATAGACTAGGGTGCTGATGAAGTGCGTGGCTGCACAGAAAAGTATCGGAAGTCTTTTTTGTCATAAATTTTAATTTTTGTTTCATCGATGTTGCCACATTTTATTGGGACAATATCAAATTTATTGTCACCAACGACCGAAATTATTTTTTTAATAAGGACATTTGAATTTTTCTCTCTCAAATAGATTGGTGGCGGCTTCAATGTTTTATTCGAGGATACATCTGGTTTGTCGTTCTCATCTTGCAAAATTTTAAAGCGGTTTTGGCGCTTAGCTTAGGATGCGCTGTTATCCCTAGACATCTTTGTAGCGGATGAAATGTTTGAAGAATTCGGGCTTCGCCCAAGCTTTACCACAGTTATATATCTGTCCATACCGACTTGCACCTTGGGATTTGAGCTACTGTTATCTGTAGTGATAACTTTGTTAAGTGATGAATACGAGCCTGAAGGGGATGATATTACTGAATTATATGAAGAAGTACTAGGCAACTGTAATGTTAATGAATCATTTATATTTGGCATTGGACAAAGCGAAGTTGATATCTCTGTCGAAAAATTGGCTTTGCCTTTAAAAAAAGACTTTCAGTAGATTTATTATTTATATTATTTTTTTTAAAATATGCATTTCTGCCGTTAGAACTCACTTCATAATTTTTTGTATTTGAGGTACTCGTATAGAGTTTTCCTCAAGGGCACTTTTTTGTGATTTTTGTTTGCGGTTTTTTTGTTTTTGTTATTTACGATTGTTTGTTTGTTTTTGAGGTACTCGTATAGAGTATTCCTCAATGTCACTGTTTATGTTTTTTTTGCGGTTTTTTTTTGTTTTTGTTATTTCCACTATGCAAAAAAATATTAGCAAAGCAATAAAGCTTATTTATTAAAGTCAGTATGTACCTATTACGAATAATATGTACTACGAATATTTTTTTGTACAATTTTTTGTTCGTTTGGTATGTAAGAAAAATTCCGTTAATCGACTGTTCGCTATGAAGGTACCACGAGAACTTTACTTAAATTGTAGTTTTAGAAATATATCTTGGCAGCCCTGCTATAAGAAGAGCAAAAGCTATTACGCTCAAAAATGAAGCACCAACACAAACATAAGTATGCATGTATGTATATGTGTGGGGATCGCTGCATTAAAATGATATACATTTCAATACCTCCCTAGATATTAAAGTAAAAATTACATTCACGTCGTGAATTATAGTTGCCGGTGTTGAAACAAAGAGTCAATAAAATCTGAAAAATTATTTTAAATACTGCAATCAAAAAATTCTAACTCCAAACTTCATCGCATTTGGTGCGGAACCTTTTCAAACGATGGTGTAAAAGTAAAAACGCAGTTATTCTTATTTTTCCATGAAATATTTAGCCCTACCTGTCAAATTTTGATATTTGCAAAAAATTCCAAAACTTGTGACCCTAATGTACATGCTTTACACGACACGAGCCCATCTCTAATACATGTGTACATTTCCGTTTCCTTTTATGCTAAAATTTTTGGGTTTTAGCGTTCCCGTACTTTTGTACATTTGTGTCGCTCATAAGAGAGAAATTATACTTAGTTTGTTCTCATTTTACCGAACTTAGCCCAAAAAGCGAAGGAAACACCTATTATGAATATAATCATACGTACCGTATAAAATTTTTATAATCATAAATCCTAAAAACTGTTGCAGTGTTTTCAAAATTGAGTCAAAAACTTGTTTTTTAACTATAAACTCATTTGCAATGTTCTTAGCAGCTATTTCGGCCTCTCTAAAAGTAAGTTGTATGTATTAAAGAGCATAAAATAATTTTTTAACTGAAAAATAGAGAGACTTACTTCATACCTGAGTTTGCTTCAGAATTTAAAATTGTATAATTAACTTTGACACTTGAACTTTCTTGGTAAAGTTGACTTTCGGTTGCAACCAACTCAACATAAGTTTTAGCAAAATTACTTGGAATTGCATCCGAAGCATTACAAATCTTCTCCGGATCGACCACTATATTGGCTTGACATATAAAATCCACTTTGAATGGCCAACATATTATTGTCTTTAAAATAAAAGGCATTTTATCGTAGCATATTTTGAAAGCATTGGAAAATGCATTTTTACAACGAACACTTCCATTATCCAACTGTTGAAGGCAACGTCTATTGAATTTGTTTTTATATCGTTGTTCAATATCTTTTTCGTTCAAACCCTGATGGTTCCAATATGCAGTTTCGAATGTATCCTCACCACTAGGAGCATTCACTTTTTCGTCTTTCTCTTCCAACATGACTTCCTTATGTAGATCTTTTGTAACGTTCCCTAACTGATTGAATGTATTTTGCACATCTCTGATGTCTTCCCTCATGTGCAGCAAACTGTTCTGGAAAGGTTTTATCATTAAATCTAAGCGCGTGCGTGTCAAGTTAATCGTTAAAATTTTAGAACAGGAAAAAGTTCTTATGATTTCTCCGGTATTCGATGATAAATTTTCGATAGGACCTTTTTAATAAAATTAATGTAATAATATGATTTAACAACTTATTAACTTACCTGAGATGACAAAAGCAAAAGCTAATGCACGCACATAACTGCGCCCCGATTTTCCAAATAAGGATAAGAATATTAAAAAAGTTACGCATTTCACAGCATCAGTAAACAGAAAAGCACCGCCTTATAAAAGCAATATTGTAATAAAAACTTATACAAACAGTAGTGCTTCTCGTCCATACATACCAACGATTGCAATTGTTAACAATACAATGAAATTTTCGTAATTTTTGGAAATCAAAACAGATTTAAAAATGCATTTGCACACAAGCCATGTGCTAACTGTTCCAAGCAAGGCACTACAACAATATCTTGTCTTTATCCAAGTATCTTTTCTTCGGCCATACCAAATGCAATAAAAAGGCTTACAATTAGCTTTTAAAATTGAGCGCAAAGTCATTTAAAAAAATAAATGCAATATAAATGATAAATACGTATGTATGTATGTATGTATTTATGCATGTATAAATTCAATAACATAAAATTCAGTTTTGTAGACTGTAAAAATTTAAAAACTATGTCAGAGTAAATATTAGGGAGATCGAACGGTTGTTATTCGGCTATCCTTATCCGGTTTTAATTCAGCGAAGTTTTTTGAAAACATGCATCAAGGCGCATATATTTCACCAAGACAAATTGAGAAGCAGGTAACCTTATCGCTGCAAAAATGCAGTTGGCCCGACTTTAACTAGGGTTAGTGTCAAAAACACTAAAAAAATACCGTTATTGATTAAAATACCGTTTCAATTAGATACCGGTTACTTTACCGATATCGAAACCGATTTCGGTTAGAAAATACCGGTATTCAAAAGACCATTTACGTATGTAGCGGTATACTGATTTCCACAACAAATAATATAAAATAAAATTGCAAAATACAATATACATACATATATGTTCAAACCTTGCCAAACACGTAATTTATTTACTAATAAAATTGAAATTGTGAAAAATATCAGAGATAAGTAAAAAACTTAATTTTAAATAACAAAAGGGTATTTAACATCGTGAAACGAATATTGAAGGTAGGTATCCAGAAAATTATTATTAAAAAACAAATGAATTGCATTTTCCTTTACATTTTAAAAGCATTGTTTTTGCAGATTGAAATACACTTGAAGTCAATTGTTATACAAGGTTTAGTTGCAGGATAATTCAAGGCTTGTATTACACTGTACTATGACTGAATTGTTCGAATTGAATTCAAGTTCCCTTTTCACTGGAGAATGCTATTGAATTAAAGTGTAAATCAAGCATAATTCAACCCTTGACAATTGATTGTGTGGCTTGAATAACTCTTGATTTCAAGCAAAATTGCTTATTTAGATCTAAATATGGCACCTTTTAAATAAAAATTTACTATTACTATTCATATCGAGTATTTACCACAAAAGAAGATTAACCAACATGATTTTCGAAACTTGTTTTTTATAAAAATCATTAACTTTTTATCATTAGCATTATCCGTCAAAATTGTATAGCAATAGGATATACCGTTTCAATTTTATAGCAAAAAGAATTTAGTCTTAAATACACGCTATTTTTTGTTTACAGTTTTTTAAGAGCTAAAATTTCCTTTTGAAAATTAAGTAAGTAAGAGTGCTATTTTCGGATTAGCTGAATCTAGGTGCACGATAGTGCGCCATGCCAAGTTCCGGCCAATGCACGCAGTGTGTATAATTAAAGGAAACCATTCGAGCTGTTTTTACCCTCATAACTTTGTTCCCCGTATTCGTAAAATTATAAAATTTAAACCAAAATAAAAATAAATTCATGTTCCGTAGATATGAAGGTGCAAAAAGTACATATTTTAAGACATACTGACCGACCTACTGACTCACTCATCAATATTATGAGGCACTTCCGCTATAGCTAGAGATCTGAAATTGGGTACACAAGTAGATCTAGGTGAGCAATGAACTAGAAAAATCTAAAAACAAGAAAATTTTAACCAGGGGCGCGAGGCTACGCCCATAAAAATTTAACTTTGTGCTAGTGAGCGGAAATTTGGTGCACAAGTAGAACTGTGTGGGTAATCACCTAGAAAAATCTTAAAACCTGAAAATTTTTAGCAAGGGTCCGGGGCTACGCCCATAAGGTTCAGAACTAAAAACACATATCTAAAGCGTTTAACTCTAGCGATTTTATTGAAATTTTTGCACACATGTTACAATAATACAAGGATATATTTTTTTTAAGTGGGCGTTAACACGCCCATACAGTTTAAACTTACTATTTCATGTACTTCCGGTCAGCACATTTAAATATACTATTTATGTAACTACTATTATCCATTTCCAACGAAACTAAACATGAAAGATAAACACTAGCCAAAGAAAATTTTGGATTAAGAAAAGTAGGTGGAAACACACCCATAAGAATAAAAAAATAAAATTTGCGCTATTGAGCTGAAATTTGATAAACGAGTAGTTATCGATTAGAAAATTATTAGAAAAATCAGAAAACTCAAAAACTTTACTAAGATGGGCAGGGCTGCTCCCATTACGCTCACAATTTAAATATAAATCTAAGGCATTAAATGAAGCTGTTTTATTGAAATTTGGCACGCAGTTTGCAATAATGCAAGGCTATTAATTTACGTTGAAAAAGGTGGGCGTTAACAAGCCCATACATTTTAAGCCTACTATTTCATAAACATTTGAATATACTTAATATTTATAAATGTATTACTATCCGTTTCCAACTTAAATTCGACAAGAAAGATAACTAGTGGCCAAAGAAAATCTTGAGATTAAAAAATTGGGCGGTATCACGCCCATTAGAAAATAGAATTAAAATTTGCGCTAGTAAGCTGAGATTTGATAAAGATGTAGCTCTAGATTAGGAACTAGCTAAAAAATCTGAAAACCTGAAAATTATAGCCACGGCACGGGGCTACGTCCACAAAGCTCATAATTAAAAAACAAATCCATTGCGTTTAACTCCAGCGATTTTATTGTAATTTGGGTTACATGTTGCAATAATACAAGGTTATAAATGTTTTTGAAACAAAATTGGCGCTAAAAACCCACAAAATTTGCCCTCCTATTTCATGTATGTACTTCGGATCAACACATTTAAATATACGTTTTCAGCGAAACTCAACAGGAGAGATAAACACTTCCCAAAGAAAATCTTGAGTTTGAAAATGTGGGCTTGATCACGCAAATAATAATAAAAAATTTAAATATTTGCCAATGAGGTGAAATTTAATAGACAAGTAAGTCTTAGCTAGAAATTAACTAGAAAAATCTTAAAGCCAGGAAAATATTGCCATAAGGTAGGTGCTAAGTCCATTAAGTTTAGAACTAAAACATGAAATTTAAAACATTGGCCTAAGCAGTTTTATTAAAATTTGGCATACATGTTTTAATAATGAAAGGCTATAAATTTTCCTTTAAAAAAGTGGGCGTTAACATGACAATAACATTTAAGTCTCTTCTTTCATGTACTTCGGATCAGCAGATTTATACTACTTATATAGATGTTATTATCCGTTTCCATCGAAACTTGACACGTATGATTGGCACTCACAAAAAAAATTTTTCTTTTAAAAAAGTCGGCAGAAATACGCCATAAGAGTAAAATATTAAATTTCCGCTAGAGAGCTGAAATTTAATACGCCAGAAGTCAAGATGAGAAACCAAATAGAAAAATCGAAAACACAAAATATTTAAACCAGGAGTGACAGGGCCCACGCTAATATTGCACTGAAGCTTTTAACTGAAAGTAACTTAAAACTATCATCTTAAAAAGAGGAAGATGATAATTGAGCGCGAGAAATAACAAAATCTTGATTTTAGGAGAGTGGGGGTAACAGCGATAATATTTAAAGCTAGAATTTGAACAAGAGAGTTGAAATTCGATACCTTTTAAGTTAAGGGGAGAGTTGCGTACAGGAAAAATCCGAAAGCACTGGTTGTTACACTAGTGACGTTGGGCCATGTTTATAAAAACTCTGCGCAATGTTATACGGGAGAGAACTGAAATTTCGAAAAAAATTTACTTAGGTAAGTTACCAAATAGAAAAATTTAAAACACAAGCTACTCTATTGAAACTTTACATGCACATTTCACTTATGCTAGCCTTTAATTTTGCATTTTTAAAAGTACTTCGTCTAAGCAGACTTTAAAAAAAATAGGCAGGGTCACTTCCACTAAAGTGTACACTATATTTAACATACATACATTTGTAACGACACAATGGTGCACATATCACACTCTAATCCATTATTGTATGTAGGCCTGCCCTTTTAAACTGACGCAGTCATTATGAATAGAACTATAACAGACTAGAAATTTAAAGTTTAATAGGCTTTATTAAGAAAACCTTTCAAAATGTAGTCAGATCCTCACAAAAACATAAATCTGAAAAAAAGCCAAGCTCCTTTCCAAAATTTCGGCCATTAAAAGTAGTGAGATAAAAATTTTGACCAAGTTCTTGTTTGGCGCTGTAATATGCTATGCATTATATAAATTTGTAACCATAAGAGTGTCATATAATTTCTAGATAATCTGCTAACTTGGCAATATTTTTATCTTTCTAAAAAAGAAGAGAATAATGCATACTTGTTTATTTCTTTATATCGGGAAAAACATTGTCAAGTTAGCAAATTATCTGATTTTTAATAGTTATGGCTTCGTTAGTCAAATCGTATCGTCTTACTTTTGAAGTTGTCATATCGTTTAAAGGCTCAATTAGCCGACTGTAATGTGGGTGTATGTATGTAAGCCAGAAGTTGACGTTCGATGCGTAAAAATCTATTGTCTTTTACGTACAAACGTTGCCAACACATTTTCAATAAGCATCAACGTGCTTATTAAGTGTTACGGGTTTTGTCAGCTGACACACAACAGCAGGATACGATTTCAGTAATTCTACCATTACTGTTTCTGTAGTAACTTATCAGCTGCTTCTGACCAGAAGGGTCACAGTTTTCCTCTAATGTAATGAGTTCTGCATTGTCCATTGTTCGTTTCAAGATAATTTTATGTTTTTCTTTTAAAAATTAAATGTTTTTAAATTTTAAAAGCATAATCACAATTTATTTCAAAATGGTTTCATTTAATTTATGCTGTCACCTATAATTACTTAACAATTTTTTAATTTTCACAGGTTGAACCGAAACAGAACAGAACGAAGCAGAAAAACTAACGACTTGTATAAGATAAAAAAAGTCAGCTGATTCCTAACAGAACAGAAAGTATAAACTAATTCTGCCATTAATCCAATAAAAAAGTTTTTTAAATATAATTAATTTATTTGTGAATGCAATTAAAGTACATATTATTTAAAAAGGTACATACAACAATTTTTGTAAATACAAACACACATTTGTAACATAAAAAAACAAAATCAACTCAATTATTTCCAATTAAAATTATTGTGTTATTCATAATTGAATTGTTAACAGAAAACAAAAATTTTTAATAAATGTGTTTTTAAAATTCTAATGTGTGTTTCTTAGTTTGTTTTTTATATTTTTTTAGAATTTGGGATTTTGTTAAACACAGTCCCCAAAATGAATTTTTGCTTGGCTGCGATTAAAGCTAATGGCCTATTTCCCACCTGCGAAGGAAAACGTTCGACTTACAATTTATATTGAAAACAAGAATAAAATATGAAATTTTTTTTGTTTTCAATATAAATTGTAAGTGGAACGTTTTCTTTCGCAGGTGGGAAATAGCCCATAAATATGTTTGGGATGAGTCGAACTGGTAACTTCTTGACTAAAGGCTCCGTTACCCGACTCTAGAAATCGCAGGTGTAATGTAAATGTAAACCTCACAAAAACATAAATGTGAAAAAAGGCCAAGTTCCTTTCCAAAATTTCGGTCATTAAAAGTAATGAGATAAAAATGTTGACCAAGTTCTTGTTTGGCACAATACTTATCACTGTAATATGCTATGCATTATATAAATTTGTAACTGCCCAGTGAAAAAAAATGGAAGTCATTCTACTGGAACTACGTTTTCATTGCTTCCAGGAAATCGATATTTTTAATTTGCCGAGAGTGAGCAAAAAACCATTTAGAAGCTTATTTTAGTCATACAAAACCTTGTAACTCCTCCATAGTGTTAGAAAATACTCACCAGCATTTAAAAAAATTTATTTTTAATCAGAAATAATTCATAGTTAGGCTCAAGTTCAGTAATTTCAATTCTTATTGAATGAAATATTTTTATTAATTAATGTGAGTTTCTAAAGAAGAGAAGAAAAATTAAACTTAGACTTTAAGCTGGGGGAAATACCGATACTTTTCTGTGCAGCCACGCACTTCATCAGCACCCTAGTCTATCTACTTGGGTAGAGATTCTTATTAACATCAGCTATTTAACTTAAATGTACAATGAAACGGAATGTGAGAAACGATTGTCGTGTATACAATTGATTTACCTTTGGTAAACACATTTATAAGTATCACTATTAATTTTCTGTTTTTTCCAATTTTTCATTTTTCTATTTAGGTTAGCACGAAATTATTTTACTCTACCTCAGTATGTTTAACTATTCTTACTTATCTTTTTACGATCATCACATTAATTATTTTTACTTATTCGATGTACCATCGGTACATGCATGTAAGTATTTTTGTAGTGGTCTATGTTACTTGTTGTTGCATTCTACATTTTTATTTTAGTTATTCTAGCCGTATGAAACTGTGATACCAAGTGAACAGTGATTGCCAAGTGAACATATTTTTGTCACGTGCCCATGATGTATTAAGTGAGAAATTTTTAGATATTTTAATTGAACTGTAGTGAATTTTAATCAGAAATAATTCATAGTTAGGCTCAAGTTCAGTAATTTCAATTCTTATTGAATGAAACATTTTTATTAATTAATGTGAGTTTCTAAAGAAGAGAAGAAAAATTAAACTTAGACTTTAAGCTGGGGGAAATACCGATACTTTTCTGTGCAGCCACGCACTTCATCAGCACCCTAGTCTATCTACTTGGGTAGAGATTCTTATTAACATCAGCTATTTAACTTAAATGTACAATGAACGGAATATGAGAAACGATTGTTGTGTATACAATTGATTTACCTTTGGTAAACACATTTATAAGTATCACTATTAATTTTCTGTTTTTTCCAATTTTTCATTTTTCTATTTAGGTTAGCACGAAATTATTTTACTCTACCTCAATATGTTTAACTATTCTTACTTATCTTTTTACGATCATCACATTAATTATTTTTACTTATTCGATGTACCACCCCAGCTTAAAGTCTAAGTTTAATTTTTCTTCTCTTCTTTAGAAACTCACATTAATTAATAAAAATATTTCATTCAATAAGAATTGAAATTACTGAACTTGAGCCTAACTATGAATTATTTCTGATTAAAATTCACTACAGTTCAATTAAAATATCTAAAAATTTCTCACTTAATACATCATGGGCACGTGACAAAAATATGTTCACTTGGCAATCACTGTTCACTTGGTTATCACAGTTTCATACGGCTGGAATAACTAAAATAAAACTGTAGAATGCAACAACAAGTAACATATACCACTACAAAAATACTTACATGCATGTACCGATGGTACATCGAATAAGTAAAAATAATTAATGTGATGATCGTAAAAAGATAAGTAAGAATAGTTAAACATACTGAGGTAGAGTAAAATAATTTCGTGCTAACCTAAATAGAAAAATGAAAAATTGGAAAAAACAGAAAATTAATAGTGATACTTATAAATGTGTTTACCAAAGGTAAATCAATTGTATACACAACAATCGTTTCTCACATTCCGTTTCATTGTACATTTAAGTTAAATAGCTGATGTTAATAAGAATCTCTACCCAAGTAGATAGACTAGGGTGCTGATGAAGTGCGTGGCTGCACAGAAAAGTATCGGTATTCCCCCAGCTTAAAGTCTAAGTTTAATTTTTCTTCTCTTCTTTAGAAACTAACATTAATTATTAAAAATATTTCATTCAATAAGAATTGAAATTACTGAACTTGAGCCTAACTATGAATTATTTCTGATTAAAATTCACTACAGTTCAATTAAAATATCTAAAAATTTATTTTTTTAAAGAAATTTATGAACTCATTTTAGTCTATAATTTAAAAGTTATTTGCTTAAATTTACATGAAAGCACTGTTTCGGGCTTAAATTCGTATAAAAAGAAACGAATTGTTAAAATAGGCACCTATTTACAAAATACAACAAATAGATAAAAATATTATTATAGAACACAAAAAAGGGAATTTTTCTTAATATCGCTTCCAATTCAGTGACCACGCATCGAAAAAGAGAACTTCTTGCAATGACAACCCTATGTAAAAATCATTAGATCGGATCGAAATTTTCACTACTTCCATATCGCAAACTCTACATTTTCATGACTTTTTTGGAGTCTCTTTTTTTGCTGGGGTTAAAAATTTATATAATGCATAGCATATTACAGTGACAAGTACTGTGCCAAACAAGAACTTGGTCAAAATTTTTATCTCACTACTTTTGATGGCCGAAATTTTGGAAAGGAACTTGGCCTTTTTTCACATTTATGATTTTGTGAAGATCTGACTATTTTTTGTAAGGTTTTCTTAATAAAGCTTATTAAACATTAAATTTCTGGTCTGTTACAGTTCTATTTATAATGACTGCGTCAGCTTGAAACGGCAGACATTTATACAACAATGGGTTAGAGTGTGATATGTGTACCATTGTGTCATTTCAAGGACCGAATGATGTTCTTAATTTTTAAGAATCATCAGAGTAGAAATATGTAAAATATTTTAAACATTTTAGTGGAAGTGACCCGCCTATTTTTCTAAGGTCTGCTTAGACGAAATTAAAGTAAAATTAAAGTAAATTTTTTTCCAATTTTCAGTTCTCTGCCGTATAACATTGCGCTAAGTTTGTATAAAAATGGCTTACTTCCCTAATTTAACAACCAGTGCTTGCGGATTTTTCCTGAATGCAACTCACCCCTTAATTTAAGGGGTACCGAATTTAAGCTCTCTAGTTCAAATTCTAGCTTGAAATATTATGGCTATTACCCTCAATTATCAACGTCCTCTTTTAAGGATAATAGTTTTAAGTTAAAATATCAGTTTAAATATTTAGCTTTTTAGATTTTTCTTATTGGTTTCTCATCTTGGCCTACTGGCGTATCAAATTTCAGCTCTCTAGCGCAAATTTAATTATTTTAAAAGAAGATTTTTTTAGTCCGTGTTAATCATACGTGTCATGTTTCGATAGAAACGGATTATAATATCTACATAAGTAGTACAAATCTGCTGATCCGAATGACATGAAAGAAGAAATTTAAATTTTATTTTCACTTTTTTAAAGGAAGATTTATAGCCTTTCATTATTAATCGGCGTAGCCCCGCTCCTATGGCTATATTTTCCTGGCTTTAAGATTTTTCTAGTTAGTTTCTAGCTTGGACCTACTTGTCTACCTCATTAGCGAAAATTTAAATTTTTTATTCTTATTTGCATCATCAAGCCCACTTTCTCAAACTCAAGTTTTTCTTTGGCGATTGTTTATCTCTCCTGTTGGAAACGTTTAATAATAAATACATAAATAGTATATTTAAATGTGCTGATCCGAAGTACGTATGTACATGAAAATGGAGTGCAAATTTGGTGGGTTTTTAACGCCCATTTTGTTTATAGAACATTTAAAACCTTGTGTTATTGCAATATGTAACCCAAATTACAATAAAATCGCTTGAGTTAAACGCATTGGATTTTTTTTAATTCTGAGCCTTGTGCACGTAGCCCCACCCCCTGGCTATAACTTTCAGGTTTTCAGATTTTTTTTAGATAGTTCCTAATCCAAACCTACTTTTTTTCAAATTCCAGCTTACTAGCGCAAATTTTATTTCTAATGGGTGTGATACCGCCCACTTTTTCAATCTCAACATTTTCTTTGGCCGGTAGTTATCTTTCTTGTCGAGTTTCGTTGGAAACGTATAGTAAAAAATTTATAAATATATAGTATATTCAAATGTATATGAAATAGAAGGCTTAAACTGCATGGGCGTGTTAACGCCCGTTTTTTTCAACATAAATTTTTAGTCTTGCATTATTGCAACATGTATGCCAAATTTCAATAAAATCGCTTCAGTTAAAGGCCTTAGATTTGTATTTTAAATTCTGAGCCATATGTGCGCAGCCCCGCCCACCTTGGTAAAATTTTTGAGTTTTCAGATTTTTCTAGTAATTTTCTGATCTATAACAACTCGTTTATCAAGTTTCAGCTCACTAGCCCAAATTTTAATTTTTTATTCTTATGGGCGTGTTTCCGCCCACTTGTTTTAATCCAAAATTTTCTTTGGCTAGTGTTTATCTTTCCTGTTTAGTTTCGTTGAAAACGGCTAATAGTAGTTACATAAATAGTACATTTAAATGTGTTGACCCTAAGTAGATGAAATAGGAAGTTTAAATTAAATGGGCGTATTAACGCCCACTTTTTTTAAACAAATTTATAGTCATGTGTTATGGTAAGATGTATGCCAAATTTCAATAAACGCTTTAGATATGTGTTTTTAATTCTGAGCTTTATGGGTGTAGCCCCAGACCCTTGGTAAAAATTTTCGGGTTTTCAGATTTTTCTAGGTGATTACACACATAGTTCTACTTGTGTACCAAATTTAAGCTCACTAGCAGGGGGCGTAGCCCCGCCCTAGATCACCTAGATCTACTTGTATACCAAATTTCAGATCTCTAGATATACCGAAAGTGCTTCACAATATTGATCAGTGAGTCAGTGAGTATGTCTTAAAATATGTACTTTTTGCACCTCCATATCTCCGGAACCTTTTATTGTAAAACTTTCAAGTTTTCGCATATGAGCTCACATGAATTTATTCTAATTACGGTTTACATTTTATAATTTTACGATTGCGGGGAACAAAGTTATAAGGGGGTAAAAACTTCTCGAATGGCTTCCTGTAAATATACACACTGCGTGCATTGGCGGAACTTCTTTGTTCACACATACATATGTACATATATGCTAATTACTTTGTGCCCAGCAAACACGCATTTTTGATTTTAAATTGCGAGTTATTTGAAGTCAAACGTGAAAATTCATATACATATCGCACTTGATCAACAAGAGGGTACTAACTCAAAATTTTAAAATTTTCTGTAGAAACGGAAAACTGTTTGAGTAGTACGGAACTACCAATCCTGCGACAATTAAACTTGCAAAATTGTTGGCTAAAATTGTTAAATTGTGGGTGAAATTGTTAAAATTAAGTAATTAAAATTTGAAAATTCTTAAATTCTTGGAAATTTGAGAAATTTGATACCTGCGGGGGTGGTTCAATAAGTCCGTCCAAATTTTTGTTAACATAAGTAGTTTTTTGTTTATTTTTTTTTGGTAATATTAATTGTGATAACGGGTGATTTTTTTTGTGGGTGTGGATTAAGGGGTTTTATAAGATTAAGATTTGACAAGTGTATATGCCGACGGGAAAATCATGAAAATGATTTTTCCTAATACCAATGGTGAAATAGTGATTATTAATTTTTCCTAATGCCTACGGCAATGCATGATAATTTTTCGTAATGCCTACGGCAATGCATGATAATTTTTCGTAATGCCGACAGCAACACATGATTATTATTTTTTTCAAATGGCGACGGCAAAACACATTTATATTTTTTTTTCAAATGCCGACGGCAAAACATGATTATTATTTTCTAATACCAAAGGCAAAATTGCCAGTGTTGCCAGACTATAAAAAATTGTTATCGTAATACTATGTATATCAGTAATATCAGAGAAAATAGATTTGATGACTACTACGCGATTCTCATATGAATCGGGAGAATGTGTGTATGATTTCCTCAAGCTAATAAATTGTTTATAAATAATATAATTAAATAAATTAATAAACAATTAATTTAATTATTTTATTTATGTATAAAATGTTCTCTTGTATGTGAACACCCTATACTTGTGTGTGGATGATCCAGCTTGTTTGTCGCTGGTATTTATTTATTTGTTTAAGAAATATAATTGTATGTATGTATGTATGTATATTTGTATGTGTATGTATGTATGTATGACTGAGGATGCTTGTGCGTAAAATATTTTGTAGAATACATTTATATTTTGCAACATAATTATTTTCTTTGTCTACGATTATTCTAAAGCAGCAAAGTTTCAATTAAGTACAGTCATCAGCAGAGAAACAAAAAGTAAATATGCTGCAAGGATACTGCTACTAATTTTTGTATAAATACGCCAACTTTTCTAACCATCACATCAGTACTTTATTGTATTTACAACCATCATCAGAAATTGTGTTAAAGTGAAATAATAACAATAAAATAATTAAAAATGAATTCTTCAGGTTATCAGTGTGAAAAATGTCATAAGATATATAAATACCAAAAGTCCTTTTTGGATCATGTCAAAAATCATAGTGTGCAGGATCAAGTGGTCGTAAGCCGGAACAGAAATCAAGAACAACCGCAGACATCTCTTGAAAATTATCAACAGCACCTAAATATGTCTCATCATCAGCAATATGCTTCTCTACATTACCCCCAATATCACGTACCAATGAACTATCAACAATACGGTATGCCATGGAATAATCAGTTTTTATACCCTTTACCAAAAAATGGTAAAAGGGTATATATAGGTTTGTCATTCCGTTTGTAATTTCTACAATATTAATAAGCGACACATAAAGTATATATATTCTGGATCCTTATGCATAGGGAAGACGAACAAGCGATGTCCGTCTGTCCGTCTGTCCGTCTGTCCGTCTGTCTGTACGTGAAATCGGTTTTCCCAAGCTCCCAGAAGAGCTAGCGAAAAATTTTGCTATTGAAATTCAGCAAAATCGAGCAGACGGTTTCAGAGCTGGAAAACTCAAACTCAATTTACCCATAGAAAATAACTACCGAAAACAAGTTTTTATTACTTTTTTATTAAATTAACTTATTTTATACTTCGGTATGAATAAAATTGGTATTTATAATTAAAAAAAAAATTTAATAATTTAAAAAATTAAAAAAACGTTTCCAGGGTTGGAAAACTTTAACTTTTTTCATAATAATTAAACATATTTCATGTTTTAGGAAGAAGGCTATTTTCTCAGGAACGGTAAGAGCTACGGGTCTGAAATTTGGACAGAGTATGTAGAACTTTGATCGCTACAACAACAAATACATGAGAATTAAAACTTAAAGGGTGTTCCAAAACCAGCAACAAAAATGTTAAAATCCCATGTAATATACATACAATTGTATGTACAAATGTACATATGTATATTGACACTTGAAATTTGTAAGATTAGTGTATTTTTATATAGACTACAACAATTAACACTAAAATTAAAAACATTTAAATTAAAGGGTGGTCCATCAGTTAATGAAATTTTTGACTATGTAGTTTTGACAAAATGCTATATCTTGGAAACCGTAAGAGTTAAACTCTTGAAAATTTCAAAAACGGTCTAACTAAAAAATCCGAAAATTATAAAATCGCCAAAAATTTAAAAAAATCGCCAAAACGAAAAAAATCGCCAAAATGAAAAAAAAACGCTAAATTAAAAAAACGCCAAAAACCGAAAAAAATCGTCAAAACGAGAAAAACGAGTCAAAACTAAAAATAAATTTCCACAATGACAAAAAAACGCTAAAATGCTATTGAAAATCAGCAAAATCGGGCAGACGGTTTCAGAGCTGGAAAACTCAAACTCAATTTACCCATAGAAAATAACTACCGAAAACAAGTTTTTATTACTTTTTTATTAAATTAACTTATTTTATACTTTGGTATGAATAAAATGGGTATTTATAATTAAAAAAAAATTTAAAAACTTAACTAATTAAAAAACGTTTCCAGGGTTGGAAAACTTTAACTTTTTTCCTAATAATTAAACATATTTGATGTTTTAGGAAGAAAGCTACTTTCTCAGGAACGGCAAAAGCTGCGGGTCTGAAATTTGGACAGTATATGTAGAATCTTGGTCGCTACAACAACAAATATATAAAAGCTAAAAATTAAAGGGTGTTCCAAAATGAGTGACGAAAACTTTTAAAATCCCATGTAATATCCATACAATTGTATGTATGTGTGTACATATGCATATTGACACTTGAAATTTGTAAAATTAGTGTATTTTTATATAGGCTACAACAATTAACACTAAAATTAAAAAAATTTAAATTAAAGGGTGGTCCATCAGTTAATGAAATTTTGACTATGTAATTTTGACAAATTGCTATATCTTGGAAACTGTAAGAGTTAAACTCTCGAAATTTTCAAAAACGGTGAAACTAAAAAATCCGAAAATTATAAAATCGCCAAAAATTTAAAAAAATCGCCAAAACGAAAAAAATCGCCAAAATGAAAAAAAAACGCTAAAATTAAAAAAAACGCCAAAAACCGAAAAAAGTCGCCAAAACAAAAAAATGCTTATGTGAACAAAAATCGCCAAATATTAAAAAAAAATCGCCTAAATGAAAAAAAATCGCCAAAATCAAAAAAAATCACCAAAAACGAAAATAAATCGCCAAAATTAAAAAATAAAACGCCAAAAACCGGAAAAAGTCGCCAAAACAAAAAAAAATTGCCTATATGAAAAAAAAATCGCCAAAAACTAAAAAAATCGCTTAAATGAAAAAAAATCAAAAAATCTGCCAAAGTGAAAAAAGCCGCCCAAATTAAAAAACGCCAAAAACCGAAAAAAGCGCCACAACGAGAAAAAACTGTCAAAACTAAAAAATTGCCAAAAAGAAAAAAAACGCCAAAAAACGAAAAAATCACCAAAACAAAAAACAAATTGCCTATATGAAAAAAAATCGCCTAAATGAAAAAAATCGTCAAAATCAAAAAAATTGCCAGAACGAAAAAAAATCGCCAAAATTAAAAAAAAAAGCCATAAACCGAAAAAAATCGCCAAAACCAAAAAAAATTGCGTATATGAAAAAAAAATCGCCAAAAAATTAAAAAGCACCAAATTAAACATAATGCCGAAAACCTAAAAATTGCACTAGAAAAAAGTATGCATTTTTTTATAAAATTAATATGTACCTACATATCTCTGTGCTTATCTCTATACTACATAAACGCACTTTGGTAAAGGGTATATAAGATTCGGCACAGCCGAATATAGCACTCTTACTTGTTGGGATTAGGAGTGCCCATGCAATATGAGTACCCAAGTTACAATTATAATCCTGTCACACCAGATAATCAAATGCAGCATTATTCCAATTTGATGCAATGGCAACCTCTTAATTATCATCAAGAGCAGCAGCAACAACAAGCTCAACAACAAGGTGTGGATATCCATGGAGGAAATTTGTACAACGATGCTATGGACATAAGTTTACCGGAAAGTGATGGAGAAGAAAGAAGAGAAGAAACTCTGCCAACTCCAATGAGTGCTTCACATTCTAGGATAGAAGAAGTAGCAGAGAATGTGAGATGTTTCAAAATATCGAAAGGCTTCAAAAATCATATCGCCACATACGCTATTCTAAATAGAAAGGACCAACTTCTTCTGGAAGAGTTTATTAAGGAAAACATAAATATTTTTATTGAGAGACTTCACATGACTTTGTGTAAGCATACAATTATTAACTTTCATGTGAGTATTGTGGCGGAGTATACCATAATTGTTGAAGAAGATTTGGAGTTGTGTGTTATAACACATGTAGCTAAAATGAGTTTGGTGACGAAGGCAGACAACATAAAAGAAATATTCCGTAAACAGATTGAAGAGATTTCAACCAAAATGTCCGAATTTGAAGAGCGCGATTCTGATTGGACTTTATCACGCATAGTCCGAGCAGAAATCAACATCAACAAATCGTCGCTCGTCAAAGGATCAAGTTGGATATCCACACCTCAAAAACTATTAAGAAAAAAAGCTTGCATCAATATTGAAAATGATGATGAATACTGCTTCAAGTGGTGTTTGATTGCTGCCATGGATACCAAAACATACGATCAGCCAAAACGTTGCAGTTCTTATGATATTCAGAACATTTCAGCAGACATTATTTCTACGCGAAATGGTGTAGCGTAATACTTCAAAAATTTAAGCTTCCCATTAGCTCTAGGCAAAATTAAGGTGCTTGAGGTGCTCAATCCTACAATAAGCGTTAACGTTTTTGGGTATGATGAGGGGGCAAACCAGATCATTGGTCCCTATTATGTGACTAAGGACGAGAAAATTACTCATGTAAACTTGCTTCTTTTGGAGAATGGTGAAGTTCATCACTATATTTTGATAAAGGACATATCAAAGTAAGTTAAAAAATTAAACTACACTTTAATTTAATGATACATGTACTTGTTTTATATATTTTATAATAGATACATTTTACTAATAAATTTTTATCTATTTTTTATTATTCACAGACTTTTACGAAGTCATATAACGCAGGATGGACATAAATTAATTTTCTGCAACACCTGTCTCCAGTACACTCACAGGAAAAACGTTATGCATAATCATAAGGCTGAATGCGGCAAAATCGTTACAAGTATGCCATCAGGTCCAGATGCAATTCTCAGCTTTAAGGGACATCAAAGGAAAATGGATGTCCCCTTTGTGGTTTACACGGACTTCGAATGCATCCTGGAAGATATTAGTGATAACGTAAGTAATAAAACTAGTCTAATCAAAAAGCACACTCCTTGTGCATTTAGCTATTATATTAAGTGTCTAAATAGCAGTAAGTTAGATAAGTTAAGGGTTTATACTGGGAAAGATGCCTCAAAAAAATTCGTGTCATATTTAGTTAAAGATTGTGATATTTATAATAATTATTTAGTAAATAATAGACAAATGGATACTTTATCCCCTTCTGATGTTTATAATTTTTATAGTGCGGTAAATTGTCATATTTGTCAAAAATTTTTAGGTAAAGATCGCGTTAGAGATCATTGCCACATTAGTGGTAAATATAGAGGTGCAGCCCACAATAAGTGTAATTTAAATTACCAAATTCCCAAATTTATACCAGTTTACTTTCACAATTATTCAAATTATGACTCACATCTTTTTATTAAAGAACTAAGTGAAATTTCAATGCAACTGAAAGTACTCCCTCTCAATAAGGAGCTTTATATATCCCTCTCCCAATTTTTAGAAATGAGTGATGGTCATAAGCTTGAAATAAGATTTCTTGATAAAAATACGTTTTATGGCTGATAGTTTGGAATCATTAGCCTGCAATTTATCGGATAATGATTTCAGCACTATAAGGTCCTTATTTCAGTCAGAAAAAGAATTTCAGATTATTAAGAAAAAATGTATTTTCCCCTATGAGTACCTAAATTCATTCCAAAATTAAATGAGTGTCAGCTGCCTTCACGCAGTGATTTCTTTAATAAGTTGAACAATAAAGATTGTTCTTTAGAGGAATACTCACATGCTGTAGAGGTAAGGAATACTTTTGGTTGCAAAACTATGAAAGATTATATGGAACTTTACTTAAAAATAGATGTCCTCTTACTGACAGATGTTTTCGAGAACTTAAAAAAGTTTGCAAGGGTATTTATGAGCTCGATCCATGCCAATATTATACAGCACCTGGTCTTTCCTGGGATGCAATGCTCAAATATACAAAAATTTAATTAGAATTATTGACAGACATAGACATGTACATTTTTATGAAAAAAGGTATACGGGGGGATCGTACAGTGTAGTCAAAGATATTCGAAAGCGAATAATAAGTATTTGGTAGATTTCGATGCATCAAAACCATCAGAATTTCTCGTCTACTTAGACGCAAGTAACCTTTACGGTTGGGCAATGTCGGAATATCTTCCTCATTGTGGTTTCAGATGGTTATCGCAAGACGAGCTGAATCTGGATCCAAACAGCATAGCTGATAATGGAACAGACGGTTATGTATATGAGGTCACGTTGGATTATCCCTCTCATTTACACGACTTGCATAATTATCTTCCTTTTTGCGCTGAAAATAAGAAACCTATGCAAGCGAAGTATAACAAGTTGATAACCAATTTCTCTACAAAGCAATCATATGTGATACACTTTAGAGTTCTAAAACAGTGCTTAGAATATGACTTAGTTTTAAAGAAACGCATCGTATTCTAGCATTTAAACAATCTCCATGGTTAAAAGGCTACATTGACTTAAATACCAGACATAGGGCCACTGCTAAAAATGCTTTTGAAAAAAAAATTTCAAACTACTCAATAATGCAGTGTATGGTAAAACCATGGAAAATGTGGACAAGAGGAGAGATGTTAAAATTGTCAATAGTTGGGAGAAAACGAATCGGAATCATTTTTGGTGCCCAAGATTGCATATCAAAACCATATTTTCATAGTTTATCTATATTTTCCGAGGACCTGGTAGCAATTGAAATGACAAGAGTCAAAACCTGCTACAATAAACCAATTTAATTAGGATTTTGTGTACTCGAGCTGTCCAAATGGAAAATGTATAATTTCCATTACGGGTACATGCAACCTTAGTTTAAGACAAAACTATCCTTAAACTATATGGATACGGACTCTTTTATATATTTAATAAAGACGGACGACTTTTATGTTGACATAAAAAATGATATACAAGAACAATTTGATACATCGGACTATCCTACATACAACATTTATAATTTTCCACTAGTTAATAAAAAGGTGTTGGGTATGATGAAAGACGAAAATTGTGGAAAAATAATGAATGAGTTTATTGGGTTGCGATCTAAAATGTATTCATTTAGTGTTCAAGATCAAAATGATGTAAAAGAAATCGAAGGGGGTAAAGAGAGCCATATTAGATAAATATAGTTTAGCTACTTATAAAAATTGTTTATTCAATAAGACCAATGTATATGATAATATGTTAACATTTAAATCTAAGCTACATCAAATATATACTAGTGAATTAAATAAGGTAGTATTAAGTTATGGAGACGATAAGAGAAAAATTAGGTCAAATAACATTAACACATATGCATGGTATCATTTTCGTATTAAGGGAACTAACCCTGAATAGGAACTTGACATGTTGCTAGATGAGATTGTAAGAATGCAAGAAAATGGTTAAAATTAATAAATTTTTAGTTAATTAGTTTTAAATTATTAAATTGTATATAAAATCTTTGTTATTAAGAAAAATTGATGTATGTATATGAAATCCTATTTATTGTTGTTAAAATTATATAATTATAAAATCCAGTTCTCGTGGTACCTTCATAGCGAACAGTCGATTAGCGGAGTTTTTTCTTACATACAAACAAACAAAAAATAATACAAAAAATTATTCGTAGTACATATTATTCGTAATAGGTACATACTGACTTTAATAAATAAGCTTTATTGCTTTGATAATATTTTTACATAGTGGAAATAACAAAAACAAAAAAAAAACCGAAAACAAAAAAAAACACAAACAGTGACATTGAGGAATACTCTATAGGAGTACCTCAAAAACAAATAAACAATCATAAATTACAAAAACAAAAAAACCGTAAGCAAAAAAACACAAAAAGTGCCCTTGAGGAATACTCTATATGAGTGCCTCAAATACAAAAAATTATGAAGTGAGTTCTAACGGCAGAAACGCCTATTTTACTGTGAGTTCTGAAGCTCTTAATGAAAAAAATAAAAATAATAAATCTAATGAAAGTGTTTTTTTTAACGGCAAAGTCAATTTTTCGTCAGCGATCAACTTCGCTTTGTCCAATGCCAAATAGTAGTGATTCATTAACATTACAATTGCCTAGTACTTCTTCATATAAGTCAGTAATATCATCCCCTTCAGGCTCTTATTCGTCACTTAACAAAGTTATCACTACAGATAACAGTATTTCAAAAGGTGCAAGTCGGTATGGACAGATATATAACCGTGGTAAAGCGTGGGCGAAGCCCGAATTCTTCAAAAATTTCATCCGCTCCAAAGATGTCTAGAGATAACAGCGCATCCTCAACTAATCGCCAAAACCGTTTTAAAATTTTGCAAGATGAGAACGACAAACCCGATGTATCCTCGAATAAAACATCCAAGCCGCCACCAATCTACTTGAGAGAGAAAAATTCAAATGCCCTTATTAAAAAAATAATTTCGGTCATTGGTGAAAATAAATTCCACATTGTCCCAATAAAACGTGGCAACATCGATGAAACGAAAATTCAAATTTATGATGAAAAGGATTTCCGCAAAATGGTTTCTGAATTTGAAACAAATAAAACAAGCTTCTACACATACCAGCTTAAGAGCGCTAAAGGCCTGCAGATCGTATTGAAGGGTAAGAATCTATCTTATGTTGTCCCTGAAGAAATAAAAGATGCACTTGTCCTCCAGGGATTTAAGGTAAAGAATGTATCAAACATATTTAACAAAGAAAAAGTACCCCAACCCCTATTTCGTGTTGAACTGGAGCCAAATGATATACAGTTGAAAAAAAACGAGACTCATCCTATTTATAGCCTTAAATACCTTTTATACAGAAAAATCACAGTTGAAGAGCCACATAAGCATGCAGGTCCCGTGCAGTGTCATAATTGCCAAGAATATGGCCATACAAAAGCTTACTGCAATTTACCTTCAGTGTGTGTTATCTGCGGTGAATTGCACGGTACTGCAAGTTGTACCAAACCAAAAGATCAAGCGGAAAAAAAATGCAGTAATTGTGGAGGTAATCACACCGCTAACTACAGAGGATGTCCTGTGTACTCTTTCGTCAAGCAGGCTATGGTGCAAAAACCTAAATTAGCTCCAGCTCAACCATTAAACGCGTACTCCGCCACTTTTGCTCCAGTGAGCCAACCAGTTACTTCACGTGTATCGTATGCCGATGCTGCTAAGGCTAGTTCTATTCCCACACCAAATGTTTCACCGCCAAATAATTCAACGAATGCAAATTCAAGCTTTAACTTTAGTCGCCTTGAAGCTACTATTGAGAATCTGGTGCTAACTATAAACAACTTTACAACAAATATGACTACCATGATGCAAGAAATGTTGAGAATGCAGAATACTCTGCTTCAAGCATTAATTAACAAGCCATGAACACGTTAAAAATATGTTTCTGGAACGCAAACGGCATTCGCCAACATAAAAATGAACTTGAGCACTTCCTTACGGAAAAAAATATTGATATAATGTTGGTCTCTGAGACTCATTTGACTTCTAGAAGCCTCTTTAAAATGAATGGCTACACTTTATATGACACAAAGGACCCTAGAGGGAGAGCATGCGGTGGATCAGCAATTCTAATAAAGTCAAGACTCAAGCACTATATTCTTGACAACATTTGTGAAGAACATCTACAAGCAACAAATATCTGCATTGAAAATTTTTGTACAAATTTTGTGATATCTTCAATTTACTCTCCTCCCAGATTTTCAATCACTGAGGACCAATACGAGAAGTTCTACAAATCTCTTGGACCTTGTTTCGTTGCAGCTGGCGACTACAATGCTAAGCATACGTTCTGGGGTTCGCGTCTTATTACGCCTAGAGGTAGGGCGTTGTTCAACACAATTTCAAAAATGGGTTTGGATGTTATTTCAAGTGGGGAGCCTACTTACTGGCCTACTGACGTGAGAAAAATTCCGGATGTTATAGATTTCGGCGTCATAAAAAGTATTTCTAGGGAATTAATTCACGTTGAAGCTTCCCTAGATCTGTCGTCTGATCACTCTCCCACGATCGTTACAATCTGTAGTCCACTGAGAAGCGCTTTACCTCACCCATATGTCAAGATGATAAACCGTGTTAATTGGCTGGGATTCAAAAAATATCTTAGTAGTCATTGCACGGAAAATATTACGCTAAGAACACCCAATGATATTGAATCGAACATTGCAAATCTTAACGAGAATATTAAACGAGCTTCTGAACATGCCACTACCTCCCATCCGTATACTGGGTTCAATAAAATTTATTCTACAGACGTTGAACATCTCGTACGTGAAAAAAGAAGAGCTAGAAGGGAATGGCAACAGCACAGATCACGTCAACACAAAATCAGATTTAAAGAGTGCACTAAACGACTCCAAGAGTTGCTTGCATCTGAAAAAACTGCATCTTTCAAAAATTATCTGGAAGGCCTTGATGTCACACCAGCATCTAATTACTCTTTGTGGCGCGCTGCTAAAAAGCTTAAAACACCCGTTGAGTTTAAGCCACCTCTGCGCACATCTACCGGAGGTTGGGCAAGAAGCGATACTGAAAAAGGTAACATATTTGCTGAGCATTTAAAATCCGTATTTACACCAAATACATGTACCGGTGTTGCTGATTTGCCGAGTGTAGTTGCTCTACCCCCACGACCCTTAAAATTTACGATGTGTGATGTACAAAAAATAATTGCCGAACTCAACCCGAAAAAAGCTCCCGGTATGGATGGAATTAGTAACCAGATGCTGATTAAGTTACCTCGTACTGCAATTAGAATCCTGTTATTCATTTTTAATGCCATTTTACGACTGGAGTATTATCCAGACTGCTGGAAGCTTGCCAAGGTTAAAATGATTCCAAAGCCAGGTAAAGATCTTTCCAAGGCTGAGTCATATAGGCCAATAAGTTTACTGTCAACAATGTCAAAGCTTTTTGAAAAGCTACTCATGACAAAATTGTCTTCAATTTTAACTGATAATGGGTGCATCCCTGACCATCAATTTGGTTTTAGAAGCCAGCATAGCACCATTGAGCAAACGCATAGATTGGTTCAATTTATCAGAAAAACATTTGAGGAAAAGAAGTATTGTTCTGCCGTGTTTATTGATGTTTCTCAGGCATTTGATAAAGTGTGGCATGAAGGCCTGATTTTGAAATTGAAGACATATTTACCAATAAACATTCTAAATCTTTTGGAAAGTTACATTGTTGCACGAGAATTTACAGTTGTGGAAGGACACTTTATGAGTATGCCTGAAACTATCTCATCCGGTGTGCCACAGGGGAGTATACTGGCGCCATTTTTATATTTGATTTATACTTGTGATATGCCTGTGAGCAGTAGTATCCACACTTCTACATTTGCCGACGATACCGCCTGCCTTAGTATGCACGAAAACCCTGATGAGGCATCCCGAAAACTCCAGGAACACATTAGCCAGATGGAACTATTGTTAAACTTATGGAGAATTAAGGTAAATGAACAAAAGTGTGTCCATATAACATTTACCTTACGAAGAGATACTTGTTCCCCCATTCGGATTAATAATCAAGTTGTTCCTCAACATTCACATGTTAAATATCTTGGTATACACCTCGATCGACGGCTTACATGGAAACATCACATTGACTATAAGTTAACTCAAATGAAACTAAAATTAACTCAGGTACATTGGCTGATTGGCAGAAATTCAACACTCAGCCTAGACTGCAAACTTTTAATATACAAGTCGCTTTTAAAGCCAATATGGTGTTACGGTATCCAGTTATGGGGCACTGCTTCAGCTTCCAATGTAGAGAGAATTCAACGAAGACAAAACAAAATTTTAAGGTTAATAACATCTGCTCCATGGTACATTAAGAATTCAAATATACATCGTTATTTAAATATGCCACTAGTGACTGAAGAAATTGCAAAATACGCAGGCAAATATCTAACTAAACTCGTGTCACATCCTAATCCGCTTGCTCGTAACATCTTGAACTTTACTGGACACATCCGCTTAAAAAAGAGAGATACAAGGGCTCTAATACTAAACACTCCGAATGAAGTTGCTTGAAAAAAAAAATTTTTTTTTTTTGCTTATCACCACTTATGTATTATTTACAACTATCACTTAGTTATGTCTGGCATTGGTCGGGCCTATTAATTATATGTTAGATTTAAGATTTGAATACTTATTGTTAGTTCATATATGAAGATACAATAAATAAAAAAACATGCATTAAAAAAAAAAAAAAAAAATAAAATCCTATTAATTTATTTATCAAGAAAAATGATTGTACAAATTTAAATAAATTTTTAAGAAAAAATTTGAAATAAAATATTGAAAAAAGAATGAAATATGTGACTGGTGTTTATTTCTTTAAGGATTTTATTTCGTTGGATCAAAAAATTTTTTGTTTTTGCTTATTTGCAAATTCTTGTTTTCATATAGCTAAAACATGCACAGTCTTGTTTTCATATCATTTAAGCATGCACAGTCTTGTTTTCTTTGAGAAGTTCTGTACAAGAGAAATTGAATTTCATAATATTATTAAATTCCATTAAATTTCATAAAGAGAAACAACCAAGACAATGGAAAATATTTTTCAGTTGAGATGAATACCAAAAAACTTACAAACAGATGATTCCTAATTTTCCTTTAGAAAAAATAATACAAAACGAGGAATATTTTAATAATACAATTTTATTTTATATTTATTTCTTCTGTTTCTTTTAATAATACAATTTAGTTTAATTTTTATTTATTTTATTTATAATTATTAGATGTTCTAATATACTTTTTCGTAAAAAATATATTGTACATCAACAAGTATCGGGTCCTTCCTCACACTCGGGATCATACCAAGGACAGCTTTTGAAGTGCCCTTCTGTGTTGTCTTCATCTTCCATAACTCCATATTCTTCGTTCTTATCCAGCATATTTTGGAAAAATTTTATCATCACCCAATGATCAAAAAGCCTGAAGCTTTAGAAATCTCTTATAAATTGGTTTAGAGTACGTCTAATTTGGCTCATTTTATTTGCTGATAAGTGAATGATGATGAATGTTGGAAGGTTCCTTAAAGACTAATTTTCTCAGTAAATTTTTAAAGTAGTATCTCCTAATCTTTAAAAAATCTATACCATCATCTCTATTCCATTATTCTTTTTAGCACTCTATCTCTCTCTATCCCTTTTTTCTCTATAACTATCTCTTTCTGTCTATCACTATCCACCACTTATTCACTATTTCACCATAATTATTTTTGATTAGTCTTCTTGAAGTCATCATCGCTTCTTTTAAGATCATTTCCAGTTAAACATTCAAAGTGAGAAGAACTAATTAAAAAAATGGACTCCACATCAAATCTAATTTCAAAATTTAATGATCTAAACAGCAAGACTTTAATCCATATAAAGGAGCTTGATTATCAAAAAAATATACTATTAGAAATGTGTTACGTGTAACAACTAAATATGGACCAACACTAAAAGTGGAAATGAATAAACACATAATGTTCCTGCCTAAACGGTATAATATTTTAACAGATGACGATATTAAAGATCTATCCAGTGGATCTTATTGCTTAAGCAGAGAAGGTGAAGAAAATCTAATCGTTGAGAGTGAGCTGAGTGAATTTCTAATTCAAAATTCTCAATTTCCTATTTGGCAATAAAATATATTAGCTATGTATTTTAAATTATAAATAAAAAGACATTAAAGAGTTTTGTAAGATATAAATGTTTGTGTTTTTATTTAATATTTTCAGTTATTTTATAAAGAAATTTAAGACATAAGTGACCACAGGTAAATGTATTAAAATTCTGATGTTGGTTATAGTTGTATTTTACATTTGTACCAAGATATTTGACTACTTCTGAAGGAGGTTGTAAGTTTCCAAAGCTATCGAAATATTCTTTTTCATTGTTGTTTTTATAATATGCTACCCAATGTGTACCAGGTCCTGTTGATACATCTAAGTTGATTATTCCACATTTAATTTTCTTTGCTCTTTTTGGTAGAGTATTCAACATGAAAACTCCTCTAAAATATGGAATATTTATAGAGAAACGGTTTAGGTCCACATCAGATAGTGGTCTGTTGGGCAGCATCTCTAAGAGTTTTTTGATTCTTCTTTGTGAACTACACCATAACGTTTTTTATATGGTTTTAGGTAAAGTCCTTTGTTAACTGCTATAGATTCCATTGCTCTATTATGTCTAGTTGCTTCATCAAGTTGATTTTTGGCATTCTTTGTTGCATTTACAGCTTTAGCTATGGCAGCACCTCCAGTTGTTAGACTACCAATTGCACCCAGAGCAGTTAAAATCGGTATTAAAGGCAAAAATCCACAAATTTTTTGAACACGTATTACACGTGGTACTATAATTTGAGATTTTTTTCCTTTTAATGATTTGTTGATAGTTTTTCGTGCAATTTTAATAGCTGAGTTAATATCTAATGGTTTTTCCTTCTTTAGTATTTTTGTTGCAGCTCTAATTGATGTTCTAAGCAGTTTTTTATCATTTAGCTTGTTCTTTTTAACAATTTTCTTTTTCTCCACGCCCATACCAAATTTTGTTTTGGCTTTCATTGCGTTAGTAACCATATAAGCAAATTATTTTTCAGCAAGACTACTATCTTTAGATAAAACTCGATTCCAAGCTGTATTTTCCAGTATTTTATCAGCTTTATGTCTAGTACTTAAATCCTTATTTTTTGAATACGCAATATCGTGATTTTTACAAGCAGAGTCCAATAAATTAATTCCTTTGTCACCTCGATTTAAACGTTTTTGTAGTTTTGTTCCAGGTCCACAGTACTGATATCCAGGAAGATGACGCTCAACAGGTAGAGCGTTTATTATTTTATCTACTATACCTCCTCCAACGAAGGTGTTTTTATGACTAAACGTTTTCTGATATCGTATAAATGCATTTAGTTACAAAAATGCAGTTAGTGAAACAACATAAAAATATTTTAGTTCGTAATATTGATGAATCATCGAACATTACTTCAAAAATAAAGCACAGCCCCCTATCACCAAATGCTATTCGTGCTCTAATAGTGGGACCATCAAATTGTGGAAAGTCTAATGTTATGTTTGAAAACATCTATTTATACTCAAAATCTTTATATCAGCCCAAATATGAATATCTGAAGAAATTAATTTCACCAATTAAAGGAATGGGATATTACACATTTACAGATAATCCATCAGTTATTCCAACTGACGAAGCTAAAACTAATTCAATTATGATATTTGATGATGTTGCATGTGAAAAGCAGAATAATATACGTACATATTTTTGTATGGGTCGACATAGGAATGTTGATTCGTTCTACTTGTGTCAAACTTATACTAGAATTCCCAAGCATTTAATAAGAGACAATGCAAATGTTATTATAATGTTTAAGCAAGATGAGACAAATATGAAGCATGTTTATAGGGATCATGTTGGCAGCGATATGAGCTATGAAAAGTTCCAAGAAATTTGTCGAGAGTGTTGGAAGGATAAATATGGATTTTTGGTGATAAGCAAAGATAATGAATTAAACAATGGTCGCTACAGAAAGCAATTTGACTATTTCATAACTATATAAACTACTCTTGATAAACATTCACTTTAGTTATTAATCTAACTTTAAACTTCATACATCTATTTGCTATAAACTGAGCTGCTACCTGATAAACTGATCTGAAAACCAGACCAGGTCCTAAAAAGCTGATCTTATAACCAGACCAGGTCCTGAAAAGCTGATCTGATAACCAGACCAGGTCCTGAAAAGCTGATCTGATAACCAGACCAGGTCCTAAGAAGCTGATCTGATAACCAGACCAGGTCCTAAAAGGCTGATACCTGATCTAATAGCTGATACCTGTTATTTACTATTATTAAACATGGATGAGAAAATGTTAAAACAATTGGTGTTGACAAGAAATGTTTGAAGAAAAAGCTTCGTAGTATAAAAACTGGTGAAACAGATACACGTGAACAACTAAGAGATACATTTAAACCTATAACAGAACCACTCAAAGAATTCATAAATAGTTCTAAAAAAATTAAAAGAATTCCCATGAAAGAAGAAAGTAAAATGAAAGCAGAAGTTGAAAATAAAACAAGTCTTAAGCCTGAAAAAACATCAGTCAATATAGAGAAAATTACACCAAAGAAACTAGCAGAAAGAACAATATTTGATGATACCATCTTATTAAATGATGCTAATACAGCGAATGATGATGACGATGATGATGATGATGATTTGTACTCACAGACTTCCAATTCCGAAGACACTTATAGTGACGTATCAGTCTTGGAAGGAAGAAATAAATTAGATACGAACTATGGTCCATATAAAGATTTAAATAGTGAATGAAAATTTGATGATAGCAACCTCAAACTGAATGAAGATAAAATACAAGTTGGTGGCCAAATATGGTCTCTAACACCAGGAGTATTTTCTCTAATCTTTCATAAAACACCAAAATATTAAATTATTAAATTTGAACTCGAAATCTATAAAAAGATTTTAATTACTACTAATGTATACATACAGAGTCATCATCGTTCACTGGCGGAGAACGATGTTATCAGACAATTGTTTCTAGAAACCGAAATCGACAAACTAAATAACAATTTAATAATATGGCTTAGGGCATTAATATTCTAAAATGTGTAAATGGAAATTGATGTACTACAACGTGAAAAATTAGGTATAAAAGAGAGTTATAAAATTGAAAAAGACATTCTAAAAATGAAATCATGTTTTGAAAGACATATTGAATTGAATTGATAATGAATATATTGGAAATATAACTACACGTTAGTATAAATAACTGAAAGGGCATCAAGTAGGCCACAACACTCCAAAAAATCTGGAAAACAACTCAATGTCAATGAAATTTAGTAAACCCAATCTATAAGCTATCTCTAAAATTGATTGTGTATTGTAGAAATATATTGAAGGAAATGGATGATATTTGGTAAGCTGATTTAGTTGAAATTGGGGACTATACTACAGAACATATAAATTATTGATTGTTGTAGGCTGTAATTGTCACGTTCTCAAATTTTATATGGTCAGTATCGTTGAAAATAAAGGCTGCACTCTAAAAAACCAAGGTAATGGAAAATATTTTTGAATTGGTACGAATACCAAAAAACTTAAAAGCAGATGATGGTAAAGAATTTTTTAATAAACACTTTGGAAAATTAATGCATAAATACAACATTAATCACTACTCAACATATAGCAGTATGAAAGCATCAACAGTAAAACGATTTAATAGAACATTGAAAGGAATGATGTGGAAAGAATTTAGCTATAATGAGCTCAATGGAAGTGAAATTGATCATACAAGATATTTAGGAGCCACAAGCACCATAAAAAATTTGGTTTCTATGTCACCAACTGAAAGCAACGTGATGCTAAATGCTGGATGGAACAAAATTGACGATTTCACTCTTGTAAATGGATTTTTCAATTTCTATGTACCTCTAAAAATGATTCTAGGATTCTCTGAAGACTACAACAAAGTTATACTAAATGGAAAACATGAATTGATACTCTTGCGTAATAAGAACGATGAAGAGCTTGTGCGTTCGAGTGTTTCTACTGAAAAAGCTAAACTTACAATTTCACTCATCTCATTGAGAATCCCACATGTACAATTATCGGACTTTAGCAAATTGAATATGATAAAAATTATTAATAATGGTGCTTCTATACCTATGGCATTTCGCAGTTGGGATTGTCATATTAATCCACAATTAAACATAGGAACTAGCCATATTTGGAATGTTAAACTGGCTGCAAATAGAGAACGACCACGTTTTGTATTGATTGCTTTTCAACAAGAAAATAAGTTTGTTCATTGTGATTTGACTAATTTAAAAGTACATTTAAATTCAGTCTCATATCCATAGGATGATCTTAACATAAAGTTCAAAAATGAACAAAGTTATTATATGAAAGAATCTCAACCGCTTCTAACTGCACCAGAGTTTAAGGCAAAAGCTCCTATTATTGTAGTAGATGTCAGTCATCAGAATGAATCACTCAATAATGAACAGATTGATATAAAAATAGAATTTGAAACAGCAACTAATATTGCAGCAAAGACAACAGCTTACTGCATTCTTATTCATGATCGTATAATAGAATATATACCTATCAAAGGACAAGTTCGAAAAGTCTTATAAACTGAGTAATATGGATAACAACATAATTTTTATAGACGTACAAGGTTTCAAGAGTAATTCAAATGATTTCATCGCAAAAGAAGTAGCGATTGTTTTCAACAATTATGAATATAACCATTTCATTATAAAATCCCTATTTGATTTTAAATGGTTATCAATAAAAAAGCAAAGAGAAGCAAAGTGGCTAACAAAAAACTATCATCACCTAAACTGGACTGCTGGATCAGTTTCATTTCAAAGCGTTTGCAATTTTTTAAAAGCCAACGCAAGATGTTCAACAATTTATGTAAAAGGTGAAGAAAAAAGACGATGGCTGGAAAAAATGTTACACCGAAAAATTTCTAACGTTGAGGATATAGGCTGCATCAACTTTAAACAAATGGAAATCAAGTATCCAGAATATCTTTATTGTAGTTATCATAATTTTGGTGTTTGCGCATTAAAAAATGCTATTTTACTAACAAAAGAAATGTCTTGGTTTAAATTAACTTTTTTACTTCTTAAAATATGAATTTACATATGTATGTATTATTATAATGGATCATCCACACACAAGTGTAGGGTGTTCATACACATACAAGAGAACATTTTATACATAAATAAAATAATTAAATTAATTGTTTATTAATTTATTTAATTATTTTATTTATAAACAATTTATTAGCGTGAGGAAATCATACACACATTCTCCCGATTCATATGAGAATCGCGTAGTAGTCATCAAATCTATTTTCTCTGATATTACTGATATAGTATTACGATAACAAATTTTTATAGTCTGGCAACACTGGGAATTTTCCCTTTGGTACTAGAAAATAATAATCATGTTTTGCCGTCGGAATTTGAAAAAAAAAATAAAAATGTGTTTTGCCGTCGGCATTTGAAAAAAATAATACTCATGTATTGCCGTAGGCATTTCAAAAAAATAATAATCATGTATTGCCGTCGGCATTACGAAAACTTATCATGCATTGCCGTACGCATTAGGAAAACTTATCATGTATTGCCGTAGGCATTTGAAAAATTATAATGCATTGCCGTAGGCATTACGAAAAAAATAATAATCATGCATTGCCGTAGGCATTAGGAAAAATTAATAATCACTATTTTCACCATTGGTATTAGGAAAAATCATTTTCATGATTTTCCCGTCGGCATATACACTTGAGAAATCTTAATCTTATAAAACCCCTTAATCCACACCCACAAAAAAATCACCCGTTCCCACAATTAATATTACCCAAAAAAAATCACCCGTTCCCACAAAGTTAATGTAAACAAAAAACTCCTTATGTAAACAAAAATTTGCACGGACTTATTGAACCACCCTCGTAGGTATCAAATTTCCAAGAATTTAAGAATTTTCAAATTTTAATTACCCAAATTTAACAATTTCAGCCACAATTTAACAATTTCAGCCAACAATTTTGCAAGTTTAATTGGCGGAGGATGCCCATTCCACTACTACTAGTCTAAGTTTAATTTTTCTTCTCTTCTTTAGAAACTCACATTAATTAATAAAAATATTTCATTCAATAAGAATTGAATATGTGTATGATTTCCTCACGCTAATAAATTGTTTATAAATAAAATAATTAAATAAATTAATAAACAATTAATTTAATTATTTTATTTATTTATAAAATGTTCTCTTGTATGTGAACACCCTATACTTGTGTGTGGATGATCCAGCTTGTTTGTCGCTGGTATTTATTTATTTGTTTAAGAAATATAATTGTATGTATGTATGTATGTATGTATGTATGTATGTATGTATGTATATGTATGTATGTATATGTGTATTTGTATGTGTATGTGAGGATGCTTGTGCGTAAAATATTTTGTAGAATACATTTATATTTTGCAACATAATCATTTTCTTTGTCTACGATTATTTTAAAGCAGCAAAGTTTCAATTAAGTACACTCATCAGCAGAGAAACAAAAAGTAAAAATTTGCAAGTATGCAATAAAGTTAACTCTCCTCCTCCCCACTTCCTTCTCTTTCATTTATGTAGTTTGTATTTGAAATAAGAAAACACTTGTACATTCTTTTATTTGGTATACATTTATTGTTTAAATTTTTTTTAAATTTTATAATAATACATACATATGTAAATTCATATTTTAAGAAGTAAAAAAGTTCATTTAAAGCAAGACATTTCTTTTGTTAGTAAAATAGCATTTTTTAATGCGCAAACAACAAAATTATGATAACTACAATAAAGATATTCTGGATACTTGATTTCCATTTGTTTAAAGTTGATGCAGCCTATATCCTCAACGTTAGAAATTTTTCGGTGTAACATTTTTTCCAGCCATCGTCTTTTTTCTTCACCTTTTACATAAATTGTTGAACATCTTGCGTTGGCTTTTAAAAAATTGCAAACGCTTTGAAATGAAACTGATCCAGCAGTCCAGTTTAGGTGATGATAGTTTTTTGTTAGCCACTTTGCTTCTCTTTGCTTTTTTATTGATAACCATTTAAAATCAAATGGGGATTTTATAATGAAATGGTTATATTCATAATTGTTGAAAACAATCGCTACTTCTTTTGCGATGAAATCATTTGAATTACTCTTGAAACCTTGTACGTCTATAAAAATTATGTTTTTATCCATATTACTTATTTTATAAGACTTTTCGAACTTGTCCTTTGATAGGTATATATTCTATTATACGATCATGAATAAGAATGCAGTAAGCTGTTGTCTTTGCTGCAATATTAGTTGCTGTTTCAAATTCTATTTTTATATCAATCGGTCCATTATTGAGTGATTCATTCTGATGACTGACATCTACTACAATAATAGGAGCTTTTGTCTTAAACTCTGGTGCAGTTAGAAGCGGTTGAGATTCTTTCATATAATAACTTTGTTGAAATCTTATATACATATCATATAGAATTGCATATCGTTCATTTTTAAACTTTATGTTAAGATCATCATATGGATATGAGACTGAATTTAAATGTACTTTTAAATTAGTCAAATCACAATGAACAAACTTATTTTCTTGTTGAAAAGCAATCAATACAAAACGTGGGCGTTCTCTATTTGCAGCCAGTTTAACATTCCAAATATGGCTAGTTCCTATGTTTAATTGTGGATTAATATGACAATCCCAACTGCGAAATGCCATAGGTATAGAAGCACCATTATTAATAATTTTTATCATATTCAATTTGCTAAAGTCCGATAATTGTACATGTGGGATTCTCCATGAGATGAGTGAAATTGTAAGTTTAGCTTTTTCAGTAGAAACACTCGAGCGCACAAGATCTTCATCGTTCTTATTGCGCAAGAGTATCAATTCATGTTTTCCATTTAGTATAACTTTGTTGTAGTCTTCAGCGAATCCTAGAAGCATTTTTAGAGGTACATAGAAATTGAAAAATCCATTTACAAGAGTGACATCGTCAATTTTGTTCCATCCAGCATTTTGCATCACGTTGCTTTCAGTTGGTGACATAGAAACCAAATTTTTTATGGTGCTTGTGGCTCCCAAATATCTTGTATGATCAATTTCAATTCCATTGAGCTCATAGCGAATTTCATCAAACAGATATGCCACAAAGTTGTTTTTTAGTATAAAATTCTCTGAAGATGACGAAGATTTGGTCTTATTATCATCGGCAACAAACCCCTCCACATAAATGTAGCTCTCACTGGGTAGCACGTACAAATCTTGATTTTGTATTGAAATTCTAATTTCATCATTATTGTTGTAAGACTGTAAGTATGGTACATATGATAGTCCTTTTTGATTATATTTTCATCAGACAAAGGTTTATCTAAGACATCTATTATTGAACTCATTTTGTCTTTAATTTCAAATTCAATGACTTTAGAAAATTTTTATTTGATGTTGTTAGAGCTTTTTGTTGAGCTGGTCGCTTTAATGTTGTTGTTGTTTTTGCTGCTATATTTTTCAATGTATTTGTGTTGTATATTAGCATTATTTAGTTGGCCTTAAATGTATTCGTATTGTAATTTCCTCTCCTCGGAAATTAATTAAATCACCGTGTTGATCAAGTACGCGCAGCGCTAGTGAACTTATCTCTCTGGTGTTCACAGGTAAATAGATGAGATTTCTTGGAACCTCATCTATTTTATAGCCTGGAGGCACATTTATCGGAAATTCATGAAGTGTATGCGATTTGGAGTTATTCATATATGTGTTAATAGCGATACTACTTTCAATTCGCAAGAGATTCACTTTAAAAATATTAACTGGAAGATCTGAGTAATAATATTTGTTTGGTGTTAGGATTTTGCTATTGAATCCTAAAAGTTTTCCAATTGTGTTGTCCTTATTAAAATATACAGGATCCTTAGAACTATTAACTTTAACTTGCATTGTGTTGTTATTGGCTTTAATAAAAATCTTATTTGCTGGACAAAGTCGTTTGTATTGCTCTTCTATAAAATCAACTATATCATTTAATTCGTAAGATCCAATTGGTATTTCAATTTTATGTTCCCCTATATGAAACATATTGTTGTAAGTGTCTACATTTGGAATACTGTTGTATGAATGAAAATCAGTTAGAGCACACTCATATGCACCATGTAATTCAATAGGAGGAAAGTAACTAGCAGATAATTCTGATGAGTTAGAGCTCAGAGTAAGTGTTATTGACATTATAACAGACTGATTACAATTAAATAAAGTTTAGTACACAGTATCATAATTTACATATTTATTTCATTTTCTTATTTTAAAATTAACATTAGTTTCTTAATATTAATGCTATTATTGTTCTTGATATGATGCTGCTGGTGATTTAGTTTTTCTTCCAACTATAATATTTCATCTTTACTTATCCAAGAATTGTGTTGATCTGAAAATCCTAGCCATTTAACATATACTTCCTTCGCTTTAGTTTTGAGAACCTTTTCAACTAAATATGTATTTGGAAATCTAGTTTTTGAAAGTTCATCAGTATAGAATCCACCTTTAATAGGATTACCAAGATAATCTTCTAATATGTATGTTGCAGGATTTGTATTTTGAACTTTGGTAATTGTGAATATTTCTGTGGTCCAATTTGGAGTATAACCTTTTTCAAAGATATGCTTATATTTGCTTATGCGAACATGATCTCCTACATTAAATTTCGACATTTTATACATCTTCAAATGACTGTATACTGTGTTAAGCAGCTTTTGCTCATTTGTTGAGTTGACTTTAATAGGAGACATTTTAATTGTGCGATGAAATTTTTTATTGTATGCATTAACTAAATCTTTGTGTATATCAATCCACTTATATGAACCATTATAGCTAAATTCTTTCCACATCATTCCTTTCAATGTTCTATTAAATCGTTCTACAATTGATGCTTTCATACTGCTATATGTTGAGTAGTGATTAATGTTGTATTTATGCATTAATTTTTCAAAGTTTTTGTTGAAAAATTCTTTACCATCATCTGTTTGTAAGTTTTTTGGTACTCGCCCCAATTCAAAAATATCTGCCATTGCCTTGGTTGTTTCGAGTGCAGTTTTTGTTTTTAGCGGTACTGCCCATGCAAATTTTGAAAATGTGTCGATTACAGTCAACAAAAATCGATAATTTTTATTTTCTTTAGAATAGTTCCCCATTTCAACTAAATCAGCTTGCCAAAGATCATCAATTCCTTTCATTACAACTCTGCGACGCACAAAATGTTTTCGTGCTTGCTTATGGAGTTCGTTTACTAAATTTCTTTTTGAAGACATTAAGTTATTTTTACTGATTTTTTGGAGAGTGTTGTGATCTACTTGAAGGACTTTCAGCTATTGATACAAACATGTAATTTTCCAATCTATAAATTTTCTCATTAAGCTGCTCAATTTGTTCTTCAAAGGATGTTTTCATTTTTTGGATATCTTTTTGAATTTTATAATTTTCTTCTATATCTAATTTTATTTCACGTTGTAGTTCTTCGATTTGCATTTGAAGATCTTCTTGAATTACAGTATTGTCTGCCTTAAAGTATGTTAATAATTTCTCTTCTAGTTTTTCGATTTGAGTTTGCAGAAACAATTTATTGATAACATCGTTTTCCTCCAGAGCTTCTGCAACATTTTTGATCCTTTTGTTTTGGACATCAATGTTGTTGTTCGTATCCACAAAGAACCCCAACAGTTTAGGTGCATTTTTCAAAGAAATTATGTTGCTAGTATCGTTTAAGTAGTGTCCAAATTTATCAACAGACATGCTTTATATACTTTATTAAAGTTAATGTATTATATTCGCTTCACGTAGCTCTTCAATAATTGATACAATCTCGTTATTGTGATTAGTATGACCTGCACCTTGTGATGCGAGCAGTAGTCGAAGTCGATCTACTAACTCATTTGGATCATCCCAGTATATATAGTTGGGCTTATGAATATTAAATTCCATCATTCCATCACCTAAATAGCTACCTTTTGGCTTAGATCCTATTGATTGGGGTAAATTCTTCTGGTTTTTCTCGTCAATAAATTTCTTAATAATATGTTTATATTTATATCCTCTAGTACCCTTTATTTGTCCATCAGGTGTATAGTCTCTTCTATATGCATTAGTAGTAATTAAAATCTTTTTATAGATTTCGAGTTCAAATTTATCATAATTTTTTGGTATTTTATGAAACATTAGAGAAAATAGCCCTGGTGTTAGGGCCCATATTTGACCACCAACTTGTATTTTATCTTCATTAAGTTTGAGCGTACTATCACCAAATTTCCATTCATTATTGAAATCTTTATGTGGACCATAGTTTGTATCTAGTTCATTTCTTCCTTCCAAGACTGATAAGTCAGTATAAGTATCTTCTGTATTGGAAGTCTGTGAGTAAAAATCATCATCATCATCATCGTCATCATCATTTACAGTATTAGCATCATTTAATGAGATGGTATTATCAAATATTGTTCCTTCAGCTAGTTTCTTTGGTGTACTTGACTCTATCTTGACTGATGTTTTTTCAGGCTTAAGACTTGTATTATTTTCAACTTCTACCTTCATTTTACTTTCTTCTTTCATGGGAATTCTTTTAATTTTTTTAGAACTATTTATGAATTCTTTGAATGGTTCTGTTATAGGTTTAAATGTATCTCTGAGTTGTTCATGTGTATCTATTTCACCAGTTTTTATACTACGAAGCTTTTTCTTTAAGACATTTCTTGTCAACACCAATTGTTTTAAAATTTTCTCATCCATGCTTAATAATAGTAAATAACAGGTATCAGCTATTAGATCAGGTATCAGCTTTTCAGGAGCTGGTCTGGTTATCAGATCAGCTTTTTAGGACCTGGTCTGGTTATCAGATCAGCTTTTTAGGACCTGGTCTGGTTATCAGATCAGCTTTTTAGGACCTGGTCTGGTTATCAGATCAGCTTTTCAGGACCTGGTCTGGTTATCAGATCAGCTTTTCAGGACCTGGTCTGGTTATCAGATCAGCTTTTCAGGACCTGGTCTGGTTATCAGATCAGCTTTTTAGGACCTGGTCTGGTTTTCAGATCAGCTTTTTAGGACCTGGTCTGGTTATCAGATCAGCTTTTCAGGACCTGGTCTGGTTATCAGATCAGCTTTTTAGGACCTGGTCTGGTTATCAGATCAGCTTTTTAGGACCTGGTCTGGTTATCAGATCAGCTTTTTAGGACCTGGTCTGGTTATCAGATCAGCATTTTAGGACCTGGTCTGGTTATCAGATCAGCTTTTTAGGACCTGGTCTGGTTATCAGATCAGCTTTTCAGGACCTGGTGTGGTTATCAGATCAGCTTTTTAGGACCTGGTCTGGTTATCAGATCAGCTTTTCAGGACCTGGTCTGGTTATCAGATCAGCTTTTTAGCACCTGGTCTGGTTTTCAGATCAGTTTATCAGGTAGCAGCTCAGCTTATAGCAAATAGATGTATGAAGTTTAAAGTTAGATTAATAACTAAAGTGAATGTTTATCAAGAGTAGTTTATATAGTTATGAAATAGTTAAATTGCTTTCTGTAGCGACCATTATTTAATTCATTATCTTTGCTTATCACCAAAAATCCATATTTATCCTTCCAACACTCTCGACAAATTTCTTGGAACTTTTCATAACTCATATCGCTGCCAACATGATCCCTATAAACATGCTTCATATTTGTCTCATCTTGCTTAAACATTATAATAACATTTGCATTGTCTCTTATTAAATGCTTGGGAATTCTAGTATAAGTTTGACACAAGTAGAATGAATCAACATCCCTATGTCGCCCCATACAAAAATATGTACGTATATTATTCTGCTTTTCACATGCAACATCATCAAATATCATAATTGAATTAGTTTTAGCTTCGTCAGGTGGAATAACTGATTCATTATTTGTAAATGTGTAATATCCCATTCCTTTAATTGGTGAAATTAGTTTCTTCAGATATTCATATTTGGGCTGATATAAAGATTTTAAGTATAAATAGATGTTTTCAAACTTGAGTCCATTAGGACTTTCTAGTAAGCCAATCATAACATTAGTCTTTCCACAATTTGATGGTCCCACTATAGAATAGAATTTGGTAAGAGGGGGCTGTGCTTTATTTTTGAAGTAATGTTCGATGATTCATCAATATTACGAACTAAAATATTTTTATGTTGTTTCACTAACTGCATTTTTGTAACTAAATGCATTTCATAATTGTTACCTCTTATTATAGAAAAAATTAGATAATATGGTTATACGATATCAGAAAACGTTTAGTCATAAAAACACCTTCGTTGGAGGAGGTATAGTAGATAAAATAATAAACGCTCTACCTGTTGAACTTCATCTTCCTGGATATCAGTACTGTGGACCTGGAACAAAACTACAAAAACGTTTAAATCGAGGTGACAAAGGAATTAATTTATTGGACTCTGCTTGTAAAAATCACGATATTGCGTATTCAAAAAATAAGGATTTAAGTACTAGACATAAAGCTGATAAAATACTGGAAAATACAGCTTGGAATCGAGTTTTATCTAAAGATAGTAGTCTTGCTGAAAAATAATTTGCTTATATGGTTACTAACGCAATGAAAGCCAAAACAAAATTTGGTATGGGCGTGGAGAAAAAGAAAATTGTTAAAAAGAACAAGCTAAATGATAAAAAACTGCTTAGAACATCAATTAGAGCTGCAACAAAAATACTAAAGAAGGAAAAACCATTAGATATTAACTCAGCTATTAAAATTGCACGAAAAACTATCAACAAATCATTAAAAGGAAAAAAATCTCAAATTATAGTACCACGTGTAATACGTGTTCAAAAAATTTGTGGATTTTTGCCTTTAATACCGATTTTAACTGCTCTGGGTGCAATTGGTAGTCTAACAACTGGAGGTGCTGCCATAGCTAAAGCTGTAAATGCAACAAAGAATGCCAAAAATCAACTTGATGAAGCAACTAGACATAATAGAGCAATGGAATCTATAGCAGTTAACAAAGGACTTTACCTAAAACCATATAAAAAACGTTATGGTGTAGTTCACAAAGAAGAATCAAAAAACTCTTAGAGATGCTGCCCAACAGACCACTATCTGATGTGGACCTAAACCGTTTCTCTATAAATATTCCATATTTTAGAGGAGTTTTCATGTTGAATACTCTACCAAAAAGAGCAAAGAAAATTAAATGTGGAATAATCAACTTAGATGTATCAACAGGACCTGGTACACATTGGGTAGCATATTATAAAAACAACAATGAAAAAGAATATTTCGATAGCTTTGGAAACTTACAACCTCCTTCAGAAGTAGTCTAATATCTTGGTACATATGTAAAATACAACTATAACCAACATCAGAATTTTAATACATTTACCTGTGGTCACTTATGTCTTAAATTTCTTTATGAAATAACTGAAAATATTAAATAAAAACACAAACATTTATATCTTACGAAACTCTTTAATGTCTTTTTATTTATAATTTAAAATACATAGTTAATTTATTTTATTGCCAAATAGGAAATTGGGAATTTTGAATTAGAAATTCACTCAGCTCACTCTCAACGATTAGATTTTCTTCACCTTCTCTGCTTAGGCAATAAGATCCACTGGATAGATCTTTAATATCGTCATCTGTTAAAATATTATACCGTTTAGGCAGGAACATTATGTGTTTATTCATTTCCACTTTTAGAGTTGGTCCATATTTAGTTGTTACACGTAACACATTTTTAATAGTGTATTTCGTTGATGATTCAAGCTCCTTTATGTGGATTAAAGTCTTGCTGTTTAGATTATTAAATTTTGAAATAAGATTTGATGTGGAGTCCATTTTTTTAATTAGTTCTTCTCACTTTGAATGTTTAACTGGAAATGATCTTAAAAGAAGCGATGATGACTTCAAGAAGAGTAATCAAAAATAATTATGGTGAAATAGTGAATAAGTGGTGGATAGTGGTAGACAGAAAGAGATAGTTATAGAGAAAAAAGGGATAGAGAGAGATAGAGTGCTAAAAAGAATAATGGAATAGAGATGTTTAAAAATTTACTGAGAAAATTAGTCTTTAAGGAACCTTCCAACATTCATCATCATCCATTTATCAGCAAATAAAATGAGCCAAATTAGACGTACTCTAAACCAATTTATAAGAGATTTTGAAAGCTTCAGGCTTTTTGATCATTGGGAGATGATAAAATTTTTCCAAAATATGCTGGATGAGAACGAAGAATATGGAGTTATGGAAGATGAAGACAACACAGAAGGGCACTTCAAAAGCTGTCCTTGGTATGATCCTGAGTGTGAGGAAGGACCCGATACTTGTAGATGTACAATATATTTTTTACGAAAAAATATATTAGAACATCTAATAATAGGATACTACGAAATGTTTCCATCATTATAAATAAAATAAATAAAAATTAAACTAAATTGTATTATTAAAAGAAACAAAAGAAATAAATATAAAATAAAATTGTATTATTAAAATATTCCTCGTTTTGTATTATTTTTTCTAAAGGAAAATTAGGAATCATCTGTTTGTAAGTTTTTTGGTATTCATCTCAATTGAAAAATATTTTCCATTGTCTTGGTTGTTTCTCTTTATGAAATTTAATGGAATTTAATAATATTGTGAAATTCAATTTCTCTTGTACAGAACTTCTCAAAGAAAACAAGACTGAGCATGCTTAAATGATATGAAAACAAGAATTTGCAAATAAGCAAAAACAAAAAAATTTTTGATCCAACGAAGTAAAACCAGTAAAGAAATAAACACCAGTCACATATTTCATTCTTTTTTCAATATTTTATTTCAAATTTTTTCTTAAAAATTTATTTACATTTGTACAATCATTTTTCTTGATAAATAAATTAATAGGATTTTATAATTATAATTATATAATTTTTACAAAAATAAATAGGATTTTATTTACAATAATTTTTCTTTTAATAAATAGGATTTTATTTACAATAATTTTTCTTAATAACAAAGATTTTATATACAACTTAAAAATTTAAAACTAATTAACTAAAAATTAATTAATTTTAGCCATTTTCTTGCATTCTAGCAATCTCATCTAGCAACATGTCAAGTTCGTATTCAGGGTTAGTTTCCTTAATACGAAAATGATACCATGCATATGTGTTAATGTTATTTGACCTAATTTTTCTCTTATCGTCTCCATAACTTAATACTACCTTATTTAATTCACTAGTATATATTTGATGTAGCTTAGATTTAAATGTTAACATACTATCATATACATTGGTCTTATTAAATAAACAATTTTTATAAGTAGCTAAACTATATTTATCTAATATGGCTCTCTTTACCCCCTTCGATTTCTTTACATCATTTTGATCTTGAACACTAAATGAATACATTTTAGATCGCAACCCGACAAACTCTTTCATTATTTTACCACAATTTTCATCTTTCATCATACCCAGCACCTTTTTATTAACTAGAGGAAAATTATAAATGTTGTCTGTAGGATAGTCCGATGTATCAAATTGTTCTTGTATGTCATTTTTTATGTCAGCATAAAAGTCGTCCGTCTTTATTGAATATATAAAAGAGTCCGTGTCCATATAGTTTAAGGAGAGTTTTGTCTTAAACTTAGGTTCCATGTACCCGTAATGGAAATTATACATTTTCCATTTGGACAGCTCGAGTACACAAAATCCTAAGTAAATTGGTTTATTGTAGCAGGTTTTGACTCTTGTCATTTCGATTGCTACCAGGTCCTCGGAAAATATAGATAAACTATGAAAATTTGGTTTTGATATCCAATCTTGGGCACCCAAATGATTCCGATTCGTTTTCTCCCAACTATTGACAATTTTAACATCTCTCCTCTTGTCCACATTTTCCATGGTTTTACCATACACTGCATTATTGAGTAGTTTGAAAATTTTTTTTTCAAAAGCATTTTTAGCAGTGGCTCTATGTCTAGTATTTAAGTCAATGTAGCCTTTTAACCATGGAGATTGTTTAAATGCTAGAATACGATGAGTTTTCTTTAAAACTAAGCCATATTCTAAGCACTGTTTTAGAACTCTAAAGTGTATCACATATGATTGCTTTGTAGAGAAATCGGTTATCAACTTGTTGTACTTCGCTTGCATAGGTTTCTTATTTTCAGCGCAAAAAGGAAGATCATTATGCAAGTCGTGTAAATGAGAGGGATAATCCAACGTGACCTCATATACATAAACGTCTGTTCCATTATCAGCTATGCTGTTTGGATCCAGATTCAGCTCGTCTTGCGATAACCATCTGAATCCACCATGAGGAAGATATTCCGACATTGCCCAACCGTAAAGGTTATTTGCGTCTAAGTAGACAAGAAATTCTGATGGTTTTGATGCATCGAAATCTTCCAAATATTTGTTATTCGCTTTCGAATATCTTTGGCTACACTGTACGATCCCCCCACGTATACCTTTTTTCATAAAATTGTACATGTCTATGTCTGTCAATAACTCTAATTCAATTTTTGTATATTTGAGCATTGCATCCCAGGAAAGGCCAGGTGCTGTATAATACTGGCATGGATCGAGCTCATAAATACCCTTACAAACTTTTCTAAAGTTCTCAAAAATATCTGTCAGTAAGAGGACATCTGTTTTTAAGTAAAGTTCCATGTAGTCTTTCATAGTTTTGCAACCAAAAGTATTCCATACCTCTACAGCATGTGAGTATTCCTCTAAAGAACACTCTTTATTGTTCAACTTATTAAAGAAATCACTGCGTGAAGGGAGCTGACACTCATCTAATTTTTGAAATGAATTTAGGTACTCATAGGGGAAAATACCTTTTTTCTTAATAAGCTGAAACTCGTTTTCTGACTGAAATAATGACCTTATAGTGCTGAAATCATTATCCGACAAATTGAAGGCTAATGATTCCAAACTCTCAGCCATAAAACGTATTGTATCAAGAAATCTTATTTCAAGCTTATGACCATCACTCATTTCTGAAAATTGGGAGAGGGATATATAAAGCTCCTTATTGAGAGGGAGTACTTTCAGCTGCATTGAAATTTCACCTAGTTCTTTAATAAAAAGATGTGAGTCATAGTTTGAATAATTATGAAAGTAAACTGGTATAAACTTGGGAATTATAATTTAAATTACACTTATTGTGGGCTGCACCTCTATATTTACCACTAATGTGGCAATGATCTCTAACGCGATCTTTACCTAAAAATTTTTGACAAATATGACAATTTACCGCACTATAAAAACTATACACATCAGAAGGGGATAAAGTATCCATTTGCCTATTATTAACTAAATAATTATTGTAAATATCCTCACAATCTTTAACTAAATATGATACAAATTTTTTGGAGGCATCTTCCCCAGTATAAACCCTTAACTTATCTAACTTACTGTTATGGAGACACTTAATGTAATAACTAAATGCACAAGGAGTGTGCTTTTTAATTAAACTAGTTTTATCACTTACATTATTACTTATATCTTCCAGGATGCACTCGAAGTCAGCATAAACCACAAAGGGGACATCCATTTTCCTTTGATGTCCCTTAAAGCTGAGAATTGCATCCGGACCTGATGGCATACTTGTCACAATTTTACCGCATTCAGTCTTATGATGACTTATTCCACTCTCGCTATGAGTGTACTGCAGACAGGTGTTGCAGAAATGTAGCTTATCATGGTGTTGAGTTAACTGACTTCGTAAAAGTCTGTGAATAATAAAAAATTGATAAAAATTTATTAGTAAAATGTATCTATTATAAAATAAATAAAACAAGTATATGTATCATTAAATTAAAGTGTAGTATAATTTTTTAACTTACTTTGATATGTCCTTTATCAAAATATAGTGATGAACTTCACCATTCTCCAAAAGAAGCAAGTTTACATGAGTAATTTTCTCTTCCTTAGTCACATAATAGGGACCAATGATTTGATTTGCCTCCTCATCATACCCAAATACGTTAACGCTTATTGCAGGATTGTTCACCTCAAACACGTTAATTTTTTTTAGAGCTAATGGGAAGCTTAAATTTTTGAAATTTAACACTTCACCATTTCGCGTAAAAATAATGTCTGCTGAAATGTCCTGAATACCATAAGAACTGCAACGTTGTGGGTGATCGTATGTTGTGGTATCCATGGCAGCAATCAAACACCACTTGAAGCAGTATTCATCATCATTATCAATATTGATGCAAGCTTTTTTTTTCCTAGTTTTTGTGGTGTGGATATCCAACTTGATCCTTTGACGAGCGACGATTTGTTGATGTTGATTTCTGCTCGGACTATGTGTGATAAAGTCCAACCAGAATCGCGCTCTTCAAATTCTGACATTTTGGTTGAAATCTCCTCAATCTGTTTACGGAATATTTCTTTTATGTTGTCTGCCTTCGTCACCAAACTCATTTTAGCTACATGTGTTATAACACACAACTCCAAATCTTCTTCAACAATTTTGATATACTCCGCCACAATACTCACATGAAATTTAATGATTGTATGCTTACACAAACTCATGTGAAGTCTCTCAATAAAAATATTTATGTTTTCCTTCATAAACTCTTCCAGAAGAAGTTGGTCCTTTCTGTTTAAAATAGCATACGTGGCGATATGATTTTTGAAAGCTTTGGATATTTTGAAACATTTCACATTCTCTGCTACTTCTTCTGTCCTAGAATGTGAAGCGCTCATTGGAGTTGGCAGAGTTTCTTCTCTTCTTTCTTCTTCTTCTCCATCACTTTCCGGCAAACTTATGTCCATAGCATCGTTGTACAAATTCCCTCCATGGATAGCCACACCTTGTTGTTGAGCTTGTTGTTGCTGCTGCTCTTGTTGATGATAATTAAGAGGTTGCCATTGCATCAAATTGGAATACTGCTGCATTTGATTATCTGGTGTGACGGGATTATAATTATAAGTTGGGTACTCATATTGCATTGGCACTCCTAATCCCAAAAACTGATTATTCCATGGCATACCGTATTGTTGAGGATTCATTGGCACTTGATATTGGGAGTAATGTACAGAAGGATGTTGCTGATGATGAGACATATTTAGGTGCTGTTGATAATTTTCAAGAGATGTCTGCGGTTGTTCTTGATTTCTGTTCCGGCTTACGACCACTTGATCCTGCACACTATGATTTTTGACATGATCCAAAAAGGACTTTTGATATTTATATACCTTATGGCATCTTTCACACTGATAACCTGAAGAACTCATTTTTAATTATTTTATTTTTATTATTTCACTTTAACACAATTTCTGATGATGGTTGTAAATACAATGAAGTACTGATGTGATGGTTAGAAAAGTTGGCGTATTTATACAAAAATTGGTAGCAGTATCCTTGCAGCATATTTACTTTTTATTTCTCTGCTGATGACTGTACTTAATTGAAACTTTGCTGCTTTAAAATAATCGTAGACAAAGAAAATGATTACGTTGCAAAATATAAATGTATTCTACAAAATATTTTACACACAAGCATCCTCAGTCATACATACAAATACACATACAAACATACATACATACATACATACACATGCAAATATACACACATACATACATACATACATACACATACACATATACTTACATACATACATACACACATACATACATACATACATACATACACACATTCAATTATATTTCTTAAACAAATAAATAAATACCAGCGACAAACAAATAAATAAATACCAGCGACAAACTAGCTGGATCATCCACACACAAGTATAGGGTGTTCATATACAAGAGAACATTTTATAAATAAATAAAATAATTAAATTAATTGTTTATTAATTTATTTAATTATTTTATTTATAAACAATTTATTAGTGTGAGGAAATCATACACATATTCCCCCGATTCATATGAGAATCGCGTAGTAGTCATCAAATCTATTTTCTCTGATATTACTGATATAGTATTACGATAACGAATTTCTATAGTCTGGCAACACTGGCAATTTTCCCTTTGGTACTAGAAAATAATAATCATGTTTTGCCGTCGGCATTTGAAAAAAATATAAACGTGTTTTGCCGTCGGCATTTGAAAAAAATAATACTCATGTATTGCCGTAGGCATTTCAAAAAAATAATAATCATGTATTGCCGTCGGCATTACGAAAACTTATCATGCATTGCCGTAGGCATTAGGAAAACTTATCATGTATTGCCGTAGGCATTTGAAAAATTATAATGCATTGCCGTAGGCATTAGAAAAACTTATCATGCATTGCCGTAGGCATTAGGAAAAATTAATAATCACTATTTTCACCATTGGTATTAGGAAAAATCATTTTCATGATTTTCCCGTCGGCATATACACTTGAGAAATCTTAATCTTATAAAACCCCTTAATCCACACCCACAAAAAAATCACCCGTTCCCACAATTAATATTACCCAAAAAAAATCACCCGTTCAAACAAAGTTAATGTAAACAAAAAACTCCTTATATAAACAAAAATTTGCACGGACTTATTGAACCACCCTCGTAGGTATCAAATTTCCAAGAATTTAAGAATTTTCAAATTTTAATTACCCAAATTTAAAAATTTCAGCCACAATTTAACAATTTCAGCCAACAATTTAACAATTTTAAGTGCCCCAGGATTGGTAATTCACTACTACTTAGACTTTAAGCTGGGGTGGTAAGTAAGAGGACATCTGTTTTTAAGTAAAGTTCCATGTAGTCTTTCATAGTTTTGCAACCAAAAGTATTCCATACCTCTACAGCATGTGAGTATTCCTCTAAAGAACACTCTTTATTGTTCAACTTATTAAAGAAATCACTGCGTGAAGGGAGCTGACACTCATCTAATTTTTGAAATGAATTTAGGTACTCATAGGGGAAAATACCTTTTTTCTTAATAAGCTGAAACTCGTTTTCTGACTGAAATAATGACCTTATAGTGCTGAAATCATTATCCGACAAATTGAAGGCTAATGATTCCAAACTCTCAGCCATAAAACGTATTGTATCAAGAAATCTTATTTCAAGCTTATGACCATCACTCATTTCTGAAAATTGGGAGAGGGATATATAAAGCTCCTTATTGAGAGGGAGTACTTTCAGCTGCATTGAAATTTCACCTAGTTCTTTAATAAAAAGATGTGAGTCATAGTTTGAATAATTATGAAAGTAAACTGGTATAAACTTGGGAATTATAATTTAAATTACACTTATTGTGGGCTGCACCTCTATATTTACCACTAATGTGGCAATGATCTCTAACGCGATCTTTACCTAAAAATTTTTGACAAATATGACAATTTACCGCACTATAAAAACTATACACATCAGAAGGGGATAAAGTATCCATTTGCCTATTATTAACTAAATAATTATTGTAAATATCCTCACAATCTTTAACTAAATATGATACAAATTTTTTGGAGGCATCTTCCCCAGTATAAACCCTTAACTTATCTAACTTACTGTTATGGAGACACTTAATGTAATAACTAAATGCACAAGGAGTGTGCTTTTTAATTAAACTAGTTTTATCACTTACATTATTACTTATATCTTCCAGGATGCACTCGAAGTCAGCATAAACCACAAAGGGGACATCCATTTTCCTTTGATGTCCCTTAAAGCTGAGAATTGCATCCGGACCTGATAGCATACTTGTCACAATTTTACCGCATTCAGTCTTATGATGACTTATTCCACTCTCGCTATGAGTGTACTGCAGACAGGTGTTGCAGAAATGTAGCTTATCATGGTGTTGAGTTAACTGACTTCGTAAAAGTCTGTGAATAATAAAAAATTGATAAAAATTTATTAGTAAAATGTATCTATTATAAAATAAATAAAACAAGTATATGTATCATTAAATTAAAGTGTAGTATAATTTTTTAACTTACTTTGATATGTCCTTTATCAAAATATAGTGATGAACTTCACCATTCTCCAAAAGAAGCAAGTTTACATGAGTAATTTTCTCTTCCTTAGTCACATAATAGGGACCAATGATTTGATTTGCCTCCTCATCATACCCAAATACGTTAACGCTTATTGCAGGATTGTTCACCTCAAACACGTTAATTTTTTTTAGAGCTAATGGGAAGCTTAAATTTTTGAAATTTAACACTTCACCATTTCGCGTAAAAATAATGTCTGCTGAAATGTCCTGAATACCATAAGAACTGCAACGTTGTGGGTGATCGTATGTTGTGGTATCCATGGCAGCAATCAAACACCACTTGAAGCAGTATTCATCATCATTATCAATATTGATGCAAGCTTTTTTTTTTCCTAGTTTTTGTGGTGTGGATATCCAACTTGATCCTTTGACGAGCGACGATTTGTTGATGTTGATTTCTGCTCGGACTATGTGTGATAAAGTCCAACCAGAATCGCGCTCTTCAAATTCTGACATTTTGGTTGAAATCTCCTCAATCTGTTTACGGAATATTTCTTTTATGTTGTCTGCCTTCGTCACCAAACTCATTTTAGCTACATGTGTTATAACACACAACTCCAAATCTTCTTCAACAATTTTGATATACTCCGCCACAATACTCACATGAAATTTAATGATTGTATGCTTACACAAACTCATGTGAAGTCTCTCAATAAAAATATTTATGTTTTCCTTCATAAACTCTTCCAGAAGAAGTTGGTCCTTTCTGTTTAAAATAGCATACGTGGCGATATGATTTTTGAAAGCTTTGGATATTTTGAAACATTTCACATTCTCTGCTACTTCTTCTGTCCTAGAATGTGAAGCGCTCATTGGAGTTGGCAGAGTTTCTTCTCTTCTTTCTTCTTCTTCTCCATCACTTTCCGGCAAACTTATGTCCATAGCATCGTTGTACAAATTCCCTCCATGGATAGCCACACCTTGTTGTTGAGCTTGTTGTTGCTGCTGCTCTTGTTGATGATAATTAAGAGGTTGCCATTGCATCAAATTGGAATACTGCTGCATTTGATTATCTGGTGTGACGGGATTATAATTATAAGTTGGGTACTCATATTGCATTGGCACTCCTAATCCCAAAAACTGATTATTCCATGGCATACCGTATTGTTGAGGATTCATTGGCACTTGATATTGGGAGTAATGTACAGAAGGATGTTGCTGATGATGAGACATATTTAGGTGCTGTTGATAATTTTCAAGAGATGTCTGCGGTTGTTCTTGATTTCTGTTCCGGCTTACGACCACTTGATCCTGCACACTATGATTTTTGACATGATCCAAAAAGGACTTTTGATATTTATATACCTTATGGCATCTTTCACACTGATAACCTGAAGAACTCATTTTTAATTATTTTATTTTTATTATTTCACTTTAACACAATTTCTGATGATGGTTGTAAATACAATGAAGTACTGATGTGATGGTTAGAAAAGTTGGCGTATTTATACAAAAATTGGTAGCAGTATCCTTGCAGCATATTTACTTTTTATTTCTCTGCTGATGACTGTACTTAATTGAAACTTTGCTGCTTTAAAATAATCGTAGACAAAGAAAATGATTACGTTGCAAAATATAAATGTATTCTACAAAATATTTTACACACAAGCATCCTCAGTCATACATACAAATACACATACAAACATACATACATACATACATACACATGCAAATATACACACATACATACATACATACATACACATACACATATACTTACATACATACATACACACATACATACATACACACATTCAATTATATTTCTTAAACAAATAAATAAATACCAGCGACAAACAAATAAATAAATACCAGCGACAAACTAGCTGGATCATCCACACACAAGTATAGGGTGTTCATATACAAGAGAACATTTTATAAATAAATAAAATAATTAAATTAATTGTTTATTAATTTATTTAATTATTTTATTTATAAACAATTTATTAGTGTGAGGAAATCATACACATATTCCCCCGATTCATATGAGAATCGCGTAGTAGTCATCAAATCTATTTTCTCTGATATTACTGATATAGTATTACGATAACGAATTTCTATAGTCTGGCAACACTGGCAATTTTCCCTTTGGTACTAGAAAATAATAATCATGTTTTGCCGTCGGCATTTGAAAAAAATATAAACGTGTTTTGCCGTCGGCATTTGAAAAAAATAATACTCATGTATTGCCGTAGGCATTTCAAAAAAATAATAATCATGTATTGCCGTCGGCATTACGAAAACTTATCATGCATTGCCGTAGGCATTAGGAAAACTTATCATGTATTGCCGTAGGCATTTGAAAAATTATAATGCATTGCCGTAGGCATTAGAAAAACTTATCATGCATTGCCGTAGGCATTAGGAAAAATTAATAATCACTATTTTCACCATTGGTATTAGGAAAAATCATTTTCATGATTTTCCCGTCGGCATATACACTTGAGAAATCTTAATCTTATAAAACCCCTTAATCCACACCCACAAAAAAATCACCCGTTCCCACAATTAATATTACCCAAACAAAATCACCCGTTCCCACAAAGTTAATGTAAACAAAAAACTCCTTATGTAAACAAAAATTTGCACGGACTTATTGAACCACCCTCGTAGGTATCAAATTTCCAAGAATTTAAGAATTTTCAAATTTTAATTACCCAAATTTAACAATTTCAGCCACAATTTAACAATTTCAGCCAACAATTTAACAATTTTAAGTGCCCCAGGATTGGTAATTCACTACTACTTAGACTTTAAGCTGGGGTGGTACATCGAATAAGTAAAAATAATTAATGTGATGATCGTAAAAAGATAAGTAAGAATAGTTAAACATACTGAGGTAGAGTAAAATAATTTCGTGCTAACCTAAATAGAAAAATGAAAAATTGGAAAAAACAGAAAATTAATAGTGATACTTATAAATGTGTTTACCAAAGGTAAATCAATTGTATATACAACAATCGTTTCTCATATTCCGTTCATTGTACATTTAAATTAAATAGCTGATGTTAATAAGAATCTCTACCCAAGTAGATAGACTAGGGTGCTGATGAAGTGCGTGGCTGCACAGAAAAGTATCGGTATTTCCCCCAGCTTAAAGTCTAAGTTTAATTTTTCTTCTCTTCTTTAGAAACTCACATTAATTAATAAAAATATTTCATTCAATAAGAATTGGAATTACTGAACTTGAGCCTAACTATGAATTATTTCTGATTAAAATTCACTACAGTTCAATTAAAATATCTAAAAAATTTCTCATTTTATAAAAATTTAACTATTTATAGATGTTTACGCTAATGAGTTATTTATTAAGTATAGCGACATATATATAAAACATTTAAAATTAAAAATATGTCTACTCACTTGATTCTTTCTTTTCCATTTTACTCTAATAAATTATCACAAACACAGTCCGAGATATACGCACTTAAAGTTGACCACGCACTACTTAACTTAGGAACACAATTATAGAAAAAAATTAATCAGTTGACTTCGACACGCTGCTGTATAATGGTTATTAATATTTAGTCAAAACAAAAATCACTTTTTTTTATTCTGAAGTCTTTAGAATTAAAAAACAACAACAACAATAGTAAAACTGCAAGTTGATTTTTGGACTTTCGCACAGAAAAATGTGTCGTTTGACCTAAAGTGCATTGGTATTAGGAAAAATCATTTTCATCATTTTCCCGTCGGCATATGCACTTGTGAAATCTTAATCTTATAAAACCCCTTAAACCACACCCACAATCACCCGTTATCACAACTAATATTACCCAAAAAAAAATCACCCGTTCCCACAAAATTAATGTAAACAAAAAAACTCCTTATGTAAACAAAAATTTGGACGGACTTATTGAACCACCCTAGCAGGTATCAAATTTCACAAATTTCCAAGAATTTAAGAATTTTCAAATTTTAATTACCCAAATTTAACAATTTCACCCACAATTTTGCAAGTTTAATTGGCGCGGAATTGGTATTTCACTACTACTCAACCCTCTGGCAATAAAACCGTTTGAACTGACAAGTGCTGACAAGGAATATTGTACTGGCAATCTTCGATTGCCAGCACATTGACAAATCAATATTGTAAGATCTGTCAATCATCTCTACCTAGCTTTACACTGGAGATCATTTAATTGAAGGGATTTTTGTAAGTGTAAAAGGAAGAAAACTATGTCGGAAAAGCAAACCAATATGTATGTATCTTGGCAAAAGAGGTAAAACCAAATCCTTGCGTTGGAACAAAGTGCCAAAATAATTGTGCAGTTAAATTTAGTGAAGCAGATAGAAATTAAAAAATTTTACTGAGGATTAGCCAAAACGATTGGCTTAAGGCATGTGTAACGAATAGGGGAATTAGACGTAAGCGCGTTTCGTGTAGCATGCGAAAATTATCGAATGAATACTCAGTTAATTTTGAAGGAATTTTCATTATTTATTTTTCGCCAGATATTTAAAAACAAAAGGACAAATGCAATATTTGCCAAAAATATAAATACGGAATCACGTAACAAATTAAAAGATTCCGATATTTATAAAAACCACTAAATACCTAACATAATTATTATAAGCACTTTATAATATTTAAATAATACTGTTTATATACGAGTACCTATTTATTACCAAAATAATATTGTTGTTTTTGCTTTTGGTAACCTAATTGAAATCAGATCTAAAAAAAAAACAAAATGTACCAATTTCTTTTTCTATTAAAAAAAACACAAAAAGAAAAATATCGTAAGCGACAAAATTTTTGAAATTCCTCCATTAATATGAAAAAAATTATCGTAAGCGCTATAACTAGTGCCAAATACGAAAATAGAAAATTGTTTTTGCTCCCAATTACTGGCCAGAACAAAATTATAACAAACTGAATTAAAACATTTTCAATTTAATCCATACATTTGGAAATAATCGAAAAAGCACGCTCTCTTGTAAAGTTTGGTTATTGTCGCTTACGATAATGTTGCGCTCAGTGTTGCCAGAATTTCTAAGGCTAAAATCTGTAAAATTTACAAATTTTTCACAAAAAAACTTCAAAATCTGTATTTTATTTTTAAAATCTTCAAAGCTATTTTTAAAACAACTTTTCTATATATTATCAAAAAAATTTACATAAATATGAATGTACACGTGCAATATATATATATATATATATATATATATATATATTATTTCATTAACCCATATTCATAAAATTTAAACTCGGCTTCAAATGTATTTTATTTAAATTTTTAGAAATTTTTTTTAAATAACTCTCAATCAAATTTTATTTTTTATGAATAGAAGCCTTTAATGTTCGAAGAATGTGCACTTCGTTTCTACTTAAGAAACTCATCAGCAGACAGACTTCAACCAAAAAATTGTTGAAATAAGGCAAAAAACTTCATATGTTTATAGAACGACTATAAATATGTTATTAATAATTGCTTACACAAACATAAGAAGTAATATTCACAAAAACTATTTTGGGTTACAAAACGTTTAACAAACAAATTTTCATACAAAGTTTGTTTTGTAAACCTTTTGTAAACCAACGGTTTTTCCACACGCAAAGCTTACTTTGCAAAGTCTTGAGTTTGTTAGAGAAAAAAGAATATAGAATAAGATCTCTTTTCTCTTATCTCCTTCAAACTTTCCAAAGTAAAGTTCTGTGTGGAAAAACAGTCTTTATTTAGGAGAAACGAAATGCATAAAACCAACAACCAAATAAAAATTCTTCATAGTTATGTGCAAACAATATAAAATTAATGAGAAAAGAAATTAGATATATAAAAAATTATACAACAATAATAGTTCAATGCTTTTTTAACTCCTACAAGGAGCATAGGACCTATACAAAAAGTGATTTAATTTGTTGCATATATATCCAAAGGACTTCTTCTTTTCCTTTAATGATTTCTTCTAAGTTCAAAAATTGTAACTCTCTAAGCTGTGAGTCAACCACACATAAAAGAAACAAAATGAAATATGAATTTTTTTTTTTTTTTTTAAATACATGTATTTATTTATTGTATCTTCAAATATGAACTAACAATAAGTATTCAAATCTTAAATCTAAAATATAATTATTAGGACATAAACTTGTTAATAGTTATAAATAATACATAAGTAGTGATAATCAAAAAAGAAAAAAAAATTATAAAAAAGTACAAAAAAAGTATTTTCAAGCAATCCCATCTGACGTGTTGAGTAATATAGCCCTTGTGTCCCTCTTTTTTAAGCGGATGTATCCAGTAAAGTTCAAAATATTACGAGCAAGCGGATTAGGATGTGACTCGAGTTTTGTTAAATATTTGCCTGCGTATTTTGCAATTTCTTCAATCACTAGTGGCATATTTAAATCTCGATGTATATTAGAATTTTTGATTTACCATGGAGCCGATGTTATTAACCGTAAAATTTTGTTTTGCCTTCGTTGGATTCTCTCTACATTGGAAGCGGAAGCAGTGCCCCATAACTTGATACCGTAACACCATATTGGCTTTAAAAGCGACTTGTATAATAAAAGTTTTCAGGCCAGGCTAAGTGTTGAATTTCTGCCAGTCAACCAGTGTATTTGAGATAACTTAAGTTTCATCTGAGTTAGCTTAAAGTCAATATGATGTTTCCATGTAAGCCTTCGATCAAGGTGTATACCAAGGTATTTCACTTGGGAATGTTGAGGAATATTTTGATTATTGATTCAAATTGGGGAACAAGTATCTCTTCTTAGGGTAAACGTTATATGGACACACTTTTGTTCATTTACCTTAATTCTCCATAAGTTCAACCACATTTCCAATTGTGTAATATATTCTTGTAAATATCGAAAGCCTCGTGAGGGTTTTCATGCATACTAAGGCAGGCTGTATCATCGGCAAACGTAGATGTATGGATATTGCTGCTCAAAGGCATATCACAAGTATAGATCAAATACAATACTGGCCCCAGTATGCTCCCCTGTGGCAAACCGGATGATATAGATTCGGGCACACTCATGAAGTCTCCTTCCACAACCGTGAACTTCCGGGTAGTAATGTAACTTTCTAATAAATTCACTAAATTTATTGGTAGATATGATTTTAATTTCAGAATTAGACCTTCATGCCACACTTTATCAAATGCCTGAAAAACGTCAATAAACAGGGCAGAACAATACTTCTTTTCCTCAAATGTTTTTCTTATAAATTGTACCAATCTATGAGTTTGTTCAATGGTGCTATGCTGACTTCTAAAACCAAATTGATGGTCTGGGATGCACCCACTATCAGTTAAAGTTGGGGACAATTTTGTCATGAGAAGCTTTTCGAAGAGTTTTGACATAGTTGACAGCAAACTTATTGGCCTATATGACTCAGCTTTCGTAAGATCTTTGCCCGGCTTTGGAATCATTTTGATTTTTGCAAGCTTCCAGAGTTGTGGATAATACTCCAGTCGTAATATGGCATTAGAAATAAACAGCGAGACTCTTATTGCAATATGCGGCAAGTTCATCAGTATCTTGTTACTAATTCCATCAATACCTAGAACTTTCTTTGGCTTGAGTTCAGCAATTACTTTATGTACATCACGCATCTTAAATTTTAAGGCTCGAGGGGGTAGAGCAACTACACTCGGCAAATCAGCAACACCAGTACATGTATTTGGGGTAAATACGGATTTTAAATGCTCGGCAAATATTTTACATTTTTCCGTATCGCATCTTGCCCATCCTCCGGTAGATGTGCGCAGAGGTGGCTTAAACTCAACGGGTGTTTTAAGCTTTCTAGCAGCGCGCCACAAAGAGTAGTTAGATGTTGGTGTGACATCAAGACCTTCCAAATAATTTTTAATAGATGCAGTTTTTTCAGGTGCAAGCAACTCTTGAAGTCGTTTAGAACATTCTCTAAGTCTGAGTTTATGTTAGGGTGATCTGTGCTGTTGCCATTCCCTTCTAGCTCTTCTTTTTTCACATACGAGATGTTCAATATCCCTGGAATAAATTTTATTAAACCCAGACTGCGGATGGGAGGTAGTGGCATGTTCAGCAGCCTGTTTAATAATTTCGTTAAGATTGGCAATGTTAGTTTCAATGTCATTGGTTGTTGTTCCTCAGCATTCACATGTAAAATACCTTGGTATACACCTTGATCGACGACTTACATGGAAACAATATATTGACTCAAAGCTAATACAAATGAAACTTAAACTAACTCAGATATATTGGCTGATTGGTAGAAATTCAACACTCAGCCTAGACTGCAAACTTTTATTATACAAGTCTCTTTTGAAGCCAATATGGTGCTACGGAATTCAGTTATGGGGCACTGCTTCAGCTTCTAACGTCGAGAGCGTCCAACGAAGGCAAAACAAAATTTTACGTTTGATAACATCGGCTCCATGGTACATCAAAAACTCAAATATACATCGTGATTTGAATATGCCACTAGTGATTGAAGTAATAGCAAAATACGCAGGCAAATATTTAACAAAACTCGAGTCATATCCTAATCTGCTTGCTCGTAACATCTTGAATTTTACTGGCCACATTCGCTTGAAAAAGAAGGACACAAGGGCTCTTTTACTCAACACTGCAGATGGGATTGCTTGAAAATATTTTTTTTCTCTTTTTTTTTTTTTTTGATTATCACTACTTATGTATTATTTATAACTATCACTAAGTTTATGTCCGACAGTGGTCGGGCCTAATATTTATATTTTAGATTTAAGATTTGAATACTTATTGTTAGTTCATAATTGAAGATACAATAAATAAATAAATCTATTAAAAAAAAAAAAATGTCATTGGGTGTTCTTAACGCAATATTTTCCGTGCAATGACTACTAAGATATTTTTTGAATCCCAGCCAATTAACACGATTGGTCATCTTCATATATGGGTGAGGTAAGTCACTTCTTAGTGCGTTACAAATTGTAACGATAGTGGGGGAGTGATCGGAGGAGAGATCTAGAGAAGTTTCAACACTAATTAAATCCCTAGAAATATTTTTCATTACGCCAAAACCAATAACATCTGAAATTTTTCGTACGTCAGTAGGCCAATAAGTGGGCTCCCCACTCGAAATAGCATATAAGCCCATTTTTTAAATTGTATTAAACAAAGCTCGACCTCTAGGTGTTAGAAGGCGCGATCCCCAGTACGTATGCTTTGCATTGTAGTCTCCAGCTGCCACGAAACAAGATCCAAGCGATTTGTAGAACTTCTCATACTGATCTTCGGTAACTGAAAATCTGGGAGGTGAGTAAATTGATGATATTACGAAATTAGAACAAAAATTTTCTACAAAAATATTCGTAGCTTGCATATATTCTTCACTAACGTTGTCAAGGATATAGTGCTTGAGTCTTGACTTAATTAAAATTGCAGATCCACCGCATGCTGTCCCTCTAGGGTCCTTTGTATCATACATAGTGTAGCCATTTATTTTGAAAAAGCTCCTCGAAGTCAAATGTGTCTCAGAGACCAACATTATATCAATATTTTTTTTCCCGTAAGAAAGTGCTCAAGTTCATTTTTATGTTGGCGAATGCCGTTTGCGTTCCAGAAACATATTTTTAACGTGTTCATGGCTTGTTAATTAATGCTTGAAGCAGAGTATTCTGCATTCTCAGCATTTCTTGCATCATGTTAGTCATATTTGTTGTAAAGTTGTTTATAGTTTGCATCAAATTGTCAATAGTAGCTTCAAGGCGACTAAAGTTAAAGCTTGAGTTTCCATTCGTTGAATTATTTGGAGGTGGAACATTTTGTGGGGGAATAGAATTTGTTTTAGCAGCATCGGCATACGATACGCGGGAAGTAACTGGTTGGCTAATTTGCACAAGAGTGGCGGAGTAAGCGTTTGCTGATTGAGATGGAGCTAATTTGGGTTTTTGCACTATAGTATGTTTGAGAAAAGAGTACAGAGGACAACCTCTGTAGTTAGCGGTGTGATTACCTCCACAATTACTGCATTTTTTTTCACTTTGATCGTTTGGCTTATTGCAACTAGCAGTGCCGTGTAATTCGCCGCACACAACACAAACAGTGGGTAATTTACAGTATGTTTTTGTGTGGCCATATTCTTGGCAATTATGGCACTGTACGGGACCTGATCGCTTATGTGGCTCTTTAACTGTGATTTTTCGGTATAAGAGGTATTTTAGGCTATAAATTGGGTGTGTCTCGTTTTTTTCAGCTGTATATCATTCGGCTCCAATTCAACACGAAATAGAGGCTGGGGGATCTTCTCCCTATTGATTATGTTGGTAACATTTTTTACCTTAAATCCTTGTATCATGAGTGCATCTTTTACTTCTTCGGGATTAACATAAGAGTCAATACCCTTCAATACGATCTGCATACCTTTGGCACTCTTAAGCTGGTACGTATAAACCCTTGTTTTATTTTTTTCAAATTCAGTCACTATTTTACGGAAATTTATTTCTTCGTATATTTGAATTTTAGTTACGTCAATGTTACCACGCTTTATTGGAATAACATGAAATGCGTTTTCACCAATGGCCGAGATTAATTTTTTAATTAGGGCGTTAGAATTTTTCTCTCTCAAATATATAGGTGGTGGCTCAAAAGACTTTTGCGATGATGCAGCGGGCTTGTCGTCGGTGACTTGCAATAATGAAAAACGGTTTTGACGATTGGTAGATGAAGCGCCATTATCCCTAGAGATCTTTGAAGCACATGAAATTTTTGAAGAATTCGGGCTTCGCCCACGCTTTTCTACTGTCCATTCCGACTTGTACCTTGGATTTGGAGCTACTTTTATCTGTAGTGATAACCTTATTAAGTGACGAACACGAGCCTGAAGGAGATGATATTACTGACTTATATGAAGAAGTACTAGGCAACTGTAATGTTAATGAATCACTAGTTGGCATTGGACAAAGCGAAGTTGATCGCTGACGAAAAATTGGATTTTTCGTTAAAAATACTTTCATTAGATTTATTATTTGTATTATTTTCATTGAGAGCTTCAGAACTCACAGTAAAATAGGCATTTCTGCCGTTAGAACTCAATTCATAATTTTTTGTATTTGAGGTACTCAAATACAATGTTTTTGCTTACGGTTTTTTGTTGTTGTTTTTGTAATTTATGATTGTTTATTTGTTTTTGAGTTACTCGTATAGAGTATTCCTCAATGTCACTGTTTGTGTTTTTTTTGTTTTCGGTTTTTTTTTGTTTTTGTTATTTCCACTATGTAAAAATATTATCAAAGCAATAAAGTTTATTTATTAAAGTCAGTATGTACCTATTACGAATAATATGCACTACGAATTTTTTTTTTGTATAATTTTTTGTTTGTTTAATAAGAATGTAAGAAAAATTCCGCTAATCGACTATTCACTATGAAGGTACAACGAGAACTGAAAATATGAAAAATGTAAAAAAATTCACTATAATTGGAGTTGAAAAATCTGCATTTTTAGGCCAAAAATATTCAAATCTGGATTTCGTCTTTGGAGGGTAAAAATCTGCAAAATCCAGATAAATCTGCATTTTTGACAACCGTGGTTTGGCTCCAGGCTCGATATGTATGTATGTACTTATGTACATTAGAGTGACCGTTAATTGTATGGATACTTTTTTTGATTTATTCTACTCTCATCAACCAAAAAGGGGTTCAGTTTTATGCAAAAAAATACAAACAAATTTCATACCGATAATTTGCGTTTAAGGGGGTGCGTCCGGGCCTCAAAGTTGGCCTGCAGGCACTTTTGTCAATGTAATTTTTTTTCAAAAAAAGTTTTTTGCTAAAATTAATATTTTAGAAAATAATGGGGAACACAATCAACAAAATACTAACAATTTTATGTAACATAATTATATTTGTATGGAAATTTTTTATTTTAAGCATGTACAATAAGAGCATATATATATTAAATTATTTCATACATATAGTCGAAATAAAACTAAACAAAAAAACTGAATATATGGGCTTAAGGGCCATCTTTGAGGGCCGGATGCACCCCCTAACACACAACTTATCGGTATGAAAATATTTTGTATTTTTTTAACATAAAACTGAACCGATTCGGGGGTTGAGAGTAGAAGAAATCAAAAAATAAAAAATATCGGCCACCCTAAAGCAGCTCATACACTTTTCAATTAAATTTTCAATTGACTTTTTCAATTGAATTGATTCTTGGCCACACACTTCATAAACTGAATTGAAAGATTTTCATTCAACTGTCAAATTTATATTTTTTCACAATTACAAATTTATAAATTAAAAACTTCTACTGCATTCATTCATTAATGTTTATATTTTTCTTTTTACAAACTGCATTTAAAAAATCAACAACAATTGATTTTAAAAGTCGCAAAAATCAGTTTTATAGTGTTTTTTTTAATATATTTTATAATAAATTAGCTGACCCCGGTCCGCGTTGCTGTCCCTAAGCAAACATTAGTGTTGTATATGGCATTGGTGGTACAATATGAACATTGGATTTTGCCCACGAAAAAACTAAATATTGCGCCATCTGTCGGACGAACTTCAAACTACACAGAAACACTCCTCACGCCCCATAGAGCATGTATTTAAAGTTTGGTCAAAATCGGTGCAGTAGTTCTTGAGTTACGGTGCAAAAACACAAAAAAAAACTAAATATTGCGCCATCTGTTGGACGAACTTCAAACTACACAGAAACATTCCTTACACCCTACAGAACATGTATATAAAGTTTGTTCAAAATCGGTTTTGTAGTTCTTGAGTTACGGTGCAAAAACACAAAAAACTAAAAATTGCGCCATCTGTCGGACGAATTACTAACTACACAGAAACACTACTGACGGCCCATAGAGAATATACATATATAAAAACACGCGCCGGTTCTTTAAAAATATTTTGTGGGGTGGAAGGCGAAAATCTGTTGGGGCATTGAAGACTTCACCCCTAACAAATAAACGTGTTTTTGATTTTTATATACATATATTAAGATTTGTTTTTATTTAAAAATTTTTTAACATACATTTTTATAAAATAATCGAATAAAAATTTGGCAAGAAATCGCCAAAAACGGAAATAAAATTGCCAAAATTGTTTTTTGTAAATGTTTTTCATCCAAATTCAAAACACATTAATTACTGTAATTAATATAAGAAAAATCATCAAAATCAAATTATTTTAATTTCTTGCAGTCGAGTAAGATCTATTTTGTTAAATTACTCCTACAACAAACTATTTTCCTAATTTACAAAAATTTTGTTAAAAAGCCATAAAAGTTTATTTATCGCCAGAAAAATCGCCATGTCGCCAAACCAAAAATTTGGACGCATAATAAGTTGAAAGGTCGCCACGTTTGGCGAGTAATCGCCATATATGAAGGCCCTGGTGACGAGGTATATTTGTGTGAAATGTATTGGAATCACTTAAAAACTCAATTTCGTGGAAATACGAGTTAGGGCCTTTCTACTTCTGACCATCGATATGTATATTAGCGTATGTAATTACATTGGGTGCATTCATAAGACGTAGCTGTTGCACAACCGTTGAGTGATTGTCTTAGAAAAACATAGTTGAGTAGTTCCGCTCCACTCAACAGTTGAATAATTTTCCATCATAAAATTTGTTCACTACCTATAGTCAACATGTTGTGCTCTGCCTGAACAGCCGATCGAATAGAGCTATGCTTTTATATGCTTTTTAGGTGACAGGATCAAATATTTGTTAAATTTTGTATTAAAAATGCGATGAAGTAACGAAATAAAGATATAAAATTAAATTATATATGTATATCCATCAAGCCTCTTTTGTTGGGGCCAAAAGCTACTTCTTATGAATGCGCCCATTGTTATGTTACATTTTGAATTGTTTTATTAATTAAAAATTTAAGCAATCCAGGAACTTCGATATGTTTAAAATGTCTGTAAAGTCTGTAAAGTATTTGAAAAAGTTCTTATAAATGGTCTTGTGCAGGACACTAATATGCAAGGTTGGCACACCGTATCGTAAAAATACCGATACCGATTCAAATACCGCTATAATTAGATACCGGTATCGATACCGATACCGAAACACATTTCGGTTAGAAAATACCAGTATCAGGAATACCGTTTAGGTCTATACCGGTATGTACCGGTATACCGATTCCCACCAAAAATAAAATTTCAAAAAATATATTTCAATTAACTTTCTTATATAAACACGTTTTTTCGCCTTTACACATTCTTATGCAGCACTGTTTTTTTTAATTAACCGGAAAGTGAAATCATATCATAATCATCACCAGTGCGAAATACTAACGAACTTCTTGAGCTGCTTAATGCCTTTAGGAACGAAACACGTATCTCTAGACATATAAATGTCCTAAATTGGTCAAAAGAGCAAAGCCGTTACAAAGGCAGTTATTTTAAATAATAGCTTTTTAAATAAATAACTTATTTATATGAAATCGCAAAAGTTAGTATATTGGTTGTTCCAGATACACAAGGTAATGCGGAGATTTAAAGTTTTTAAGAGTGCTTTTTTATGTATGCACATTAAAGATTTTTTTCTTTAATTTTGAGCTGTCTAAAATATGAGGCTTGATGCCATAAATGCGGTCTTAATTTTTTAGCTCGATCCGACGCTGCCTTCTGGCAGGGCCTAAAGTACCCGATATATAGTGGGGATTTTTTTTTAAATTTGAAATAATTCTGCTGTTTTTAAACTAACTGTCCGATGTTTAATTAAATTTTATACAGTATTTGAGGAGGTGTTAAAGAGCCCAAGTCTGGAATTTAGGCTATATATCCTTAAAAGGGGCGGAGTCACATAGCACCAAATTGGGTAAACTTTTAGTTTATGAAAAATTAAAATCGATGCCAAGCTCATGTTTTTGGTCAGATAAAAAAGATTTTTGAAAGTGGATTTTTTTCTATCCAAAAGCTAAAAAAAGTGTGCAACATTTATGGGTTTTCGCTTACAGTTTAGGAAATATTCGAAAAAAGTGTAAAAAATTTACATTTTTACCAACCTTTGTCCACTGGAAAAGGCAAACGTTGTTAGATTTAGAAAATGAAACTTATTATGAATAAGGGATATAATTTGGAACATTAAACATAACATTTGCCAATAAATTTTTTCGGCTGAGAAGTCTTAGGTAGAAAGTAATAACAAATAGAATTTGCTTTTGAGTTCCCGGCAATTCCAAAAAATATTACAAAAAATTTTAATTGAAATATTGAAATATTCGTTTCGTCTGAATTTGGCGACTACGAATATATCTAAAAACGGACGAATATTCGAGAATTCGAATACGAATTTTTAAATTTTACTAAGTGCATGCAATTCTACATGTACTTCGTGTGTAATATAAATAATACGTACACTGTATGTATTTATTTTTATTATTTTGTTTAATTAACCAAAATGAGTATATATGCAAAGTTTCAACTGCAGTCTTCTTATTTTACTTTTTTAATAAATTATTTTTTAATAAAAATATAAAAACGTATATAGAAACATATAAGTTTAAATACTTTTTATGTTAATGTAAAAATACTCCCTTTTTCGAAGTAATTTAACAACAAAAAAAGATTTTTTGCTATGTCCACTGTCTGAATTAACAAATTTAGCAGTTATATCAGTATACCGGTATTATAAACTCGGTAACGGTATGTACCGGTAATATCGATACCGAAATAAAAAAAATACCGATATCGTTACCGATACCGAAATTTAAAAAATAGTTGTACCGGTATGAATACCGATACCGTTATTTGTTTCGGTTTCCAACCTTGGATTAAATATTTTAAAATTGTTTGGTTATTTATTGAGCCCATACTTGTTTATACACATAAAATTTTTTTGGTGACACGCGAATTGTTGGTTGTGAGTTTTGTGGGACGCGAACCAAAAAGGTTGAATAGCTCTGGTCTAAGTCATGTGCATTTTTGCTTCGAAATATCAAATAAATCTTTGAAAAACTTCAATAAATATATAATATATATTTTAAATAAAATTATATAAATCGAGACTAGTACAACTGTAAATTAAAATGCTGTATAATATAAAATACTTTTTAATTTGTTCAAATGTAATCTTCTAAATACCTAGACCAGAGAAATATATGACTTAGACCAATTTCATAATTAAGGGCACATGTGTGCGCTGTCTAAAATATGATGTTTGCTGCCATTAATGCGGTCTTAATTTTTTAGCTCGATCCGACGTACCTTCTGCTGCCTAGTGAGGCCTAAAGTACCCGATACACAGTGGGGATTTTGTAAAAAAAACTTTAAATAATTCTGCAGTTTCTAAACTAGCTGTCCGATTGCTATGAAATTTTTTACAATGTGATATAGAGCTCAAGTCAGAAGTAATGAAAAATTAAAATCGTTGCCAAGCTCATACATATTAATGATCAGATAAAAAATATTTTTTGCAACTGGATTTTTTTCTATCCAAGAGCTAAAACAAGTCTGCTACATTTCTGGGTTTTCGTTTACAATTAAGAAAATGTTCGAGAAAAAATATTAAAATTTTGGCTTTTTTACCAACCTTAGTCCACTGTTCTGCTAATGGAGAAGTCAATCTTGTTAGATTTAGGAAATAAAACTCATTATGAATAAGGGACAAAATTTGTAACATTAAAATTTTGAAAAAAAGTTTATTTCCGCCGTTTTTTTGAAAGGAAAAGTAGGTTAATTATTTCGGTATTATAAAAGTATTTTGCCAATCAATATTTTCGGATGAAAAGTCTCTCCTAGGTAGAAATAATGCAACCAATACACAGAAAGTAATAATAAATAGAATTTGCTTTTGAGTTCTCGGCAATTCCAAAAAAAAAATCCTAAAAATGGGACCTTTCAGTATTTTTTCAATATTCTTCTTACTTTTCGCCGGGCGCAGATTAGATTTTTGGAAATATTTTTTTCTTCTCTTCTTTAGAAACTCACATTAATTAATAAAAAAATATTTCGTTCAATAAGAATTGAAATTACTGAACTTAAGCTCGATTTAGAAATTATTTCTGATTGATAGTTCAACTAAAAATTTTTTCTAAACTCTTATATCTGAAGGTAAAGACCACTCTCTTGATGTTAAGAAAATTACTTTCTTTAACTTTTTTAATATTAATTGTACAAGAAATTAGTTTTGTTTGTTTTTAATTTGGCTACAAGAATATCGTTTATTGTTTGAATTGAAGTATTCGAGAATTCGAATACGAATATACAATTCTACATGTATTTCATATATAATATACATACAATGTAATGTATTTATTTTTATCATATTGTTAAATTAACCAATATGTATACTTTATAAATATATGCAAGGTTTCACTGCAGTTTGCTTATTTTACTTTTTAATAAATTATTTTTTAATAAAAGTATAAAAACGTATATAGAACAGACACGGGCGTTTCTTGGCACAATTGTGAAAATAATATTCACACGTATTCTTACCCTCTTTAATTTAGTCGTCGATGAGACAGCGATGAATGCACATCAGGCGGATGCTTACATATTTTTTTATATTTTTTTCAAGAATATTTGTCCAGCAAACATACTTGTCTCATTTCAAATTGATGATGATATGCGAAGCATTTTTTTTTTAATTCTGTGAATGAGGGTGTGACACCTCGAATTGTATTAAGAGTGAGCTCTGAAGCTTCTATAGCAGGGAATTAATAAGCTGTAAATTTGGATGAAAAGGTGAAACTGTAGAACTGAAATCCAAAATTTGTCATTGCCCTATCGAAATGTCAATATTTTTAATATGTTTCCCATCTTCCATGCCGATAAATATCAAAGCTTATTATGTTTGATACATCCAACCGCATATTTTTATTTGGTGAATTTTCACCTTTGTGCTCCATCAAGCAACGATTTTTTTTTTTTTTATTGAATAGAAAACATGATGAATTATTGTCCTATCTTTTTTAATTTTTTTATTTCACTGTTTACTTAGAAAAAGATTTATTTTTAATTAATAATTTTACTTAATCAACGTTTTCTCTCAAGATAAAAAATATGTCTTTTTATGTATAAATATATAATGCACCATTATCTTTCAAACGCTTGGCTTTGTGTTTGGTGGGTAGCTCGCAACCTCAACACATAAAAAATTTACCACTACATTGACAGTGCCCACCATTGATATAGAAACATATAAGTTTAAATGTTTTTATATGTTAATGTAAAAATACTCCCTTTTCGAAGTAATTTAATAAAAAAACAGATTTTTTTGCTATGTCCAGTATCTGAACTAATAAATTTAGCAGTAATATCGGTATACCGGTATTATAAACTCGGTAACGGTATGTACCGGTAATACCGATACCGAAATAAAAAAAATACCGATACCGTTACCGATACCGAAATTAAAAAAATAGTTGTACCGGTATCAATACCGATACCGTTATTTGTTTCGGTTTCCAACCTTGCCCAAAATATAAGTGTTGTAAATCTACCTCTTTTTAAAGTAGGATTTGTTCGAAGCTACCTCTTTTTCACATCGAATCTACCTCTAAGAAAGATTTTGGATTGGCATCACTGCACTACAGTATCAAATACACTATACTTTTCTCTTTTTTCCACGATTTAAAAAAAAACTTGATTGGTGCTGTTTTTACCTGTCACTTTCTTCACTTATGTGGTTCAACGTTGTGTTCTTACCTTGCTGACAGCTAGCAGCACTCCTCGATTCATGCGAAGATTTCTCCTTATATAGTGTCCACACCTGATGATTTTATATCAGAACTCGTAATATTACACCGGCAGAGCAACTGTCATTTTTTCATTAATATCAACACAAAGAGGTAGACGATGATTTTATATTATGATGAATCAAACTAATATTTGCAAAATACTTGCCAAAAATATCTAATTTTCGTGTTGTTTAATTTTTTTGTCATAAATAATTGTTATGACGCATTTTTTAAACGAAACTTGTTTAATAAATAAACGTTAAATGCACAATAACACATAAAATATCATTTCGTCGGTTTGTTTCTGTTTTGATGTGTTGGACAAAAATGTTTTTTGGAGAAAATCGATGAAGAATGTTTAGTTCATTAGTTTTATAAAAATACACGATAGAGTTTTTTGTTTAATAATAAAAGTAATAGATACATATGTTTTTTATTCAAACTTAAAGTTGATAAACTTTTTACATCCAACATGAAAAGTTATTAAGACATCAAGAAAAAATTACAAAAATTTTTGACAAGGCATTCCACATTCATAACAACAATATTGTTCACTACTTGCTCAAGTGGTTTATATTACTGTACATATTTAAGTAGATATAAGAGGTGAAAATATCAGTTTTATTCATATAACATGACTTTTATAGGTAAAACAAAGGAAGAAATAAAAGTGATTATATTTAATAAAAGAAATTGTATTAATAAAAAATAAATATCAATTAATTTCATTCACAATAGTTTAATTATTTTACTTTGATTTGATTTACGTTCTTTGAGTAAAATATGCATTGATATATATTATAACAGACTTGAATAGTAATGTTAATACTTTTACTTGAGAAATGTGCCACATATGAAAAAAAATTGTCTATTGCCGTAAAACAGACTTTACAATTTTCAAAAATTGTGGGAATGACTCAAATTTTCAACTCTATATCTCCAGATATATTCAAGATATCGGAAATTTGATAACGAATTTGGAAAGAAGACACATTATTCATATATAATCAATCAATAACTTAATTTTATTACAAATGTCCCATACATCAAAGCAGAAACAAACCGACGATTTGATATCAAGATGAATTCATCAGGCCGTGAGCTCTGATGATTATATCATAACGCTACCATAATATTAATAAACATGATTTTTATATCGTTTTAATTGTTTTTTATTATAGAGAAATAAAGATATGTATAATTAAAATATTTAAAAAGAAAAAAAAGAACAAAATAATGTAGGTGATCTAGTTTCTTCAAGCTTCCTTCAATATGCAACTCACTTTGATTTTTATAAATACGTATCTAAAATTTGAAAAAAATACATGTGTACATATATATCTATATATTTAATTAAACTTTATTTAAATTTATTTTATTCACTACTGATTTTTACTTAACTTTTTTGACACTTATCTATGTTAATATCTAAATTCACATCTAGATGACGACACCACATAGAATAAACGTTAATTTTGAATTGCTGTTTAAATCTTGAAAGGCAATATGAATAATGTGTATCATATATGTAGGTATAATTCAATATAAAAAAGAACAATATAATGTAAAAATATAAACAAAGATATAATTTAATGTAAAAAATATATATATATTTGTTGTATGATGAAAACGAGGGCCCGACTTTCATGTTACAGTACATAAAATTAATTGATAAGTAAAGGCCGGGGCACAATGAATCCGTCATACGTTGAACTTCGCCTTTTTCAACTGACATTAACGCAACTACGGGGAAGGTTGGCACAATGAGTATTTTATTGACGGAAGCATTTGAACACCTTCAATAGGTTGCTTCTCCATTTTATTTATTAAATTAAATTTTTTAGTTATTTCGTTTATTTCTTTTGTTTAATTTTATTTTTTCTGCCACAAAACATAAATCAGAACATACGAAAAAACACCAAACAACATCTGTCAAACTACTCAACGGATACGTACTGAATGTAACTGGCCTCATAAGAAAGCAAGTATTTCATCTTAGCTGTCAGTTGAAAAAGGCGAAGTTTAACGTATGACGGATTCATTGTGTCCCGGCCTTTAATGCAAATTTGGTGGCCTGACATAATGTCCATGGACATTATGACGCACTTTAAAGTGACGTAATGTCCATGGACACTATGACACTTTGCAAAGCGACACTGTCATTATAGACCTTATGACATTAAAATGTGTCAGAATGTTGTCTTTGAAAATAAAATAAAAATCTAGAAATGCATACGTACGAGTATGTATGTATGTACATATATTTATTGATATATATTTATGTTATCTTTAACAATTTGGCGCTGCCGCTCTAGGAGCTTCTAGGCAGACCCGCTTTGTAAATAGGAGTACACCACAGGGAGGAGTTCTTTCGCCACTATTGTGGAATTTAGCTCTGAATCCTGTGCTGCTATCTCTAGAATCGCGGGGGTGCAGAATCGTGGCTTATGCTGATGATGTGCCAATAGCTGTAAGAGGAAAATTCCTCACAACATTAAGGGACATCCTACAGGATGGTCTTTCATATTTAACAAAATGGGCGGAGAAACGTGGGCTCGCCGTTAATCCTAATAAAACGGAACTAGTCCTTTTCTCCAGGAAGTATAAGATACCTGATTTCCGACCTATAATACTTAATAATACGGAGATAAAAGTGTCCAACACTGCAAAATATCTTGGTGTTATTCTTGATTCAAAGCTGACTTTCAAAGCGAAGATTCTAGAGAGAGTGAAAAAAGCAACAATTTCACTATATCTATGCAAAAAATCCATTGGGAAGAATTGGGGTCTTACTTAAAAAATTGTTCATTGGATCTATACTGCAATAGTACGTCCAATTCTCATGTATGGCATCATCGTGTGATGGCCATCCCTGGAGAAAAAGATGTATCTATACACCTTACACAAGGTGCAAAGACTTGCATCCTTGTATGTAACCAGTGCTATTCGCACCACTCCTACGGATGCACTGGGGATGCTTCTTCATCTACTACAATTAGATCTAGTAGGGAAGGAGATGGCAACGTCCTCGGCAATCCGTCTTAGATGTGTTTCTCTGTGGAACGGAAATGGAACCGGCCACTGCAGAATACTCAATGGTGAAGGGGATGGGGATGGAGGATAGACCAAACCTCCCCTGCTCTACTACACGAACGTCTTTATAAAACCTGGATACCATCTACAGAAATGTGGATGAATGGAACTCCAGGTAGAAGAAAAAGTGTTGATTTTTATACGGACGGCTCCAAAACACATGAGGGTGTGGGCTATGGGGTCTTTTCGAGGGCTTTAGGTCTTCGCATTGCAAAGCGACTTCCAGATCACTGCAGTGTCTTTCAGGCAGAGATCCTTGCTATAAGAGAAGTTGCGAACTGGTTAAAAGTGAATGTCACTTCAACGACTTTAATTAACATTTACACCGATAGTCGAGCAGCTATTATGGCCCTTGAATCCTCGCTTCTAAGAACAACAACAGCCCTCGACTGCCGATCATCTCTAAATGAGATGGCAGAGCAGTTTGATATTAGGATCATCTGGATCCCGGGGCATAGAGGTTTACAGGGGAACTCTAGGGCTGACGAGCTTGCTAGAATTGGGACAACCTTACAGGTTCCACCGGATTTGGAATGTGTAGGTCTACCCCTACTCTCTGGCAAACTCAGACTTAGGCGCAAGACAGAGGATGAAACAAATAGAAGGTGGGTCACAAGAAATGATTGCGTGATCACAAGGCAGTTATGGACTCACCTAAATAGGGAAGGTACGGATTACCTAATTTCAAAGAATAGGAAACAAATCTCGATTCTAGGGTCCGTGTTAACCGGACACTGTCTCATAGGTAGGCATGCACAAAGGCTAAGGGTTGAACACAACGACTTTTGCCGTAGCTGCCAAGTTATTGATGAAGAGGAAAGCATAGAACATTTTCTTTGTCACTGTCCTGGACTTGCAGGAAAGAGAATGTCCACAATGGGCGCTCTTGAATTCAGGGAACTTTCTGACGTTGCTGGTGTTAAACTTCAACGTATTAGCAGCTTTATACTGAGCTCTGGATGGTTCGACGGTGGGGACTCCGCATAAGCAGAGCCTCCGTGGTATCACAATGGACCAAAACGGTCTAAGTGAGTCCGGGTTTCTGACTGCCACCCCTACCTAACCTAACAATTTGGCGGCATTATGGACAAAGTAAAACTGAATTATTTTGTTTACACTTTATTTCCAAATTGTCAAAGCAGTTTGAGCAAATTTTGAAGTGCTTACAAGGCATCAATAAAACGTTCCAGTATGTACAAAGTAAAACTTAATTATTTTGTTTACACTTTATTTCCAAATTGTGAAAGCAGTTTGAGCAAATTTTGAAGTGCTTACAAGGCATCAATAAAACATTCCTTGGCTCCGTAACACATATTAAACATGTTAAAACCTCGGTCGCCTGGCTGAGGTGTATCTCGCCTTCTTCATTTTCTGACTCTGGCTCCTTTTCTTCACGATTCTCCTTCAAAATTTCATCACCATCTACAATTCGATTGTCCTTATTTATAATGAAAGTAAAGAAGTCAGGCAAAGAGATGTCTTCCTTATCTACCTGTTGTGTTAACTGATAAATTTTTTTATATTCATCGTTCTGTGGCTTGCTTTTAGTTGGAAGAACGGACAAATCTCCTGCAACAGTTTTACTTAAAGAAAAGTAGAACTGAAAATCTTCAGTTCGAATTGCGTCAAGGAATTTTAGAAATTGACCATGCTTTGCAATATTTCTGGAAAGTTTTGAGTTAAAGCCTTCTAGTGCACTAGTGGATCTAATCGGTTCATGATGGACAGAAAATTTGTGGGGTGTTATCTGTGAATTTACATAAGCAAATTTGTTTATCCGTTATCCGTTGATTTTTGCTTATTTTTCCCTTTGAATTGCGTTTTTATCACTAATTCACCCTCGCAAATTTTCAACGCAACAAAAACATTATTTCTTCTTTTTTCACAATTTTTCATTAAACATATACACATATGTATGTACATATTTGCTTCAGCATTCTAATGCCAATTCATTATGTTTACAATTTGAACTATTTTTTAAATATATTTTCCTTTAATTGCAAAAAATGAAGCAAACACATTACCTTTATCATCCAATGTTTCTCAAAATATTTTGTGAAATCATTGAGGCATTCCTGCTGACTTTTTTTAAAATTCGAAATTTCGCTTTTTAGAACAAGAAACGTTTCCTCTATTTGTTCTGGAGTTACTAAAGGAAGGCTTAATATTTTTCTGTACGAATCACCGCAGTCTTAATTGCTTTTAATTAATTGTATTATAGGCCGATTTCCTAAACGCATGTTGCAATTCATATTTACAATGCATACACTTTGTAAACGCACATGTAAACTTTCTGACAATGTCCAATGTTCCTAATCGTTTGGCAACTCATTTTAATGAGTATCAGTTGTCGAAATCGCGCATCTTTTTTATTATGTAGGCAAGCATGTATGAGTTTCATAGTGGCGTTCCTAAATGCCGATAAAATGCAAAAAATGTCTCCGCAACGCAAGATTGCTCTTAATACATGCTTAGCATTGCACACGCATTTTATTAAATTGTGCATTGCAACTTGCGCTTAGTTAGTCGGCCATACTCTCAGATTTTTGACATTTGCGTCTTAAAGCTTGACAGTAGTGAAACCAACAGCATAATTTTCATTTGTTTATAAGTTCTTCCGAGGCAGAATTGTTGTGATGGTAATCCAAACTTAATTGCTCACATATTCCGTTTTTCCTAACAGCAACAGTTACAACGCAGTTATATAATACGTATATAATATATATAATATATATAATACGTATATATCGTGTATTCCGCAAAGTGATGTTTTTGGCGAAATATCTGCATTTGATCCGTGAGCACTAATAGTTTTGAATTTTTCCTAAAGCCACTCATGAATTCATATCATATTAGGTCTTACTTTTACTTCTTTAACACTTGAAGATCACTTACATACTAACATTAAATTTCACCGAAATTTAAAAACTAAACAGTACTAAAAAATGTCTTTAATACTTCAATATTAGAATAAAGTGTCATAATGTCCATGGGATTTACGGCACTTTTTTAGTGGACTTTATGCCACTTTGCAGAGTGTCATAGTGTCCATGGACATTACGTCACTTTAAAGCACAGAATATGAATATTTAGTAGTCTATGCTTTAAAGTGCGTCATAATGGCCATGGATACTATCAGGCATGTTCTGTAAATCACTTTATGCTAAAGTGATTTGAAATCACTGAAACGGTGTTCTGCACACAAAAATTTTTGAGATCTCGTGATTTGAAACCGGTTAACCAACTCCTTGACGATATCAAATCACTTGATGGTTTTTGAAGCATTTCACTTTGAATTTGGTAATAAATCAATTATATAAGCACAAATGATGTTTTTTATTTGTTTTTGTAATAAAATTAATTATTTTACACAAAAGAACACTAAAATTTACAAATTTATGAAAATGATATATTTTTTGTGGACTCTTTAACATTTCTCGTGATTTACTTTTCCTTTTCAGTAGCCAGCTGATATTGTTTATATAAAAGGAATTTGCGGTTGCCAGAGCAACAAAGTTTTAAGGTTGTGTAGCATATGGCTAATTTATTCAACTAAATTAATCATTACGAATAAAACTTGATCTAATTTGTTCAATAATAACTACAATTATGAAATTCGATTGGTTAGTATTTAATATCCAATCGTTAAACATAAGTGTAAATGGCAAAAATAAGTACTAAATACTGTGGCCACACAATAAAAGCTTTTTGCTCGTTATTTAGCACAATGAAAATCACTACTAAAAACTAAAAATCTCGTGATTTTCAGAACACCCAAAAATCACTTGCGTGATTTCAAAATCGTTAGTAATTTGAAATCACCGTGATTTCAGAACATGCCTGTATGACACTGGATATTATGTCAGGCTACCGCAAATTTTGTTCATGAAAGAACTATGTATGTATTTAAGTCCTGAATATATATATATATATATATATATATATATATATATAAAAGTCTATGTTTATATAATAAAATGGTTTAATAGCATATCTCAGCTGTTTTACTTGACGAAATTAGGCTGTAAGCTGGAGAATTTTATAATCCACCTTATTGTGAACGGCGTCGTCGACATCACATCAAGACGACAGTAAATATTATCATTTGTCTATTCTTTATCGGCTCTTATTGACAATCTCTTTCAAATCTCTACAGCTTTGTAAGTTAATGTAGCATGGTAATAGTAGTCAATTCTTGTTGACAAAGAGTAGACAAGTGAAAACTTTTACTGTCGTCTTGATGTGACGTCGACGACGCCCCCCATTCGCAATAAGGGGGATTTTCTTTTTAAGCTATTTCTAAAGACGTTTTTATATACATATAACAATTTAAAATGCAAAAAATATGTTATGTTTGCACTCTTTCTTTAAAATCTCTCTATAACAATCAAGTAAAAAGAGAAAAGTGTACGAAGAACAAAAAAAAGTTCGAAAATGGGCAAAGCATGGTAATAATAACAAAAAGAAAACATTTGGAAAAATCGTACGTTCACAACCCGTACGTTTGCAACCGGTAATTAAGCCAATTAAACAAAAATCGATAGAGATATTTTATTGTGTAAATACTAGATAGAGACCTACATTAATACAATTTTAAAATAAATTAATCACTTATCATTATTCTGTTAAATTTCGCAGATTTTTACGTGAATTAAAAAAAAAGTGGTAAAAAGACCGCAACTTTTGAACTAGTCAACTGTTTTGGAAAGTAGAATTGTTCATTTTTTTTAAAAAGCATATTATGAGGCACTGTTGTAAGACAGACTGTTGTAAGACAGGGTAGCTCCAAAGAGCCTCAAAATGGGAAAGTGCGGGTATCGAAATTCTTTCGGAGCTTGTAACTTTTGTAAATGGGGACCGATTTCAATATTTTTTTCAGCAGAACAATCTACGTTAAGAAATACGTTAAGAAATAAAAAATAAACATGCTTAGAGTATCATTTTATCTCAGTTCAGTTTCCAAGTTATTTGACTTGAAAAATTTATTTTTTAATTTTTGGCACTGACTTTTTTTATTCGTTAGTACATAACTTCTTTATTACTTGCCAAAAATTAGTTTGTTTTATATTTTTTGAAAGAAAGCTTCATTACAATTCATATGAAAATTTTTTTTATATATCAAAAATTGTAGCAAGGAATAATTTTGCAGTTTGGATTCTTAAAAATTATAAGAAAATTTTGTATATTTTGTGAAAAAAGTATTCTTAATTTTTTGGAATATTTTAAAAAATTATTAAGTATTTGATAAAAACTTTGATTGTTTCGGAGAACAGACATTGAGAAAGGCTGTGAAATAAATATTGGAGATTTTTTTTGGTGAACCCTACATGCAGCATTGGTCGAAAACTAGCAATTTTTTTTAAAAATCCGATGTTCGGATGTTTCAAACAAATTGCACGGTCGTTTTTGTAAATTTTTTGGTTTTTTATTATAAATAAACTTGTAACAAGTAATCTGTAAGAAACTCTTGAAATACTACACATAAATGTAGGCAGGAGAGGAGATTTTATAAAAATGCTAACAGTTTTCTAACACAATTTTTCCCAATAAAAAAAACTATTATAAAATTCTAATTTGGCAATAATTTTAATTTTTATCAATAGTATATATTTAGCTTTGCAAACTGAAAAAATATTATTCCCTTACCTTAAATACTTTTTGAAATATTCAAAATCAAATTTTGTTTAAAAATTTTAATTTTCTACATTTTTTATTTCTGTCTAAATTAGTGATCTTGTTTTCTTTACTGCAAATGTTTGTTAATTTTTTCTATGTTGTTACAGTATATATAATTGTCTATTCAACGGTATATAATATGTATTCTTTTACCATTATATCAGTCTTAAAATGTATACACAAATATAACACCTCAGGTAACAATTTACGTGTTTTATCTGATACTCAAACAACCCCACATTTTTTATGGACTCTTGAAGCTGTTATTAAATACTTTCTTTACTTAAATAAAATATAAGAATTTATATACACACACAGTATATTTATATACCCACAAGGACAAAGGTACCTGCGCGCACATCTCCATTATGCATATGGTTTTACCTGATATTTGTATCGCTTTTGTATTCATAGCTTGTAAAATAACTATATATTTAAGCTGCGAGGCATTTAATGTCATTATTTCAGTTATAACTATCATGGAGATAACAATTAAAAATAAATCGCTCTGCAAATTAATGTGGGAAAACCTCACTGATGGGAGTACTCGGTTGGACAAGGCAGACCAAATGATGTACATAATATCTACTACATATGGTTTATCTGTAAACACCGATTTATCCAAAAAACTTGAAAACTTTTTTAAATTATATGAAAAGAAGATACGTGAATGCAATAACACAATTTCTAAATTTCAGAATAAAAATCAGGATTGGTTAGATATGGGACTATCTAAGGAAATATACCCAAAGAAGTTTGGTCGCCCAAATAAAGATTACGATAACGTTGGACGCAGGAGCAAAAGAATTAAACAAGAAAACTTGATACATACGTATTCGGAAAATGGAATCAAAGATACATTCAAATTGATTTTAGCGAGGTATCAACTAAAAGAAGCAGGCAAAATCGTAGATATGCTACCAGTTGCGACTCCAATTGCACTAGCACTCATTCTTAATTTGGGTCTTTCAAGAAATAAATACTATATCTTAAGGAAGGTGCTTAAAGAAAAAGGTGGGCCTTTGCCATCAAGTACATTGTTGTTAAAAAGAAAATCGGAAATTTTGCCACATCCGATAACAGTGAATAACCGAAGTGCAGTCATTAGTTTGTCAGACCTTCTTCATAATACAGCATTAAGACTCATCGCTACTTTTGACGAAAGAGACTTAGATACATGTAATAATTCTGAACTAACACTAATATACAAATGGGGATGTGATGGATCATCTAGATTTTCAGAATACAGACAGCCCAGTGCATACGATAATGACTTCTCCAAAGTTTTAATGGCATCGTTAGTACCATTAAGGCTTTGACTACACAATGAAATGCCTCCAACAAGTAAAAATGCATTTAAAGATATGTGGGTAAATACTACTCCAGGCTCAAAGATTTTATGCCGACCAATACGTTTTGAATACATCAAGGAAAACAAAGAAACAACTCAAAATCTGGTTGATGGTATAAAACATGAAATTTCTAATATGGAACCCATTGACGTTCATATATTAGGACGACTAATAACAGTATTTTTAGGCCTTATTTAACAATGATAGATGGTGTTTAAAATAAATATAATTTAAACAAATCACAAAAAAGATATAAATAAAAATTATCATTTATATTACTGTATCTAAAATACATATCATAAAATTTATGTTAAAACATGAAATGTAACGATTAATCGGCAATCCATTGTGAATTATTGAATTTATATTTACCGCCTAACTTTCGAAGTTTGTAAATGTAGTAAAAAAAATGTACTTGTAAAATCAAGAAGTAAAAAGAGTAAGGACACTTAGAAAGAAACTGACAAGCGGTGAGCATCTCCTCTTTTACAATAAATCTCTGAATTTAAACTCAAATCACCCTTTTTATCTTCAAACTCCCTTGTAATATCTCCACACCTTGAGAAATTATAAGGCATTTAAATAGGGAAAGGATTTCTGGGTTTCTTATAAAATCGCACTTTTGCCTAGGTGCTGACTATCTAAGCGACCACTGGTCCACATCCAACTCCTAGGTAAATCTACCCCCTAAAGGAACTCCGGAGCCTCAAAGGCACCCTATTCAGATGGAAAAGTTACAAATGCAATAACCGATACAAAATCCTATTTGATTTGTAATATATGCGGAAAGAAAAATTCTGATTTTAAGGACATTGAGAATTACACTCCAACTAAAGAAGATGCTCTTAAGCTTGGAATATAACCACTTCATGCTCGGATTCGATTCATGTAGTACATTTTACATCTATCTTACGACAATAAATATCGCAGTGTACCAGAACATCAGAACCTTCCAGTTGCATATAATTCTGCTTTAAAACAGATACGGTTGGAAGAAAAGAAAAGAATTCAAGATGAGTTTATGAAACGTGGCTTAATCATTGACCAACCTTTATATGGCTATGGAAACTCCAATAATGGCAACACTGCTAGGGGATTTTTTGATGACCCTGAAACCACATCTTCTATAACTGGTATTAGCTTTAATCTCATAAGACGTTTCAAAATAATATTGGCCGTCATAAATAGCAAAAAGTTAATTAATAAGGACAAGTTTGAAAAACATGCAAAAGACACTCTAATTCTAATATCCATGGAAATCAATAACTCCAACCGTACATAAAGAGCTAGCGCATACAAAAGAAATAATAGAAAACAACATTCTTCCTCTAAAGGAACTAACCGAACCTTTAATGCAAATTTGGTGGCCTGACATAATGTCCATGGACATTATGACGCACTTTAAAGTGACGTAATGTCACACTATGACACTTTGCAAAGCGACACTGTCATTATCGACCTTATGATATTAAAATGTGTCAGAATGTTGTCTTTGAAAATAAAATAAAAATCTAGAAATGCATACGTACGAGTATGTATGAATGTAAATATATTTATTGATATATATTTATATTATCTTTAACAATTTGGCGCTGCGGCTCTAGGAGCTTCTAGGCAGACCCGCTTTGTAAATAGGGGTACACCACAGGGAGGAGTTCTTTCGCCACTATTGTGGAATTTAGCTCTGAATCCTGTGCTGCTATCTCTAGAATCGCGGGGGTGCAGAATCGTGGCTTATGCTGATGATGTGCCAATAGCTGTAAGAGGAAAATTCCTCACAACATTAAGGGACATCCTACAGGATGGTCTTTCATATTTAACAAAATGGGCGGAGAAACGTGGGCTCGCCGTTAATCCTAATAAAACGGAACTAGTCCTTTTCTCCAGGAAGTATAAGATACCTGATTTCCGACCTATAATAATTAATAATACGGAGATAAAAGTGTCCAACACTGCGAAATATCTTGGTGTTATTCTTGATTCAAAGCTGACTTTCAAAGCGAATATTCTAGAGAGAGTGAAAAAAGCAACAATTTCACTATATCTATGCAAAAAATCCATTGGGAAGAATTGGGCTCTTACCCCAAAAATTGTTCATTGGATCTATACTGCAATAGTACGTCCAATTCTCATGTATGGCATCATCGTGTGATGGCCATCCCTGGAGAAAAAGATGTATCTATACACCTTACACAAGGTGCAAAGACTTGCATCCTTGTATGTAACCAGTGCTATTCGCACCACTCCTACGGATGCACTGGGGATGCTTCTTCATCTACTACAATTAGATCTAGTAGGGAAGGAGATGGCAACGTCCTCGGCAATCCGTCTTAGATGTGTTTCTCTGTGGAACGGAAATGGAACCGGCCACTGCAGAATACTCGATGGTGAAGGGGATAGGGATGGAGGATTGACCAAATCTCCCCTGCTCTACTACACGAACGTCTTTATAAAACCTGGATACCATCTACAGAAATGTGGATGAATGGAACTCCAGGTAGAAGAAAAAGTGTTGATTTTTATACGGACGGCTCCAAAACACATGAGGGTGTGGGCTATGGGGTCTTTTCGAGGGCTTTAGGTCTTCGCATTGCAAGGCGACTTCCAGATCACTGCAGTGTCTTTCAGGCAGAGATCCTTGCTATAAGAGAAGTTGCGAACTGGTTAAAAGTGAATGTCACTTCAACGACTTTAATTAACATTTACACCGAGAGTCGAGCAGCTATTATGGCCCTTGAATCCTCGCTTCTAAGAACAACAACAGCCCTCGACTGCCGATCATCTTTAAATGAGATGGCAGAGCAGTTTGATATTAGGATCATCTGGATCCCGGGGCATAGAGGCTTACAGGGGAACTCTAGGGCTGACGAGCTTGCTAGAATTGGGACAACCTTACAGGTTCCACCGGATTTGGAATGGCAAACTCAGACTTAGGCGCAAGACAGAGGATGAAACAAATAGAAGGTGGGTCACAAGAAATGATTGCGTGATCACAAGGCAGTTATGGACTCACCTAAATAGGGAAGGTACGGATTACCTAATTTCAAAGAATAGGAAACAAATCTCGATTCTAGGGTCCGTGTTAACCGGACACTGTCTCATAGGTAGGCATGCACAAAGGCTAAGGGTTGAACACAACGACTTTTGCCGTAGCTGCCAAGTTATTGATGAAGAGGAAAGCATAGAACATTTTCTTTGTCACTGTCCTGGACTTGCGGGAAAGAGAATGTCCACAATGGGCGCTCTTGAATTCAGGGAACTTTCTGACGTTGCTGGTGTTAAACTTCAACGTATTAGCAGCTTTATACTGAGCTCTGGATGGTTCGACGGTGGGGACTCCGCATAAGCAGAGTCTCCGTGGTATCACAATGGACCAAAACGGTCTAAGTGAGTCCGGGTTTCTGACTGCCACCCCTACCTAACCTAACAATTTGGCGGCATTATGGACAAAGTAAAGCTGAATTATTTTGTTTACACTTTATTTCCAAATTGTCAAAGCAGTTTGAGCAAATTTTGAAGTGCTTACAAGGCATCAATAAAACGTTCCAGTATGTACAAAGTAAAACTTAATTATTTTGTTTACACTTTATTTCCAAATTGTGAAAGCAGTTTGAGCAAATTTTGAAGTGCTTACAAGGCATCAATAAAACATTCCTTGGCTCCGTAACACATATTAAACATGTTAAAACCTCGGTCGCCTGGCTGAGGTGTATCTCGCCTTCTTCATTTTCTGACTCTGGCTCCTTTTCTTCACGATTCTCCTTCAAAATTTCATCACCATCTACAATTCGATTGTCCTTATTTATAATGAAAGTAAAGAAGTCAGGCAAAGAGATGTCTTCCTTATCTACCTGTTGTGTTAACTGATAAATTTTTTTATATTCATCGTTCTGTGGCTTGCTTTTAGTTGGAAGAACGGACAAATCTCCTGCAACAGTTTTACTTAAAGAAAAGTAGAACTGAAAATCTTCAGTTCGAATTGCGTCAAGGAATTTTAGAAATTGACCATGCTTTGCAATATTTCTGGAAAGTTTTGAGTTAAAGCCTTCTAGTGCACTAGTGGATCTAATCGGTTCATGATGGACAGAAAATTTGTGGGGTGTTATCTGTGAATTTACATAAGCAAATTTGTTTATCCGTTATCCGTTGATTTTTGCTTATTTTTCCCTTTGAATTGCGTTTTTATCACTAATTCACCCTCGCAAATTTTCAACGCAACAAAAACATTATTTCTTCTTTTTTCACAATTTTTCATTAAACATATACACATATGTATGTACATATTTGCTTCAGCATTCTAATGCCAATTCATTATGTTTACAATTTGAACTATTTTTTAAATATATTTTCCTTTAATTGCAAAAAATGAAGCAAACACATTACCTTTATCATCCAATGTTTCTCAAAATATTTTGTGAAATCATTGAGGCATTCCTGCTGACTTTTTTTAAAATTCGAAATTTCGCTTTTTAGAACAAGAAACGTTTCCTCTATTTGTTCTGGAGTTACTAAAGGAAGGCTTAATATTTTTCTGTACGAATCACCGCAGTCTTAATTGCTTTTAATTAATTGTATTATAGGCCGATTTCCTAAACGCATGTTGCAATTCATATTTACAATGCATACACTTTGTAAACGCACATGTAAACTTTCTGACAATGTCCAATGTTCCTAATCGTTTGGCAACTCATTTTAATGAGTATCAGTTGTCGAAATCGCGCATCTTTTTTATTATGTAGGCAAGCATGTATGAGTTTCATAGTGGCGTTCCTAAATGCCGATAAAATGCAAAAAATGTCTCCGCAACGCAAGATTGCTCTTAATACATGCTTAGCATTGCACACGCATTTTATTAAATTGTGCATTGCAACTTGCGCTTAGTTAGTCGGCCATACTCTCAGATTTTTGACATTTGCGTCTTAAAGCTTGACAGTAGTGAAACCAACAGCATAATTTTCATTTGTTTATAAGTTCTTCCGAGGCAGAATTGTTGTGATGGTAATCCAAACTTAATTGCTCACATATTCCGTTTTTCCTAACAGCAACAGTTACAACGCAGTTATATAATACGTATATAATATATATAATATATATAATACGTATATATCGTGTATTCCGCAAAGTGATGTTTTTGGCGAAATATCTGCATTTGATCCGTGAGCACTAATAGTTTTGAATTTTTCCTAAAGCCACTCATGAATTCATATCATATTAGGTCTTACTTTTACTTCTTTAACACTTGAAGATCACTTACATACTAACATTAAATTTCACCGAAATTTAAAAACTAAACAGTACTAAAAAATGTCTTTAATACTTCAATATTAGAATAAAGTGTCATAATCTCCATGGGATTTACGGCACTTTTTTAGTGGACTTTATGCCACTTTGCAGAGTGTCATAGTGTCCATGGACATTACGTCACTTTAAAGCACAGAATATGAATATTTAGTAGTCTATGCTTTAAAGTGCGTCATAATGGCCATGGATACTATCAGGCATGTTCTGTAAATCACTTTATGCTAAAGTGATTTGAAATCACTGAAACGGTGTTCTGCACACAAAAATTTTTGAAATCTCGTGATTTGAAACCGGTTAACCAACTCCTTGACGATATCAAATCACTTGATGGTTTTTGAAGCATTTCACTTTGAATTTGGTAATAAATCAATTATATAAGCACAAATGATGTTTTTTATTTGTTTTTGTAATAAAATTAATTATTTTACACAAAAGAACACTAAAATTTACAAATTTATGAAAATTATATATTTTTTGTGGACTCTTTAACATTTCTCGTGATTTACTTTTCCTTTTCAGTAGCCAGCTGATATTGTTTATATAAAAGGAATTTGCGGTTGCCAGAGCAACAAAGTTTTAAGGTTGTGTAGCATATGGCTAATTTATTCAACTAAATTAATCATTACGAATAAAACTTGATCTAATTTGTTCAATAATAACTACAATTATGAAATTCGATTGGTTAGTATTTAATATGCAATCGTTAAACATAAGTGTAAATGGCAAAAATAAGTACTAAATACTGTGGCCACACAATAAAAGCTTTTTGCTCGTTATTTAGCACAATGAAAATCACTACTAAAAACTAAAAATCTCGTGATTTTCAGAACACCCAAAAATCACTTGCGTGATTTCAAAATCGTTAGTAATTTGAAATCACCGTGATTTCAGAACATGCCTGTATGACACTGGATATTATGTCAGGCTACCGCAAATTTTGTTCATGAAAGAACTATGTATGTATTTAAGTCCTGAATATATATATATATATATATATATATATATATAAAAGTCTATGTTTATATAATAAAATGGTTTAATAGCATATCTCAGCTGTTTTACTTGAGGAAATTAGGGTGTAAGCTGGAGAATTTTATAATCCACCTTATTGTGAACGGCGTCGTCGACATCACATCAAGACGACAGTAAATATTATCATTTGTCTATTCTTTATCGGCTCTTATTGACAATCTCTTTCAAATCTCTAAAGCTTTGTAAGTTAATGTAGCATGGTAATAGTAGTCAATTCTTGTTGACAGAGTAGACAAGTGAAAACTTTTACTGTCGTCTTGATGTGACGTCGACGACGCCCCCCATTCGCAATAAGGGGGATTTTCTTTTTAAGCTATTTCTAAAGACGTTTTTATATACATATAACAATTTAAAATGCAAAAAATATGCTATGTTTGCACTCTTTCTTTAAAATCTCTCTATAACAATCAAGTAAAAAGAGAAAAGTGTACGAAGAACAAAAAAAGTTCGAAAATGGGCAAAGCATGGTAATAATAACAAAAAGAAAACATTTGGAAAAATCGTACGTTCACAACCCGTACGTTTGCAACCGGTAATTAAGCCAATTAAACAAAAATCGATAGAGATATTTTATTGTGTAAATACTAGATAGAGACCTACATTAATACAATTTTAAAATAAATTAATCACTTATCATTATTCTGTTAAATTTCGCAGATTTTTACGTGAATTAAAAAAAAAGTGGTAAAAAGACCGCAACTTTTGAACTAGTCAACTGTTTTGGAAAGTAGAATTGTTCATTTTTTTTAAAAAGCATATTATGAGGCACTGTTGTAAGACAGACTGTTGTAAGACAGGGTAGCTCCAAAGAGCCTCAAAATGGGAAAGTGCGGGTATCGAAATTCTTTCGGAGCTTGTAACTTTTGTAAATGGGGACCGATTTCAATATTTTTTTCAGCAGAACAATCTACGTTAAGAAATACGTTAAGAAATAAAAAATAAACATGCTTAGAGTATCATTTTATCTCAGTTCAGTTTCCAAGTTATTTGACTTGAAAAATTTATTTTTTAATTTTTGGCACTGACTTTTTTTATTCGTTAGTACATAACTTCTTTATTACTTGCCAAAAATTAGTTTGTTTTATATTTTTTGAAAGAAAGCTTCATTACAATTCATATGAAAATTTTTTTTATATATCAAAAATTGTAGCAAGGAATAATTTTGCAGTTTGGATTCTTAAAAATTATAAGAAAATTTTGTATATTTTGTGAAAAAAGTATTCTTAATTTTTTGGAATATTTTAAAAAATTATTAAGTATTTGATAAAAACTTTGATTGTTTCGGAGAACAGACATTGAGAAAGGCTGTGAAATAAATATTGGAGATTTTTTTTGGTGAACCCTACATGCAGCATTGGTCGAAAACTAGCAATTTTTTTTAAAAATCCGATGTTCGGATGTTTCAAACAAATTGCACGGTCGTTTTTGTAAATTTTTTGGTTTTTTATTATAAATAAACTTGTAACAAGTAATCTGTAAGAAACTCTTGAAATACTACACATAAATGTAGGCAGGAGAGGAGATTTTATAAAAATGCTAACAGTTTTCTAACACAATTTTTCCCAATAAAAAAAACTATTATAAAATTCTAATTTGGCAATAATTTTAATTTTTATCAGTAGTATATATTTAGCTTTGCAAACTGAAAAAATATTATTCCCTTACCTTAAATACTTTTTGAAATATTCAAAATCAAATTTTGTTTAAAAATTTAAATTTTCTACATTTTTTATTTTTGTCTAAATTAGTGATCTTGTTTTCTTTACTGCAAATGTTTGTTAATTTTTTCTATGTTGTTACAGTATATATAATTGTCTATTCAACGGTATATAATATGTATTCTTTTACCATTATATCAGTCTTAAAATGTATACACAAATATAACACCTCAGGTAACAATTTACGTGTTTTATCTGATGCTCAAACAACCCCACATTTTTTATGGACTCTTGAAGCTGTTATTAAATACTTTATTTACTTAAATAAAATATAAGAATTTATATACACACACAGTATATTTATATACCCACAAGGACAAAGGTACCTGCGCGCACATCTCCATTATGCATATGGTTTTACCTGATATTTGTATCGCTTTTGTATTCATAGCTTGTAAAATAACTATATATTTAAGCTGCGAGGCATTTAATGTCATTATTTCAGTTATAACTATCATGGAGATAACAATTAAAAATAAATCGCTCTGCAAATTAATGTGGGAAAACCTCACTGATGGGAGTACTCGGTTGGACAAGGCAGACCAAATGATGTACATAATATCTACTACATATGGTTTATCTGTAAACACCGATTTATCCAAAAAACTTGAAAACTTTTTTAAATTATATGAAAAGAAGATACGTGAATGCAATAACACAATTTCTAAATTTCAGAATAAAAATCAGGATTGGTTAGATATGGGACTATCTACGGAAATATACCCAAAGAAGTTTGGTCGCCCAAATAAAGATTACGATAACGTTGGACGCAGGAGCAAAAGAATTAAACAAGAAAACTTGATACATACGTATTCGGAAAATGGAATCAAAGATACATTCAAATTGATTTTAGCGAGGTATCAACTAAAAGAAGCAGGCAAAATCGTAGATATGCTACCAGTTGCGACTCCAATTACACTAGCACTCATTCTTAATTTGGGTCTTTCAAGAAATAAATACTATATCTTAAGGAAGGTGCTTAAAGAAAAAGGTGGGCCTTTGCCATCAAGTACATTGTTGTTAAAAAGAAAATCGGAAATTTTGCCACATCCGATGACAGTGAATAACCGAAGTGCAGTCATTAGTTTGTCAGAACTTCTTCATAATAAAGCATTAAGACTCATCGCTACTTTTGACGAAAGAGACTTAGATACATGTAATAATTCTGAACTAACACTAATATACAAATGGGGATGTGATGGATCATCTAGATTTTCAGAATACAGACAGCCCAGTGCATACGATAATGACTTCTCCAAAGTTTTAATGGCATCGTTAGTACCATTAAGGCTTTGACTACACAATGAAATGCCTCCAACAAGTAAAAATGCATTTAAAGATATGTGGGTAAATACTACTCCAGGCTCAAAGATTTTATGCCGACCAATACGTTTTGAATACATCAAGGAAAACAAAGAAACAACTCAAAATCTGGTTGATGGTATAAAACATGAAATTTCTAATATGGAACCCATTGACGTTCATATATTAGGACGACTAATAACAGTATCTTTTAGGCCTTATTTAACAATGATAGATGGTGTTTAAAATAAATATAATTTAAACAAATAACAAAAAAGATATAAATAAAAATTATCATTTATATTACTGTATCTAAAATACATATCATAAAATTTATGTTAAAACATGAAATGTAACGATTAATCGGCAATCCATTGTGAATTATTGAATTTATATTTAACGCCTAACTTTCGAAGTTTGTAAATGTAGTAAAAAAAATGTACTTGTAAAATCAAGAAGTAAAAAGAGCAAGGACACTTAGAAAGAAACTGGCAAGCGGTGAGCATCTCCTCTTTTACAATAAATCTCTGAATTTAAACTCAAATCACCCTTTTTATTTTCAAACTCCCTTGTAATATCTCCACACCTTGAGAAATTATAAGGCATTTAAATAGGGAAAGGATTTCTGGGTTTCTTATAAAATCGCACTTTTGCCTAGGTGCTGACTATCTAAGCGACCACTGGTCCACATCCAACTCCTAGGTAAATCTACCCCCTAAAGGAACTCCGGAGCCTCAAAGGCACCCTATTCAGATGGAAAAGTTACAAATGCAATAACCGATACAAAATCTTATTTGATTTGTAATATATGCGGAAAGAAAAATTCTGATTTTAAGGACATTGAGAATTATACTCCAACTAAAGAAGATGCTCTTAAGCTTGGAATATAACCACTTCATGCTCGGATTCGATTCATGTAGTACATTTTACATCTATCTTACGACAATAAATATCGCAGTGTACCAGAACATCAGAACCTTCCAGTTGCTTATAATTCTGCTTTAAAACAGATACGGTTGGAAGAAAAGAAAAGAATTCAAGATGAGTTTATGAAACGTGGCTTAATCATTGACCAACCTTTATATGGCTATGGAAACTCCAATAATGGCAACACTGCTAGGGGATTTTTTGATGACCCTGAAACCACATCTTCTATAACTGGTATTAGCTTTAATCTCATAAGACGTTTCAAAATAATACTGGCCGTCATAAATAGCAAAAAGTTAATTAATAAGGGCAAGTTTGAAAAACATGCAAAAGACACTCTAATTCTAATATCCATGGAAATCAATAACTCCAACCGTACATAAAGAGCTAGCGCATACAAAAGAAATAATAGAAAACAACATTCTTCCTCTGGGGGAACTAACCGAAGAAGCACAGGAAGCTAGAAATAGGGATGTTAAGCAATATCGACTTTTCAATACACGTAAATGCTCTAGAGTTGCTCAAAATAATGATTTGATGCATCATTTGCTATTGTCTTCAGATCCAGTCCTACAAGGCATAAGAATGAAATGGTTGCCAAAAATAAGTATTGAAATCGAGAAGTACGATCCCGAAGCAGAGGAAATCAATAGCTTGCTAGGCCATGATGTCTCAGATTATTTTAAAGCAAATTCTTGAAGTAAAACCCATATATAAATTAAAAACAACATATGTATGTATCCCTGCACTTCGATGCGAGTAATAAAGAAAATGAAACTGAACTTATTAAATATATTTTTAAAACGAGAAATTTAGTTATAAGTTTTAATACTCATACATACATATGTACATTGTACATATATCTCTTGATACATAAGTATTCTCTGTCAAATTATATTCAAAAGTTAGGCAATTTATATGCGTTTAAAAAGGAGCTACATAAATTTTTTTTTGTAATTTAATGTTCTAATGTTTAATTAACTTCTAATTTTTTTAATAAATAAATAACTCAATCTATTTGTCCTTGTGTGTGTATATAAATTCTTATATTTTATTGTATTTAAAGAAAGTATTTAAGAACAGCTTCAAGTTCATAAAAAATGTGGGTTTGTTTGAGTATCAGATAAAACACGTAAATTGTTACCTGAGGTGTTATATTTGTGTATACATTTTAAGACTGATATAATGGCAAAAGAATACATATTATATACCGTTGAATAGACAATTATTTCTACTATTGTAATAAAATAGAAAAAATTAAGAAACATTTGCAGTAAAGAAAATAAGATAAATAATTTAGACAAAAATAAAAAATGTAGAAAATTTAAATTTTTAATAAAAATTGGATTTTGAATATCTCAAAAAGTTTGCAAAGCTAAATATATACTATTGATAAAAATTAAAATTATTGCCAAATTAGAATTTTATAATAGTTTTTTTTATTGGGAAAAATTGTGTTAGAAAACTGTTAGCATTTTTATAAAATCTCCTCTCCTGCCTACATTTATGTGTAGTATTTCAAGAGTTTCTTACAGATTACTTGTTACAAGTTTATTTATAATAAAAAACCAAAAAATTTACAAAAACGACCGTGCAATTTTTTTGAAACATCCGAACATCGGATCTTTAAAAAAATTGTTAGTTTTCGACCAATGCTGCATGTAGGGTTCACCAAAAAAAATCTCCAATATTTATTTCACAGCCTTTCTCAATGTCTGTTCTCCGAAACAATCAAAGTTTTTATCAAATACTTAATAATTTTTTAAAATATTCCAAAAAATTAAGAATACTTTTTTCACAAAATATACAAAATTTTCTCATAATTTTTAAGAATCCAAACTGCAAAATTATTCCTTGCTACAATTTTTGATATATCAAAAAAAAAATTTTTTTCATATGAATTGTAATGAAGTTTTCTTTCAAAAACAATAGAACAAACTGATTTTTGGCAAGTAATAAAGAAGTTATGTACTAACGAATAAAAAAAGTCAGGGCCAAAAATTCAAAAATAAATTTTTCAAGTCAAATAACTTGGAAACTGAACTGAGCTAAAATGATACTCTAAGCATGTTTAATTTTTATTACTTAATGTAGATTGTTCTGTTGAAAAAATTATTGAAATCGGTCCCTATTTACAAAAGTTACAAGCTCCGAAAGAATTTCGATACCCGCACTTTCCCATTTTGAGGCTCTTTGGATCTCCCTGTCTTACAACAGGGTGCCTCAAAATATGCTTTCTAAAAATCTCAACACTTCTACTTTCCAAAACAGTTGGTTTCATCGAAATCGGTTGACTAGTTCAAAAGTTCTTTTTTACCACTTTTTTTTAATTCACGCCACTGTGCGTTCGTGACCCCAGGAAACGCTCAATGTAAATATCTAGTTGTAAACTTGATTAAGAAAGCAGTTTCTTTTACTAAAAACTCTTTTAATGCAAAAAAAAAGAGAAAATTCAAATTCAATACACGGACATTTTGCTATAAAAAATATGTAAATGATATACAAAATGACGGATACAAAAGTAGAAAGTAAACCTACTTTAAGGCTCAGTTAGTCGACTGTAATGTAATGTAACTCCAACGTGGGAAACAGCTGATCGATATTTTTTTCCTATAATAATTTTGATTACTTTTCATATAACAATATCGAGCAGCTGTTTCTTACTCTTGCAGTTACTTTGCATTACAGTCGGCTAACTGAGAGTAGTAGGGAACTGCCGGTTCTATGGCAATAAAAATTGTCAAATTTGGGTAATTAATGTCAAAAATTTTGTAATTTATGGGAAAATTTTAAAAAAATGTCAAAGGTGTGAAGTGACGAGGGTTAGTTCACTTCGAGGGTATGTTGGGGCGCATGCTTTGTTTGTATGTATGTTTAAGATTTTTGTTTTAACCAAAGGTGTGAAGTGACGAGGGTACTCGATGGTTTGTAGATGTCTGTCGGTTGATGTGCATACTCGCAGTTTATTATGTTGGCGCGCATGCTTTCTGTGTATGTATGTATAAGATTTTTGTTTTAACCAAAGGTGTGAAGTGACGAGGGTACTCGATGGTTTGTAGATGTCTGTCGGTTGATGTGCATACTCGCAGTTTATTATGTTGGCGCGCATGCTTTGTTTGTATGTATGTTTAAGATTTTTGTTTTAACCAAAGGTGTGAAGTGACGAGGGTACTCGATGGTTTGTAGATGTCTGTCGGTTGATGTGCATACTCGTAGTTTATTTTCGTTAGCGTGCATGCTTTCTGTGTATGTATGTATAAGATTTTTGTTTTAACCAAAGGTGTGAAGTGACGAGGGTACTCGATGGTTTGTAGATGTCTGTCGGTTGATGTGCATACTCGCAGTTTATTATGTTGGCGCGCATGCTTTGTTTGTATGTATGTTTAAGATTTTTGTTTTAACCAAAGGTGTGAAGTGACGAGGGTACTCGATGGTTTGTAGATGTCTGTCGGTTGATGTAAATACTCGTAGTTTATTTTCGTTAGCGCGCATGCTTTCTGTGTATGTATGTATAAGATTTTTGTTTTAACCAAAGGTGTGAAGTGACGAGGGTACTCGATGGTTTTTAATCATTTTTTAAAATGTGTGCAACGTCTTTCACGTTATGTTTTTTTTTTTATAGGGAAAGCAATACCACACAACAAGAAATAATTTCAAAAATGACAAACGTTGACACTAGTACACACTGTTGCGATGTTACAAAATATCATAGTATGTACTCGGCATTTGTTTTTTTTTGTAATATTCTTTTTAGCTGATGGAGCTGGAAGGGTATTTATAGAAAGAAATTATGTATTCTGGTGAGATATTAATGTTTTTGTTGTTGGTTTTATTTAGTTTTATTTATTTTTTGTTTTTTGTGTAAAGAGGCTGACATTTGTCAAACAAACCATGCACACTTATATACATACATACATTGATATTTTTGAGAACGAGATAGGTGAATGTGATGTCATTCCAAAGAACCAAATGGCATACTTCTATAATGGAAACTTCCAAAATGAAGAAGAAAAGTTTATGGTAGATGAAGAGGACGATGCTTTCTTCATACATATGTATGTTGTAACAATGTAAGAATAGAACGTAATTCGTATAAATTGAGACGTTCTCTAATCTAGCAGCAAGTACAGCATTGTATCTAGCAAGTGCATCATCATCATATAAAATCTTAAAAAATACAATACATTCTATAAATTATTAAAATGGACACATTAAGCAGCAGCCCAATTTTAATATCATTGAACGGCTCACAAATGTCGCTAGATGAGTTTGTGAGATTGTTCTCCGGCAATCGGGAAGAGATGAGCGTTGTCAGCCGGGAAGAGGTATCCGTAAGCCCTCTGTCAATAGAGTTTTCGGACGACGATTTGCCTCCTAATGTATCCATTAGAGACATTTTCGAGAACGAGGTAGATGAATATCATGAAATTCCAAACAACCAAATGGCATACTTCAAGAATGGAGATTTTCAAAAGGAAGAGTTTAGGCTGGATGAAGAGGACGATGCTTTCTTGGCAGCGTTTGATTATATGCCAAAAGATGAGGATAAAGATGACATAACCAAAATTTTCATGCAAGACGAAGAGGGGGATGCATTATTGGCGACCGTAAATTTAAGATTTTAATTTGATTAATTTTGTAAACACAAATTCAAATTTATTTACTTAAAACGTAAAAAATGTGTAAACAGATTTTTATTTTCACTTTTTTACATTTGTCTTTGTCCTTGTACAAACCATATGCATATAAATAAATGATTGAACAAAATTTTTTTATAATTTTAATCTACATATTTATTTAAAAAAATATCGTAAATATATGTTGTGACAATGTAAGAATAGAAAATTAAAATAAATTGTTTAGTTATTTTCCTGATAAAGTAAATATGCATTTCTTAAGGCACAAACTCCATAATTGTGATAGCTGCAGTAAAAATATTCCGGATATTTAAGTTGTATTTGTTTAAAGTTGATGGAGCCAAAATCCTCGATGTTGAAAACTCTAATTCGAAGTAGTTTTTCAAACCATTTCTTCTTTTCCACACCCTTAACATAGATTGAATAATGTTTTAAATTGGATTTTAAAAATTTTACAACACTCTTAAATGATATTGATCCGTCATTCCAATTCAGATGATGAAAGTTTCTCGTTAGCCAATTCGCTTCTCTTTGTTTTGCTATTGATAATCTTTTGAAGTTAAACGGTGGTTTAATAATAAAATTTATGTGCTCCTTATTGTTAAAAACAATTGCTATTTCTTTTGCAATGAAGATGTTTGAATTGGATTTAAATCCTTGCATATCGATGAAAACTTTATCCCCAATCATCTTATTTTATTATTTTTTATTTTTTTTACATTATCTTACGAACTTGACCTTTTAAGGGTATGTATTCTATTATACGGTCGTGGATGAGTATACAAAAAGCTGATGTATCGGTAGGTATATTGGAGTCTGTTTCAATTTCAATTTTTATATCAACAGGACCGTTAGAGAGGGCTTCGTTTTGATGACTGACATCTACTACCACTATCGGCACACTATTTTTAAATTCTTGAGCAGTTAGAAGTGGTTGTGATTCCCTCATGTAGTAGCTTTGTTGAAACCGCAGATACATATCATATAGGATGGCAACCCGACCATTTTTAAATTTTACATTTAGATCATCATATGGGTACGATTCAGAATTTAAATGTACTTTTAAATTGTTTAAATTACAATGAACAAACTTATTTTCTTGTTGAAAAGCAATCAACACAAAACGGGGTCGTTCTCTATTTGCAGCCAATTTAACATTCCATATATAGCTAGTTCCTGTATTTAGTTGAGGATTAATGTGACAATCCCAACTGCGAAATGCCATTGGTATAGAAGCACCACTGTTAATAATTTTAATCATATTCAATTTGCTCAGATCGGATAATTGTACATGCGGAATTCTCCATGAGATGTTTGAGATACTAATTTTTGGTTTGTCAGTAGCAACAGTTGAGTATACGAGTTTTTCATCGTTCTTACTACGTAAGAGAACCAATTCATGTTTACCGCTGAGTATAATTTTATTATAGTCTTCAGCGAAACCTAAAAATAGTTTCAGTGGTACATAGAAATTAAAGTGTCCATTTGAAATATCCAAATCATCGAGTTTGTTCCATCCTGCATTGTACAAGCCAACACTTTCTGTTGGTGATAAGGAAACAAAATTTTTTAGGCTGCTTGTAATCGCTAAATGTCTTGTATGATCAATTTCTATGCCATTAAGTTCATATCGAATTTCGTCAAAGTGATGTGCCACAAAGTTATATTTTAATTTTAGATTTAAAAACGAAGATATTTTGCTATTATTATCATCTACAATACTTCCCTCAACATATATGTAGCTTTCGCTGGGCAGCACATATAAGTCTTGATTTTGTATTGAAATTCGAATCTCATCATTATTGTTGAAGGATTGTAGGTATGGTGTATATGTGTGATAGTCCTTTTTAATTATACTCTCGTCTGATTGAGGTTTTTCTAGAACATCTAGTATGTAACTCATTTCTTTGTCAACTTTAAATTGAGAGACTTTAAAAATTTTTTATTTTCTTGCGTCAAATATTTTTTGTGTAATGATCTCTTTAACTGTGGTTTGGTTTGCAAGAGTGTTTTATGAGTGTATCCAATTTTATCCTTAGATTGCTTGACGTTGTATATTATCATTATTTGCTAGATCTCAAATGTATTCGTGTTGTAATTTCCTCTCCTCGAAAATTAATTAAATCACCGTTCTGATCAACTATGCGTAGAGTTAGAGAACTTATCTCTCGGCAGTTAACTGGCAAATAGATAAGATTTCGAGGAATCTCAACAATTTTATACCCTGGGGGACATTGATCGCAAATTCATGTAATGTGTGTGCTTGTGAGTTATTCGTATATGTGTTAACCACTATACTGCATTCAACACGCAAGATATTCACGATGAAAATATTGACTGGTAGATCTGAGTAATGGTCTTGGTTAGGAGCTAGAATTTTCTTATTGAATCCAAAAAGTTTTCCAATTGTGTTATCTTTGTTAAAGTATATGGGATCCTTAGAGATTTTAACTCTAACTTGCATTGTATTGTTATTAGCTTCTATATCAATTTTATTTTCCGGACAATACTGCTTATAGGTATGTTTAATATAATCAACTATATCATTCAATTCATAAGATCCTATTGGTATTTTAATTACATGTTCACCAATATGAAATATATTGTTATAATCATCTACATTGGGAATGCTATTATATGAATGAAAATCAGTTAGAGCACATTCATATTCACCATCCAAACGAATAGGAGGAAAGTAATTTGCAGATAACTCAGATGAGTTTGAGCTAAGAGTAAGTGTTATTGACATTATGGTTGTCTGATTACAAATAAGTGAAATTAAACACAGCACTTTGTATAAAAAAGGAAGTTTATATTTTATTTAATATATTAGATACAAATATAGACTTATATATACACACTTAACTACAATATTTCATTTTTATTGATCCAAGAATTATGTTGATTGGAAAATCCTAACCATTTAACATATGCCTTCTCTCCTTTAGTTTTAAGAACTTTTTCAACTAGATATGTATTTGGATATCTAGTTTTTGAAAGTTCTTCATCATAGAACCCACCTTTGATAGGATTACCACGATAGTCTTCTAATATGTATGTGGCTGGATATGTATTTTGAACTCTTTTAATCGTGAAAATTTCTGTGGTCCAATTTGGTGTATATCCTTTTTCAAAAACATGTTTATATTTACTTATGCGCACATGATCTCCCACATTGAATTTTGATAATTTGAATAGTTTTAAGCGGTTATATACAGTGTTTAATAATTTTTTCTCATTTTTATAGTTAACTTGAATCGGTGGCATTTTGATGGTGCGATGAATTTTCTTATTATATGTATTAATCAAGTCTTTGTAAATGTCGAGCCAGTTATAAGACCCATTAAAGCTAAACTCTTTCCACATCATTCCTTTTAATGTTCTGTTAAATCGTTCTACTATTGATGCTTTCATTCTGCTATATGTTGAGTAGTGATTAATGTTGTATTTATTCATCAATTTTCCAAAGTGTTTATTGAAAAACTCTTTACCATCGTCTGTTTGCAAGTTTTTTGGTATTCGTCCCAGTTGAAAAATATTCTGCATAGCCTGGCTTGTTTCCAATGCAGTCTTTCTTTTCAAGGGTACTGCCCAAGCAAATTTTGAAAATGTATCAATTACAGTCAGCAAAAATCGATAATCTCTATTGTCTGTAGAATAGTTCCCCATTTCAACTAAATCAGCTTGCCAAAGATCATCTATTCCTTTCATAACAACTCTTCGACGTGGAAAATGTTTTCGTGCTTGCTTATGTAGTTCATTTATTAAATTTCTTTTTGAAGTCATTATTTAACGTATTTAGAATTTGACGGGATAAGTTGAGTTCAGTGCGAGTTCATTTAAGTACTGTTGACCATCATATTTCTTATATACCCATAGATTAACTCATTTATCTTTCTAATTTCTTTTTCAAAGAATAATTTCATACTTGAAATTGTTTCCCTAATTTCATTTAGTTTCTGACTTAAAATTAAATGGATTTCATCTCGTACCTCTTCAATTTGACTTTGCAGAAACAATTTATTAACAACGTCGTTTTCCTCCAAAGCTTTTGCCACATTTTTGATTCTTTTGTTTTGAACGTCAATGTTATTAGTTGTATCCATAACAAAGCCCAGCAGCTTAGGAACATTTTTCACAAAAACTCTGCCACTTGTATCATTAAGATAGTGCCCAAACTTATCGATAGACATGATTTACGTAGATAAATATTATTCTATAATTTTTGCTTCATATAATTCTTCGATAATTGAGACAATTTCGTTATTGTGATTAGTATGACCTGCAGCTTGTGATGCTAGCAATAGCCTAAGGCGATCTACTAACTCATTAGGATCATCCCAGTATATATAGTTAGCTTTGTATGGGTTTAGTTTCATCAAACCCTTACCCTTGTAAGGACTTTTTATTGCATGTAGTGATGACGAAGTTGATGAGTTTTTTTCACTTTCTTTCTTAAACAATTTACTGATAATATGCTTATATTTATATGCTCTCGTTCCTTTGATTTGTCCATCAGGTTTATAATCTCTTTTGTATGCATTTGTGCTCACTAAAATTTTCTTATATATATCTAATTCATGTTTATCATAATATTTTGGTGTTTTGTGAAACAGTAAAGAAAATAAACCTGGTGTAAAAGCCCATATGTGATTTCCAATCACTATTTTATCTTCAGTAAGTTTAATACTACTATTGCCAAACTTCCATTCATTATTAAAACCTTTATGTATAGAGTGTCTAATTCATTTCTGCTTTCCAAGAGTGCTAGGTCAGTATAACTCTTATTATTATCTGAATTGTCTAGAGTTTCCGATTGAGAGTAAAAATCATCGTTGTCATCATCATCATCATCATCAGTATCAACATTATCAACCTTGTTTGCGTTTCGATTACTAAGTGAGATATTTTTATTGCATAACGTTTCTTCAACAAGTTTCTTTGGAGTACTTGTCTCTAACTTAACTGATTGTTCGTTGAATGGAAAATTTGAATTTTTATAAACTTTCGTTTTAAGTTCATCTCTTTCTGCCTTAATACTTCTTTTATTATTTTTAGAATTGTTCACAAATTCTGTTAATGGTTCTATTATTGGTTTAAATGTATCTTTGAATTGCTCATGTGTATCTGCTTCATCAACTTTTATACTACGAAATTTTTTCTTTAAAACATTTCTTGTCTTTATTAGCTCTTTTAAAACTTTTTCATCCATTTTCAACTGTTAGACACCAGATCTGGTATCAGCTATCAGATCAGGTATCAGGTATCAGATCAGGTATAAGATCAGCTATCAGATCAGGTATTGGGGTATCAGATCAGGTATCAGCTATTAGATCTGGTAACAGATCAGGTATGGTAAATACTTTAGGAAATAAGTAGATGTACTATGCGCAAGGCCAAATTAAGTACTAATGTTTTACTTTTATGTAGAGTAATTTATATCGTTATAAAATAGTCGAATTGCTTTCTATAGCGACCATTGTTTAAGTCATTATCTTTGCTTATCATCAAAAATCCATATTTATCCTTCCAACACTCTCGACAAATTTCATGAAACTTTTCATAACTCATATCGCTGGAAACATGATCACTATAAACGTGCTTCATGTTTGTCTCATCTTGTTTAAACATTATAATCACATTTGCATTGTCTCTTATTAAGTGCTTGGGGATTCTCGTATAAGTTTGGCACAAGTAGAATGAATCAACATCCTTATGTCGTCCCATGCAAAAATATGCTCGTATATTATTTTGCTTCTCGCATGCAACATCATCAAAGATCATAATAGAATTAGTTTTCGCTTCCTCAGGAGGAATAACTTTTTCATTATCTGTAAATGTGTAGTATCCCATCCCTTTAATTGGTGAAATTAATCGCTTTAAGTATTCATATTTTGGTTGATAAAGGGATTTTGAGTATAAATAGATGTTTTCAAACTTGAGTCCATTAGGACTTTCTAGCAAGCTAATCATAACATTAGTCTTTCCACAATTTGATGGTCCAACTATTAGAGCACGAAAAGAATTTGGTAAGAGAGAGCTATGTTTTATTTTAGATCTGATTTTCGTTGAAGCATCAATATTGCGAATCACAATATTTTTATGTTGTTTTACTAATTGCATTCTCATAACTAATTGCATTTCATAAATGTTACTTTTACTATAGAAGAAAAAATAAAATAAGATGTTAATACATTATAACAAAACGTTTAGTTATAAAAAACCAGCCGTTGGAAAAGGTTTATTGAATAGAGTAATTAACTCTCTGCCTGTTGAATTACACCTTCCTGGATATCAGTTTTGTGGACCCGGAACAAAATTACAAAAACGTTTAGATCGCGGTGACAAAGGAATTAATGTATTAGACGCTGCATGTAAAAATCACGATATTGCTTATTCCAAAACAAATGATTTAAATAGTAGACATCAAGCTGATAAAATTCTTGAAAATAAAGCTTGGGAACGAGTTATTTCAAAAGATAGCAGTCTTGCAGAAAAATCGTTTGCATACATGGTTACTAACGCAATGAAAGTCAAAAGAAAATTTGGTATGGGGTTGAAGAAGAAGGTTGCAAAAAAAAGTGAACAAAATGGAAAAAAGCTGTTCAGTACATCAATTAAAACTGCAACAAAAATATTGAAGAAGGAAAAACCTCAAGACATTAACTCTGCCATTAGGATTGCACGTAAGATTATCAACAAGTCGTTAAGGGGGAAGAAATCGCAAGTTGTAATACCACGCGTAATTAATGTTCCAAAGATTGGTGGCTTCTTACCTTTGGTACCTATTCTTACTGCTCTGAGTGCAATTGGTAGTCTTTCTACTGGCGGAGCAGCTATAGCAAAAGCAATAAATACTGCTAAGAATGCCAAACAACAACTTGATGAAGCAACCAGACATAATAAAACAATGGAAGCAGTAGCAATGGGGAAAGGTTTTTACCTTAAACCATATAAGAAAGGATATGGATTGGTTTGTCAAGAAAAACAAAAACCAAATTTTTCATAAAGCTGCCCAATAAACCCCTATCTGATGTTGATTTGAGAAACTTTTCAACAAACATTCCATACTTTAGAGGAGTTTTCATGTTGGATACACTACCAAAACGATCGAGAAAACGAGAATGCGGAATCATTAATTTGGATTTATCAAGAGGTCCTGGAACCCATTGGGTAGCATATTATAAAAACAATGAACATAAGGAATATTTCGACAGTTTTGGAAATTTACAACCTCCATTAGAATTAGTTAAATATCTAGGTAAAAATATAAAATATAATTACAATCAATATCAAGATTACGATTCATTTAAATGTGGACATTTATGTCTTCAATTTCTTTACAAAATAAGTGAAAAGAATAAATAAATAACACACACAAACAATTTTTAAATTTTGTTTTGTTTTATTAATAAAAAAAGTTTATAAGATATACTTTTTTTACATATTATTCCCACTGTGGGTATTGAGCATTTGTTAAAAAGATATTTAATTCAGCAGCAGTATCCAACTTTAAGCCACTGTCTCCTTGCTTACATATGCAATATATCCCAGATGCCAGTTCTATTATATCATCATCCGATAGCGTGTTGTACCGATTTGGTAGAAACATTATGTTGTTTTCCAGTTCAATTTGAATTGTAGTGCCATATTTACTAGTCACACGCTTAGCGTTTTTAACTGCATACTTAGTTGAGTCCTGGAGCTCTTTTATATGTACTAATTTTTTTTTATTTAATGTGTTGAATTTTGTGACCAAATCTGGAGGATTCATTATTACAATATTAATTAATTAAATTTAATTTTTATATGTATTTTTTTCTTCTTTGACAGATAGCTCAATCTGTTTTTTGTAAACTGATGTATTAAATATTTCTACCAATCTTTAAATAGGTAAAAAATAATTCTTAAAAGAAAGATCAGTATCGTAACTATCTCTTTTTCTCATATTGTAATTATTTTTGATGTAAAATATTTTTTGTTACTTATAGAATTGTAGTGAAAGAGATAGTAGTTATATTGACGTTCTTAAGCGTAACTGAAACAAAAAATGGCAAAACAAAGATCGGAGAGATAGTTATATTGATGTTCTAAAGTGTAACTGGAACAAAATATTTCAAAAAGCACTCAAAAGTGTTTGTAACATTTTAATTTTACAAGAATATTTTACTATAAATAAGAATGTAAAACTTTCAAGAGTACTAGTATAAAAATTGCATTCAAGAAAAAAGTATTCTTTAAAAAAGAAAATTAAAATAACAATTAAAAAATGAGCCAAGTACGTGAACGGTTATTTGAGTTTCTTAATTCCTTTGAGGACTTATTGCTCTATGAGCATAAAGAAACCATAAATTTTTTCGTCTCCATGCTCAATGAAAATGAGGAGTATGGAATTATAGAACAAGAGGACTCTGATAGTGGGCATTTTGCCAGCTGCCCCTGGTATAGCGAAGGATGCGAGGAAGGGCCGGACACATGTCGATGCACCATGTTCCACATAAGGAAAAAAATTATTTTTAAGATTATTGAAACTTATAAAAATTTGTCAAAAATAAATAATGAACAAATATAGAATATATATGTATGTGTATGGGTTTTATTTAGTTTTTTATTGTTTTTTTTAATATATATATATATATATATAGATTAATAGAGCGAAAATTTATTAGTTTAAATATTATATTCATTGAGGATGGATAAATGTACTTTAAAGAATATATTTCACCACAATGAAGAACGAAAACCGCAAATACATGATTTGGTTTTTGAGTTTGAATACTTGCTCAATTGGAAATTGAAGATTTCATGTGGATTTTCAACAGCTTTTGGTTTTAAGCCAATGATATGGCTGAATTATAAAAATAAGCAATACATTGGACTGGACCGGGAAAAGTGGTTACACCTCATGTGCTATAAGGACTATATTCATGATATGCTTAATCGTCGAGATTTTTTAAATTCTATAAATATAATTGATAATGAAAGTGAGAGAGATGTTGAATATAAGTTTAAATATAAAAGGGGTGTTTGTTTTTTAGTTATCGAACAAGGAAACTCTAATATAAAAATCGATTCTTACACTTGGAGATCATTAACTCAAATTCGAGTATTTTTTACATCAACTTTATATTGGAACAACATTCTCAGAAAACAAATTCTTCATTTCTATTATGAATATTATATACCAACCTGCTCCACTTTAAACAAAACAAAACTCCAATTCAATGAAATACAAGGAATACACGAAAGGGATGTAAAGATTGAACTGACACGACTTTGTTATGAGATTGGGGAAAAAATGCAACACAAGATTCTAACAGATGTGAAAATTCATAAATTATATTTAAGAATGGATAATAAATAAATAAATAAATAAAAAATGTACACAAGAATATATGTTTTATTGTTTTTTATTGGTTATATTTTCTTTGTTTTTTTCATAAAATTTTTTAATAATTAATATTTACATTTATTTTTTAACAAAAGAATTTTTTTAATAACTAATATTTACACTTATTTTAATAATAAAACTTTACAAAAATTTACATTAATTTTAACTTTCTTCTTCTTCTTGAAGTCTATCAATTTCCATTAATAGCATGTCAAGCTCATAATCAGGATTGGTTTCCTCTATTGCTGAATGGTACCATGCATATGTGCTTATACCATCACTTTTGATTTTTCTTTTATCATCTTGATAACTTAGTATTATTTTATGTAGTTGCATAGTATATAATTGATGCAAACTCGACTTAAAGGTAAGCATATTATCAAATACATTTGATTTATTAAACAGACAATCTCTATATGAACTTAGGCTATACTTATCTAAAATGGTTTTCTTGACCCCCTTCGATTTCTTTACATCATTTTGATCTTGAACACTAAATGAATACATTTTAGATCGCAACCCAACAAACTCTTTCATTATTTTTCCACAATTTTCGTCTTTCATCATACCCAGCACCTTTTTGTTTAAACGAGGAATACCATATATGTTATCTGAAGGATAATCAGATGTGTCAAATTCATCCTGTATGTCCATTTTTATGTCAGCATAGAAGTCATCAGTCCGTATTGTATATATGAATGAATCAGTATCCATATAGTTTAATGACAATTTTGATTTAAATTTGGGCTGCATGTAGCCATAATGGAAATTATACATTTTCCATTTGGAAAGTTCTAGCACACAAAATCCTAAGTAAATAGGCTTATTATAATATGTCTGGAGCCTATTCATTTGAATCGCCACCATGTCTTCTGAAAATATAGACAAACTATGGAAATTGGGCTTAGATATCCAATCTTGGGCTCCCAAATGATTGCAATTCGTTCTGTTCCAGTTTGTTACAATTCTAACATCTTTTCTCTTATCTACATTTTCCATAGTCTTACCATATACCGCATTATTGAGCAATTTGAAGAAGTTTTTCTCAAACGTATTTTTAGCGTTAGCTCTATGCTTGGTATTTAAGTCTATATATGATTTTAACCATGGAGATTGTTTAAAAGTGAGAATCCGATGTATTTTTTTTAGAATCAAACCATACTCTAAACATTGCTTAAGAATTCTGTAGTGAATAATATATGAATGTTTAGTAGAAAAGTCAGCAATTAATTTAGTTTGATTCTTTCCGTAAGGTTTTTTATTTTCCACACAAAAAGGTAGATCATTGTGCGATTCGTGTAAAATGGAGGGATATTCTAAAGTAACTTCATACACATAACCATCATTTGAATTATTGTCTATCCGATTTGGATCCAGATTTAGCTCATCACTTGATAACCATCTGAATCCTCCATATGGAAGATATTCGGACATAGCCCAACCGTAAAGGTTATTGGCATCTAGGTACATTAGAAACTCTGAAGGTTTCTCTTTATCGAAATCCTCTAGATATTTATTGTTTGCTTTTGAATACCTTTTACTACATTGTACAATCCCCCCACGTATCCCTTTTTTAAAGAAATTATACATATCTATATCAGTTAACAACTCCAATTCTATATTTGTGTACTTCAACATAGCATCCCACGACAGTCCAGGAGCAGTATAGTACTGGCTTGGATCTAGGTTATATATTCCCTTACAAACTTTTCGAAAATTTTCGAATACATCAGTTAGCAATAGAACGTCTGTTTTTAAATAAAACTCCATGTAGTCTTGTAAAGTTTTGCAATCAAATGTGTACCAAATTTTTTTTGCATGCTCATAATCTTCATGTGAACATTCTCTATTGGTAAGTGTGTTGAAAAAGTCTTCCCTCGCTGGAAGTTGACTATCATTTAATTTTTCAAAGGAATTGAGATAGTTGTAAGGGAAAACACCCTTCCTTCTAACCAGATCAAACTCTATTTTTGATGGAAATTGCTCTTTAATTGTACAGAAATCGTTATCCGTAAGATTATTGGCTAAAGTTTCTAAGCTTTCGGGCATAAAACGTAAGGTGTCTAGAAATCTAAGTTCAAGATTGAAATCGTCATTCATTTTTGTATATGTTGATAAAGATATATAACGTTCTTTATTTAGCGGAAGGACTTTTATGTTGTCAGACTTTTCTCCTAACTCTTTAACAAAAAGATGTGAGTCATAAGACGAATAATTATGAAAATAAATAGGGATAAATTTTGGTTGTTGATATTTTAAGTTGCACATATTATGAGCTGCACCTCTAAATTTGCCAGTTACATGACAATGATCCCTTACGCGATCACTACCTAAAAATTTATCACATATGTGGCAATTTACAGCATTTCGAAAACTGAATATTTCTGAAGGGGATAAAGAATCCATTTGTGTCTTTCTCATTAAATGATTAGTATATATATCTTCACAATCCTTAACTAAATAAGCAACAAATTTTTCTGCAGCGTCCCTACCAGTATATATTCTAAACTTATCTATATTATGGTTAATATATTTAATATTATAACTAAAAGCACAGGGAGTATGCTTTTTAGTTAAATTATTTTTTTTACTTACTATACATTGGATGTCCTCAAGTATGCATTCAAAATCTGCATACACAACAAAAGGCACATCCATCTGTCGTTGGTGGTCCTTAAATTTAAGTGTAGCGTTATTATAGGATGGTAGCTGGGCTACAATTTTACCACACTCTGCTTGATGTTGCTCCATGATCTTATCACTGTGAGTAAATTGCAGACATACATTACACAATTTAAGAGTGTGTTCGTGTTTTGTCGTTTGGCCGCTTAATAATCTGTAAAAAATTTAAATGAAATCATTTATAATAAATATTATAAAAAGTTATATATATATATATATATATATATATATATATATATTCCCTAGTACTTGACACTTTTAGCTTACCTAGACATATTTTGTATTAGAACATAATGATGACCAACGATATTTTCCAACAACAATAAGTTGATATGATTACATTTTTCCTTCTTTGTTATATAATACGGACCAACAACTACATTATTTTCCTCATCATAACCAAATACGTTTACGCTGATTCCACTATTCTGCTTCTCAAATATTTTAATATCTTTTAAAGATATTGGAAATATTAAATTCTTAAAATCTAGCGTTACACCATTTTGGGTACAAATGATGTCAGCAGTTATGTCATGAATATTGTATGAGCTACATCGCTGTTTACTCTTTATTTGAGAAGTATCTACTGCGGCGATCAGACACCACTTGAAACAATATTGATCGGTGTTTTCTACATTGATGCAAGCTTTTCTTTTTTGAAGTTTTTCTGGTAAACTCATCCAGTTTGCTCCTTTAACTAGAGAAGCTTTATTAATACTTAGCTCTGCTCGGACTATGCGTATCAAAGTCCAACCAGAGTCCTTCTCTTGAAATTCACTCATTTTATTTTGAATTTCTGAAATTTGGTAAGAAAATACTTCATATATTTCATCTCCTCTGGTCAACAAATTCATTTTAGCTCTATGATGAATAATATTGAACTCCAATTCCTCTCCCACAATTTTTACATATTCTGCCACAATACTCATATTAAATTTTATTACAGTGTGGCTTTGTAAATGACTTTCAAGCATCTCTATGAAAATTGATTCATTTTCACCAATGAAATCTTCTAGTAAAAGTTCATCTCTTTTATTATTTAATCCATACGTTACAATATTATTTTTGAACGCTTTGCTTATGGTGTAAAATTTCATATTATCTTTATGTCTTCCTTGCGTTTCTTCATCAATGCTGGTATTATTTATTAAATTACCTCCACAAGCATCCGCTCCTTGAAGTTCTCGTTGTTGTTGTTGTTGTTGTTGTTGTGGTTGATACTGTAGTTGTTGATGTTCATGAGTATTTGTGTACCATTGCATGGAGGTAGAGGGTTGTTGCCAATACATTTCTTTTTGTTGTTGTTGTTGTTGTTGTTGTTGTAGTTGATATTGCAATTGTTGGTCAGTATTTGGGTACCATTGCATGGCCGTAGGATATGGTAGCTGTTGTTGAGGATATTGATATTGTTGTTGCTGTTGAGGATATTGATATTGTTGTTGTTCTTGAAGATATTGGTATTGTTGTTGTTGTTGTTGTTGTTGTTTTTGTTGTTGAGGATATTGATATTGTTGCTGTTGTTGAGGATATATATATTGGTCCTCAACACCATGATTTTGGATATGATCCAAGAAACACTTTTGATATTTATATATCTTATTGCACATATTACATTTATATACCATTTTAATAATTTATAGAATGTATTGTATTTTTTAAGATTTTATATGATGATGATGCACTTGCTAGATACAATGCTGTACTTGCTGCTAGATTAGAGAACGTCTCAATTTATACGAATTACGTTCTATTCTTACATTGTTACAACATACATATGTATGAAGAAAGCATCGTCCTCTTCATCTACCATAAACTTTTCTTCTTCATTTTGGAAGTTTCCATTATAGAAGTATGCCATTTGGTTCTTTGGAATGACATCACATTCACCTATCTCGTTCTCAAAAATATCAATGTATGTATGTATATAAGTGTGCATGGTTTGTTTGACAAATGTCAGCCTCTTTACACAAAAAACAAAAAATAAATAAAACTAAATAAAACCAACAACAAAAACATTAATATCTCACCAGAATACATAATTTCTTTCTATAAATACCCTTCCAGCTCCATCAGCTAAAAAGAATATTACAAAAAAAAACAAATGCCGAGTACATACTATGATATTTTGTAACATCGCAACAGTGTGTACTAGTGTCAACGTTTGTCATTTTTGAAATTATTTCTTGTTGTGTGGTATTGCTTTCCCTATAAAAAAAAAAACATAACGTGAAAGACGTTGCACACATTTTAAAAAATGATTAAAAACCATCGAGTACCCTCGTCACTTCACACCTTTGGTTAAAACAAAAATCTTAAACATACATACAAACAAAGCATGCGCGCCAACATAATAAACTGCGAGTATGCACATCAACCGACAGACATCTACAAACCATCGAGTACCCTCGTCACTTCAAACCTTTGGTTAAAACAAAAATCTTATACATACATACACAGAAAGCATGCGCGCTAACGAAAATAAACTACGAGTATGTACATCAACCGACAGACATCTACAAACCATCGAGTACCCTCGTCACTTCACACCTTTGGTTAAAACAAAAATCGTATACATACATACATAGAAAGCATGCGCGCCAACATAATAAACTGCGAGTATGCACATCAACCGACAGACATCTACAAACCATCGAATACCCTCGTCACTTCACACCTTTGGTTAAAACAAAAATCTTATACATACATACACAGAAAGCATGCGCGCTAACGAAAATAAACTACGAGTATGTACATCAACCGACAGACATCTACAAACCATCGAGTACCCTCGTCACTTCACACCTTTGGTTAAAACAAAAATCTTATACATACATACATAGAAAGCATGCGCGCCAACATAATAAACTGCGAGTATGCACATCAACCGACAGACATCTACAAACCATCGAGTACCCTCGTCACTTCACACCTTTGGTTAAAACAAAAATCTTAAACATACATACAAACAAAGCATGCGCCCCAACATACCCTCGAAGTGAACTAACCCTCGTCACTTCACACCTTTGACATTTTTTTAAAATTTTCCCATAAATTACAAAATTTTTGACGTTAATTACCCAAATTTGACAATTTTTATTGCCATAGAACCGGCAGTTCCCTACTACTACTGAGCCTTTATCCGTCACATGCGTCTACACGTTCTTTGCGTTTTGTCCTGTAAATTGCCACATATAATTACCTTGATTCTGCTTTTTGACACATACATAAAACGCAACTACGCATTGAACGTATGGAATTAACCTGCGCTTAAATGAGGAATACGCATTTTATGCTCTTTTTGGCTTTTTTGTGCATTGTAAATATATCATATACCCACGAACACAGACACATGCTCATGATTACAAAAACACGCTCAATTGATAAGAAACAGCCCAGCGGGAATTTGAGGTTAACTCAAAACTATTGAATCAGCCAAAAATTAGCCAGAGGTAGGTCAAATTCGCTCTCATTATGCATGTTAAAAGTTATCAGTTTTAGCATCAGTTTTGAACTAACAATGAGTTAGGTCATTATGAGCCATCTTGTGCCATATAAATATAGTGTTTTTTGTTAATTAACTTACTTATTAATTAACTAAACTTGTTTAAATTACTATTGATTAAAATTTTTTAGTCAGTTTAAAGTTTAAACAATTTTAAATTATTTTTTAAGAAACTAGAACGGGTATCGAACCGCGATCACTTAGTTTGTCAGCCGTCATACTTAACAATTTGCCATCGCGCAAAATAAAATATAAACAGAAGAGTTAACATAAACATGAATTTTATACTGACATTTTCTCGCTGAACTTTAACTCATCCCTATATCAGCTTTGAGTTAGCTAAAAGTTAGCTCAAATCTTATCGAAAAGAATTACAAACACAATTAACTAATCTCTGCATCAGTTTTGAGTTAGCTTGAAGTTAGTTCAATACTTATCGGGACAGTTGTGCAAAAACGATTGATTTATTTTAATGCAGGCAGCGAATGAAATAACAAAAGAGAATTGAAGTAACTTTTCTGTGCAATCAAGTAAGTACCCCCTCTTCTTTCTTCTTTACCCTCTCTTCCATAAACTCAGACTTGCTTCAAGAAAAACTGCAAAGTCTAAAACATGAATTACTGGCGTTGCAGTTAAATCAAACTTATGGTCGGTAATTTACATTGTGTTAGAACATTGACATTTAAAAACAAACATATGCGCTTGATCGGCTATACGGCTATTTCATGCAGCTCTTTAGTAAGTATATAGTATATATTTATATGTATTAAAGTCCTGCACAATACTATTTATAAGAAATTTTAAGACGAGAGATTTTTCAAATGCTTTACCACAACGAAATATTCTAAAACAAACGCTGAAAAACACTGTTGGCAAGACAAACAAGTGAAACAAATGTCTTGCCAACAGTGTTGTTTAGCGTTTGTTTTAGCATATTTCGCTGTAGTAAAGCATTTGAAAAATCTCTCACGTCTTGAAAGGTCTGATAAATGGTCTTGTGCAGGATTTTAATACACACAGCACGTTGACTACAAAACAGAATGTCCTGGGTTCGAACCCGCTATCCAACAGTCATTAAATAACAACACCAATAATTTTTCTGATGTGCATTAGTGTCCCTTTGTATCAGTTGTTGTAGTTAAGTTCAAGTGATGAAGGCATAGTCACTGGTCACTGAACAATACCGATTTCAGCAGATGCTAATTCTAAATAACCACTTAATGGCTGCTAAAAACAAATTAAATTTTTAGAATTTAATACGCCTCATTTAACACTAGAGCCGCTGCAAAACTGCATTATTTAAAAAACGCGCAAAAAGCAGTTGTAAGAGAATGAAGCTTTCCTCTATCTCTTTCTTTACAACCTGTCTTCTATATAACTATCCCCTTCCTATAGAAGGTAACACCTAGTAATGGCTAAATGGAGACAAAGAAATGGCTAAGGACTAGCTTAAAAATAACTAAGCGCTATCGAATGTAAAAATCATGAACTTTAAGCAAAAGCAGGAACTATTTCATACATTATTTTTTTTTAAGTTAAGCGGGAATATTTTTTAAACAATAAATTTAAGTAATAAATATTTTTTTAATGCATGTTTTTTTTTATTTATTGTATCTTCATATATGAACTAACAATAAGTATTCAAATCTTAAATCTAACATATAATTAATAGGCCCGACCAATGCCAGACATAACTAAGTGATAGTTGTAAATAATACATAAGTGGTGATAAGCAAAAAAAAAATTTCAAGCAACTTCATTCGGAGTGTTTAGTATTAGAGCCCTTGTATCTCTCTTTTTTAAGCGGATGTGTCCAGTAAAGTTCAAAATATTACGAGCAAGTGGATTAGGATGTGACTCGAGTTTTGTTAAATATTTGCCTGCGTATTTTGCAATTTCTTCAGTCACTAGTGGCATATTTAAATCACGATGTATATTTGAATTCTTAATGTACCATGGAGCAGATGTTATTAACCTTAAAATTTTGTTTTGTCTTCGTTGAATTCTCTCTCCATTGGAAGCAGAAGCAGTGCCCCATAACTGGATACCGTAACACCATATTGGCTTTAAAACCGACTTGTATATTAAAAGTTTGCAGTTTAGGCTGAGTGTTGAATTTCTGCCAATCAGCCAATGTACCTGAGTTAATTTTAGTTTCATTTGAGTTAACTTATAGTCAATGTGATGTTTCCATCGAGGTGTATACCAAGATATTTCACATGTGAATGTTGAGGAACGACCTGATTATTAATCCGAATGGGGGAACAAGTATCTCTTCGTAAGGTAAATGTCATATGGACACACTTTTGTTCATTTACCTTAATTCTCCATAAGTTTAACCATAGTTCCATCTGGCTAATGTGTTCCTGGAGTTTTCGGGATGCCTCATCAGGGCTTTCGTGCATACTAAGGCAGGCGGTATCGTCGGCAAATGTAGAAGTGTGGATACTACTGCTCACAGGCATATCACAAGTATAAATCAAATATAAAAATGGCCCCAGTATACTCCCCTGTGGCACACCGGATGAGATAGTTCCAGGCATACTCATAAAGTGTCCTTCCACAACTGTAAATTTTCGTGCAAGAATGTAACTTTCCAAAAGATTTAGAATGTTTATTGGTAAGTGTGTCTTCAATTTCAAAATCAGGCCTTCATGCCACACTTTATCAAATGCCTGAGAAACATCAACAACCAGGGCAGAACAATACTTCTTTTCCTCAAATGTTTTTCTGATAAATTGAAACAATTTATGCGTTTGCTCAATGGTGCTATGCTGGCTTCTAAAACCAAATTGATGGTCCCGGATGCACCCATTATCAGTTAAAATTTAAGACAATTTTGTCATGAGTAACTTTTCAAAAAGCTTTGACATTGTTGACAGTAAACTTATTGGCCTATATGACTCAACCTTGGAAAGATCTTTACCTGGCTTCGGAATCATTTTAACCTTGGCAAGCTTCCAGCAGTCTGGATAATACTCCAGTCGTAAAATGGCATTAAAAATGAATAACAGGATTCTAATTGCAGTACGAGGTAACTTAATCAGCATCTGGTTACTAATTCCATCCATACCGGGAGCTTTTTTCGGGTTGAGTTCGGCAATTAGTTTTTGTACATCACACATCGTAAATTTTAAGGGTCGACGGGGTAGAGCAACTACACTCGGCAAATCAGCAACACCGGTACATGTATTTGGTGTAAATACGGATTTTAAATGTTCAGCAAATATGTTACCTTTTTCAGTATCGCTTCTTGCCCAACCTCCGGTAGATGTGCGCAGAGGTGAATTAAACTCAACTGGTGTTTTAAACTTTTTAGCAGCACGCCACAAAGAGTAATTAGATGCTGGTGTGACATCAAGGCCTTCTAGATAATTTTTTAAAGATGCAGTTTTTTCAGATGCAAGCAACTCTTGGAGTCGTTTAGTGCACTCTTTAAATCTGATTTTGTGTTGAGGTGATCTGTGCTGTTGCCATTCCCTTCTATCTCTTCTTTTTCCACGTACGAGATGTTCAACGTCTGTAGTATAAATTTTATTAAACCCAGTATGCGGATGGGAGGTAGTGGCATGTTCAGAAGCTTGTTTAATATTCTCGTTAAGATTTGCAATGTTCGATTCAATATCATTGGGTGTTCTTAGCGTAATATTTTCCGTGCAATGACTACTAAGATATTTTTTGAATCCCAGCCAATTAACACGATTTATCATCTTGACATATGGGTGAGGTAAAGCGCTTCTCAGTGGACTACAGATTGTAACGATCGTGGGAGAGTGATCAGACGACAGATCTAGGGAAGCTTCAACGTGAATTAATTCCCTAGAAATACTTTTTATGACGCCGAAATCTATAACATATAAAAGTAAGTAATAAATAAAATTATTTATTAGAAACAAGCAAACAACTGCGCAAACTTGCAATACGTGCAGTACGCCTTCTATTCATTTGTATATTCTGATATTCAGTCTTCAAATTTTAGGGATACTAATCTATTCCTCGCGAACTTTTTGTTTAAACTTTTTGTCCATTTTCTATTTTTTAAACTTTCACTTAAACTTTAATTTATATTTTATTTCCACTCTTGTAAAACAAAATTGAAACTTGTTTGATTGATATCATAAACCACCAAGTAGACCCAACAACTTATAAAAACATTGCAACGATTATAAGAACCGAGTAAAAAATCGTATTGTTAATTTAGCCATCTCTTTCACATGAGCTTTTTTAGACTTGCAACTTTTGTTGCATCAATTCTTGAATATGTGGGAGAGTATTGAAATAGAAATACAGATATACATTTTGTATAGAGGAATACAAAACAAAAATTAAGAGGTGCGGTAACAAAAATTGCAAGTTAGAAAAACAATAACAATAAACATATTCCTCTGTTGTGTTTTTTGGTATTAAATAAGTGTTACTTTGGTGCGAATATTAATTTTTTATAAAAAATCAGAAACTAATTCCATGTCTAGAAAAATAGCTAGGCTTAAATATACTTTAGGTGCTCCTCGCAGAAATAAATAAAAACCTATCCGATAGAAAATTAAAAAATAAGAAGAAAAAATTAAATAAAAAAATTGGCGGCGAGCTTTAGTTTTCGAGTTATGGGCCTTTAAAGTTTGCATATAAAACTAAGATTTAGCATTAGCACAATTCACAATCTTGTGCCAATGGCCTTGCATCGTTGCATATGCAAAATGGTATAGTATATTCAACTCACCACTTAACAAATTCTTAGTGGTGAGTATCAATATACTATAACATTTTGCACATGCAACGATGCAAGGCCATTTGCACAAGATTGTGATTTGGGCTATTGTATTTCTGAATGTAACGAACAAATATTGGTATCAATTGACAGATATGCAAAGAATATTTAGTAAGTTCCGCCGTGTTGGAGAAAATCATGGTGGAGAAAATCCTTAAACACGGACGAAGGCCGACTATACAGACAAACTTTCGTACGCAGTGCCGTGTTGGGAAAACCATGGTGGAGAAAATCTTTAAGACCGGCCGAAGGCAGGCTATACAGACAAACTTTAGTACGCAGCGGCGTGTTGGGAAAAACCATGGTAGAGAAAATTCTTAAGGCCGGCTATACAGAAAAACTTTAATACGCAGCGCCGTGTTGGGAAAAACCATGGTAGATTAATGATTTTTTAAATATTTCAATGAATTATTAAAGATCATCTTAAAAGCTTTTAAATGATACCAATATTGACTCTATTGGATGAAAAATACAACAAAGAATCACAATTGTATACTGAAACTTTGGATGCCCATAACTCGGAAACGAAAGCTCGCCGCCAATTTTTTTTGTTTAATTTTTTGTTCTTATTTTTTAATTTCCTATCGGATAGGCTAACTTTTATTTATTTCTGCGAGGAGCAGCTAAAGTATATGTTCCAATAGCTAGATTAAAATAAAAATCGCTAAGAAAAATAGCTAATAGCTAACTTCACATTTCTTCCGGCTAAATGATATGAAAAAACGCTAAATTTAGCCAGAAAATGGCTAAATTGGCATCACTGCTTCTCTTAAAAAATATATGTGTATAAACAATATAGAGGAGATGTGAAAAAAATATTGCTAAAACTATTATTCAAATTGTTTTTGTGTCTTATGTTTTCTTATTTTCTTTTCATTTGGTTATTTCGATTTTATTTATTTCTTACGTGTGCTTCTATGCAACATGCACAGAGTTTTCGGAGGTCCCGCTCACTCTGTCACTGCGCATTCTTTAAACCTTCTTTCGTGGTAGCATTTTTTAGCTAAATTTCATTTTACGCTTTGTAACCTAATTCGGTTGGCGATTTTTGCAAATAAATGGTAAAAATTTATATTTTTAAATGAAAATGCTTCAAATAAGATATGCAATCATTTTAAAACATTTTTAATTGCTTTTTTAATAGTAATAAGCTATTTGGCATTTTGTTTTTTGATTCAACACAAAAAATTCTTTCATTTAATTTTGTAAAATTGTGTACTTCGTTTACTTGTTCAAATATATTTTCAGTTTATGCTTTGTGATCTCATTTGCTGTGTGATTTTTGTAAACAAATGGTAAAAATTAAAATTGTTCAGTGAAAATGCTTAAAGTTAAATCACTAATCATTTCTAAACAAATTTAAATCATTTTCTAATACCATTAATCTATTTCACATTCTATTTTTTTAATTCAATTCAACAAATTCCTTAATTTAATTTTGTAAATGTGTTTGTATGTATGTACACGTGTTTCACAAACACGTCACACAAATACGTTTACACAAATACGTCAGTTTTTACAACTCTGGTCTACTTTGTGGCAACATGTTTGGTTGATATAATAAACCAATTTGTAGTCATTTGCAAAATAGTTAATTTATAGTTAGCGTTTTTCTGCCATATTCATAATAAAATATTTCAGGAGGCTTATTCTGAATTGCGATGCGAAAATCAATGCGATGCACAAGTGAAATGCGATCCGAAAGAAAATTGGTATTCTATAAGGCTTTCGTAATCGCATTCGAGTTTTATTTTAAATCGTGGCAACGCCGGTCAAAAATAGCAATGCTGGCCAGCAACGCTGGTCTAAAATAAACGTCAAAGTTAAATTTACAAAAGAAAAAGAAATTTGTGATTGTGCTTACAAAATAACATTAATTTATATAATATTTGTGTAATTTACCAAAAATGAAAGGGTTCAAATAAGATTGCTTAGGGCCAATTTCACCAACTCTGTTTAAATATCAATTCATATTTAAATATAGATTTTCATTGATTTTTGTATGGAAAAGTTACTTTTAAATACGAATTGATATTTAAATAAGTTGGTGAAATTGGCTCTTAGAAGCAAATTGGATATTCTAAGCTTGAATTCAAAAAGGTAATTTATTTTGAAGCATTGCATTTCATGTTTTTAAATGACCTTTTGCCACTTGGCTGTGTTTCATCATAAATTCCACCATTATTTCAAATTGGTGCTAATTGGTTCCAATTTGTTCTAATTTGGTGGTCTTGTTGTTTGTTTCCCTGAATAATTTTAACAATTATGTAAGAATAAATAAAAAAAAATTATTATTTTTCACTTACATTTTCGTGTTTTGCGAATGCTGTTTTGCCGTCGAATATATTTTGCGATTTTCGTATGTATTTGACATTTGTTTTCGCAATACAGAATACCGACTTGCCACCTTTTCGCATTTTAAATGCGAATAAAAAAAGTACTTTGCGAACATCGTAACACAGAATATGAAGTGTTCGCATTTGCATGTTTTCGAGTCGCATTGACTTTCGCATCGCAATACAGAATAAGAGTCCAGGTTTAAGCTCTTATCTGAAATATTTCTTTGCGAAAATTGTCAAATAAACCTGTAATATATCTAAATAATTTTTTATGAATTATACTGTTTGTCAATATAATTTTTGAGTTTCTACGTTCTCATTTAAAATAAAAAAAAATTAGTTACATACACATGAACATGTTTTATTTATTTAATATAACGGCACACAGACGTACATATGTTTGTATGTATGTACATATGTATATCTGTATTTTGTATACAAAGATCATAATAATATGACTATAAATAACGTTAATTAGTTAAATAGGCACATGTTATTCAATTGAATAATCGTCATCAAAATCGTATATACCATCATCTTTTGGTGTATTTAAGGTGAAACTGCAGAGAACATCAGCTATTTTTCCCACTTTCTTTTCGTTGCGTGCATTTTGTTTCTTCTTTTTCTTCAATTGTTCCTTTATGTTTTTATTGAAAGTTTGATTTCCTTAAAAAAAATTAAATGAAAAAAATATATTTATTTTATATACTAACTTACAGAAAAACTTTAAATAATTCAATTACAAAATGCAACAATTCCACTTGAGCAATTTTTTTAATAAACGAATAATTGTAATTAGACTGAGGAGAATATATATTAGAATTTTTTCATTTTGGTCTGAATATCTAGTGTATGCATTAAGTCACAATAACAATTGTATGTTTTATGAAAATGTTTACATAGATTTTAAGCTGTAGAATTGTATCAAGTAAAAAAATCAGAAAACTCAAAAAATGGAATTGTTGCAATTTGTTATGGACTTCCACAAATTTCCGGTAAAATCGTGCTACCGTATTAAATTAATAATTGTAAATAATTTAATTAAGATTCCAAGAAAAATTATCTAAAGGTCGAATAGCGTAAGGAAGAAGATCCGAACATCATCAGTAATGAAACTAAAATAATATGCAAGCGAAGAAGAGAATATATTTCGGAAAGTGAATTAAATCTCAGGGATTAACGTAAACGTAGAAAAGCTATTTTATAGGGGAGGCGGGGGGTCGCAACCTGCAAGAATTGCTTTTGCCGTCCTCCCTTATGACTATTAAAAATTCCCTGTAATTATTCATTTTAATATTACTCATGAAAATCAAGTCATACTGCCCCCTACCCCCGCAGGAATTTTTTTTAGCTATTCCAATGAGTATTAGGAAAAGGTATGAAAAGGTATTGCAAAGAGCCTAGAAGCGGGCTCAATGTCAAAATGTTGCTGGACCTTTTGTAAGTACTGAATTTCCATGAAAAAAATTTATCTAAAGCTGTTCAAAAGGTTCAAATCACAAAGAAAAAATTTTCAAAGTTTTGTGGTCCGAGACCGAAAATGGTGTTCTTATGAAAGACAGTCTTTCAGATCAGGGCAAATCAGTAACTTGTGGCGATGGTCCTTCATCAGAATTTAAGATTCGTTATGTGGTGAAACTAACACAATGTTGAATGAAAATTGCAAAAAAAAAATTTGTATATTATGGAATAGGTATGATAGATGGAATTGGCGCAAATATAAAAATATTAGTTAGATTGACAATGATGATGAAATGAAAAAGTCGTGGAATGGAGAAAAATAGCTTATCTGTGTTTAACTACTGATCTTTGTGTATTTATTATATAAAAATTGAACAATGTCCCGAACGTTACACTATTTGTCTGTACGTGACAAGATATAAAAACCAATTTTTAATTACAAATATGTATTTTAATTAATATTTTTTTCGCCAACATAAAGCTTGATTCCCATTTATAATTTGCTTTGGTTTGAACACGAATGTATTCGTATTCGCTAAATTCAGGCGGATGCGAATACGAATATTTTTCCAAAGAAATTAAATAAATAAATGCATAAATCCTAAATTAAATTTAAATAAAGGGCTAAAAAATTTAGTTTGTACAAATACATTATTTTTTTTATAGAAAATTGTGCTTCGTATTATTTTCAAATATTATTCAATGACGATCATTAAAATTTTGGGTACTTTTTATTAACTTTAAAGTACGCCAACAAGAGTGTGAAGTCCTTTTTCATAACAATTTTTTAATATTTCATATTGCATATAATATTCGTATTCGCGAATATCGTTTCAAATATTCGTATTCGTATTCGCGAATATCGTTTGAAATATTCGTATTCGTATTCCCGAATATACATATACAAAATCCCTTTAACGAAGCTAATTCAATTTACTGAATTCTTTTCCTTTAATAGTGTTTTCACACTGAAACTTAAAAACTGTTTTAACATTAAAACCATAAACAGCTAATTTTGCATTCACACTGCAAGTTTGTTAAATTCAGGTTTTAAATCACAAACTGTCTAATAACTTTGCTCAAAATAAAACTCCTGCAGAAATGCATGTATTTGTTGTTGTATTTTTCCTGCTTTTTATCACAGAGGATATACAGAGATGTCAAGAGACGGAAGATAATTTTTGTGTTTTCGGAGTTCTCGCTCACTCTGTTACTGCGTATTCTTTAAACCTTCTTTCGTGTTGCCAATTTTTAGCTTATTTTCACTTTATGCTTTGTAACCTGATTCGCTTGGCGATTTTTATAAATAAATGATAAAAATTAATATTTTTAATGAAAATTCTGCAATCTGCAATCATTTTGAAAAAATTTTTAATTGGCTTTTTAATAGAAACTAGATATACCCACGGACGACGACAATCGTCCGTATTCTAGAGTCTAAATGTAAATAAAAATAATGACCCAAAGAAAATTTATCTAAACGTCATAAAAAATGCATTAAAACACAGCCACCCACATACTTATGTACATTAGGGCGTTTCACAAAAAAATGTTGCAACTCTAGAAGCGGAATATTAAAGATTGTGATCTAAAAGAATTTCGAAAATTTTTTGGAATTTTTCGAAGATGGGTATGGGGTCGCTGAAATAGATTTTATCAAAAAAAATTACGTTATGGAGAAAAAAATTTTATATTATTTTCTTCTGGTGCTTTTTGTTCATACAACTAAACAATTCTCTTCTTAATGATCCGATCCCACGATAAAAAAAAATTATTGGTGTGAAAAATTATTATACAGGGTGGCGCAAAAATAACCTCCCGATGTTATTTGGCTGTAATTTAAAAAAATATTAAAAACTTTGATTCTTCTTGTGGATTTTTTTTATTTGGTCTTTTAATTTTTTTACATCAAGTCGAGAATATGATGTCATGTAAATGGTTGCCGCCACATTGTTATTTTAGATACAAATTTACTTTTAAATTTTTATTTGTTCATTAAATATGTTGATTTGTTTATTTAATATCTTTTGATTTTGTATGGGAATACAAATATATTGATGAATTGAATTTTTGACATTTTTGTTAAAGCTATGTATTTTAGATATTTTTTACTTAATCAAGAACGAAACATAATGAAATTTTTATAATTTTCATAAAATTTGATATATAATAAAAAATTGTTCAAACTTTAATTTTTCTCTTATATTTTTCCAGCAAGTAAAAATAAATCTATGTACCGAATGAAATGTAATTTAAAGACCTTTCTAACGCATTTTACATGTTGAAAACTTTTCAAGTTATCAAGGTTTGAAATCTAGAAAAAATAATTTTTCACTTTTAAGACTATCAAAGTCGTTAATATAATAATTTTTCACACCAATAATTTTTTTGTCGTGGGATTGGATCATTAAGAAGAGAATTGTTTAGTTGTATTAACAAAAAGCACCAGGAAAAATAATATAAAAATTTTTCTCCATAACCTAATTTTTTTTTGATAAAATCTATTTCAGCGACCCCATGCCCATATTCAAAAAATCCAAAAAATTTTCCGAAATTCTTTTACATCACAAGCCTTAACATTCCGCTTCAAGTGTTGCAAAAATCGCAAAAAACGCCTTTGGTGAAACGCCCTAATGTACATACATAAATAATAATTAAATAATACACGAAATTAAAAACACAAACGAAATCCATTTAACTAAGCTAATTCAATTTATTAAACTCTCTTCCTTTAAGTATGGCTTTCATAAAATAACAAATAAGAGAAAAAAAATTTTATATCAATTTTGTTTCTTTCTTACTTGTAAGCTAATAAATGCGTGTGTAATATGTTTGCATGTAGTAGTAGCAACTTTAAACGCTCATAGCTCCCAAAATACTAAACCGATTTCAACAATATACAGATTCATCTATACCAAAAAACCTTTAAAACCATGTAAATCTTTTTAAAATCGGTGCAGTAGTACCAGCGTAAAAGGGATTACAAAAAACATGTTTGCCTATTAATTATATAGAAAATAAGCTATTTCGCATACTGTCTTTTGTTTCAACACAACAAATTCTTTCATTTAATTTTGTAAAATTGTTTACTTCTAATCAGAAATAATTTTTAGTCAGGCTTAAGTTCAGTAATTTCAATTCTTATTGAATGAAATATTTTTATTAATTAATGTGAGTTTCTAGAGATGAGAAGAAAAATTAAACTTAGACATCAAGGTGGGGGAAATACCGAATACTCTACCTAAGTATGTTTAACTATTCTTGCTTATCTTTTCTACAATCATCACATTAATTATTTTTACTTATTCGATGTACCATCGGTACATGCATATAAGTATTATTGTAGTGACTTTATGTTACTTTGTTGTTGCTTTCTAGTTTTATTTGGCTTTCCAACATTCTGAAACTGTGATTGCCAAGTGAACAGTGATTGCCAAGTGAACATATTTTGTCACGTGCCCATGATGAATTAAGTGAGACATTTTTAGATTCTTTAATTGAATTGCAGTGAATTTTACTCAGAAATAATTTTTAGTCCGTAATTTAAATTCTTATTGAATGTAATATTTTTTATTAATTAATGTGAGTTTCTAAAGAAGAAAAGAAAACTTAAGACTTTATTAGCTGGAGGAAATACCGATACTTTTATGTGCAGCCACGCAATTCATCAGCACCCTAGTCTATCCAAGTAGATATACTTGGGTAGAGATTCTTATTAACATCAGCTATTTAACTTAAATTGTCTATGAAACGGAATATGAGAAATGATTGTTGTGTATACAATTGATTTACTTTTGGTAAACACATTTATATGTATACTATTAATTTTCTGTTTTTCTATTTTTTTCGTGCTAACCTAAATAGAAAAATGAAATGGAAATTATTTATTATTGCTAAGCTGATTAGTTTGTTAGGAGAGGGACGAGGGAAAAAGAAACGGTTCTGTTCCTCTCGTCTCTTTTTCCGACAAACTAATCAGCTTAGCAATAAGACTTACATAGTGTAAATAAGGACTAGGCAAATGAATGTCAGTCATATCGTCTATTTTTACTTTGCAGAGGTCAATGAAAATGTTTTGCTTGTTTTCCTTCTAAAAAAAAAAAACAATTTTTTCCATAATTTCTTTTATTATTGTTGAGGCTGCATCCGTTTTAAGTTGAAAATCTTTCAGTCGGTATTTATTCTTATTCACTGTCATAAACATTATCATCTTCTTCCTGTAATTTTAACTTAGCAGCACTGAATTTAGCACAGCGTAAACAAGGTTGCATTTCATAAAACCAACTTAAAACCAATTCAAAAATGGTATTAACTTGGTTTTAACAAAAAAAATTTGTATGGAAAACCAGGTTTTAACAGTTGGTTTTAACGTTAAAACCAACTTTTATTAAAACCCTGTCAGTGCGAAAACACTATAAGTATTATGGCTTTCATAAAATAACAAATAAGAAGAAAAAAATTTTAAGATCAAAAGAAATACCCCTGTCGGAGAATGTGTGGTTGACTACAAAAATAGTTAACTTATAGTTAACTTTCCTTAGACTGACTAAAAGCTAACTGCAATGTCATCCAGAACAAACCCAAAATTAATTCTTAAGTTGAGTACGTAATCGAATTTGATGAGAAACAATTTATTCAGCTACTTTGAAACTCATTTCAGTTTTATGTTAACATTTTACTGTTATTATTATAGGTGGTACCTTAGCTAAGTCCTAGCGCGTTGAGTACACAACGATGATATACTTTTACTTTACTTTTTGTTTTTGCATTCCACAGTTTATTTGGCTTTCCAGCATTCTGAAAGCTGTGATTGCCAAGTGAACAGTGATTGCCAATTGAACATAGTTTTTGTCACGTGCCCATGATGAATTTAGTGAGACATTTTTAGATTTTTAATTGAACTGTAGTGAATTTTAATCAGAAAAAATTTTTAGTCAGGATTAAATTCAGTAATTTTAATTCTTTATTGAATGAAATATTGTTATTAATCAACGTGAGTTTCTAAAGAAGAGAAGAAAAATTAAACTTAGACTTTAAGCTGGGGGAAATACCGATACTTTTCTGTGCAGCCACGCACTTCATCAGCACCCTAGTCTATCCAAGTAGATATACTTGGGTAGAGATTCTTATTAACATCAGCTATTTAACTCAAATTAACTATTAATCGGAATAAGAGAAATGATTGTTGTGTATACAATTGATTTACCTTTTGATAAATAGTTGAATAACTCAGTAAATTTTCAACGGATTTTTTTAAACAAAGTTGCGTTTTACTCACAAATAAATATATTTTTTGAATAAATTAAAACATTTTACAGTTCCTTTATAAAATAATGCGTAAAAATATCGCCAAAGTTGAAAAATGTCTAAAAAAGTGGGGGGGAAATGTGTTTAGTGGAGAAATACACAAAGAGCTTTTAAGCCACCCATAACAATATGTACACCATTCTAAAGGTACTAGTTTCTTCTTTCCAAATCCGTTAAGAAACTGAAAATCGGTTACTAAACAAGTAAATTACTCGCTTATAAGTGCTTAGAGGTACGAAAACCCGGTTTTTTAACCGTATCTCAAAATTCTGATGTGACTGGCAAATTTCAAATACAGATTCTTGTTGTACGCGACAATACCTATCAGAAAAATAGTATCACTTCCCGGGAATTTTTTTTGTCTCACAGTGTTATTTATTGAATGAAATATTTTTATTAATTAATGTGAGTTTCTAAAGAAGAGAAGAAAAATAAACTTTGACCTTAAGCTGTGATGATCGTAAAAGATAAGTAAGAATAATTAAACATACTTAGTTAGAGTAATATAATTTCGTGCTAACTTAAAGAGAAAAATGGAAAAACAGAAAATTAATGTGACACTTATAAAAAATTATTATTAAAAATTATTTCTTTCTCTTTAGAAACTCACATTAATTAATAAAAATATTTCATTCAATAAAGAATTGACTAAAAATTATTTCTGAATAAAATTCACTATAGTTCAATTAAAAATCTAAAAATGTCTCACTAAAGAAATCCATTCTTTCATGCTGCATCATTTTATTTCGCTGCTTGTGTTATATCGGCATTGTAATAATAGAGTGCGTATGAGCAATCAACAAATCGCAATGAATGGTATCATAGCAATTACATTTTTTATTGTTGTCGAATGAATGCATGGCAAAAACAACGACTTTATGAATTGTTACCCAGCATACCATTATCGGAGCGCTCTTATAAATGAGCTCATATATGAGCGATTTTATGAGCTTCTGTGAGTGTTTCGTGCGTGTAAATTTCTGAGCTCATAAACGGTAAATTTTATGAGTTTTTTATGCTTGGTTTCTGCGCGCATATTTCTGAGCTCATAAACTATAGATTTTATGTGCTTTTTATGAGTAATTTCTGCACGCTGACAGATAACGGTAAATTCCAGCTAAGCAGAAGAAAGAAGTTACACAAATTGATTCATTAGTGAATATTTTTAAGTTTTATTTCAATAATTTTCATATAATTCTTACTAGAATAAGTTCCGCAAAGCTTAAAAGCTTGGAAGCGTAAAGACAAAATTGTGAGTTATTTTATAATAAATATAAAAAGTATACATAATTAAAATAATGAAAAGAGCAAGCTTAAAAGAAAGCAAATTAATAATAAGTAAACTTCTGAACTTATTACGAGCATCAGCGCTCCGACGAAAGAGTCTTTATGAGTCCATTTAGAGCGCATATGGTAAGCTGTTAAACTACTCTTTTATGCATAAAATTTAGAGCTCTTTCATGAGTGACCACTTTAGTGGAAAAAGCCACTCAAATATAAGCGTTTTATTACTGTTTATGATTATTTTATGAACTCATTATGAGCGTCAGCGTTCCGACAAAAGAGTCTTTATGAGCTCATTTAGAGCGCATATGGTATGCTGGGTAGCAAATGCGAATGGTCTCATTATGTTCTCTGTTGGTGAGCTGTCAATGTATTGAGGTTGTGAGCTTCCCACCAAACACAAAGCCACACAGTTAAAATATTAATTGAAAATAAAACATTTTCTAAGCAAACAGTCAATTGTAAGAAACTGTTTAAAAAACTTTTTCCACTGAGCAAATTTTTTTTATTTTTTCCAAATAAATGTTTTTATTTTTATTTAAAATTTTTCTCTATGCCTACGATTAAACTTATGAATATAAGCATCATAATGTCTTTTAATGACATATTCGATTTTTTCCTTAAATCTTTGATAATATAAAAGGGATTGCATGTTACCAAATGAACATATAGTAAATTTGAAAGGCAACACGTGTGCTTGCGCATACTACTGCATAATTCCAAACTAAATCATGCTAAGTGTACTTAAAACATTTAAAAATGGAGGTTTTTAAAATTGACAAATTATGCTCAGTACATTTTTGCTCATAACTTTTGATAGAATAGTCCAATTACTATAAAAATTTTACAGAATATAATTTAATAAACAGTCTGTATCTGGCATTTGCCGCGTGCGCACGTATTTTCTCAATCTTAATAGTATTGGTGTATTGCATATAAACGGACTTTTTGCTTTGTGTTTTTTCTTTGTAATTTGATTACACTTATTTTGTTGAAACTTACTAATTATACCCTTTACCAAAAAATGGTAAAAGGGTATATATAGGTTTGTCATTCCGTTTGTAATTTCTACAATATTAATAAGCGACACATAAAGTATATATATTCTGGATCCTTATGCATAGGGAAGACGAACAAGCGATGTCCGTCTGTCCGTCTGTCTGTACGTGAAATCGGTTTTCCCAAGCTCCCAGAAGAGCTAGCGACTTCGTTCTTGGACTGGTGTGTCAGAAATTTTCCGAAAAATTTTGCTATTGAAATTCAGCAAAATCGAGCAGACGGTTTCAGAGCTGGAAAACTCAAACTCAATTTACCCATAGAAAATAACTACCGGAAACAAGTTTTTATTACTTTTTTATTAAATTAACTTATTTTATACTTCGGTATGAATAAAATTGGTATTTATAATTAAAAAAAATTTTAAAAACTTAACAGATTAAAAAACGTTTCCAGGGTTGGAAAACTTTAACTTTTTTCCTAATAATTAAACATATTTCATGTTTTAGGAAGAAGGCTATTTTCTCAGGAACGGTAAAAGCTACGGGTCTGAAATTTGGACTGTGTGTGTAGAAATTTGGTCGCTACAACAACAAATATATAAAAGCTAAAAATTAAAGGGTGTTCCAAAATGAGTAACGAAAACTTTTAAAATCCCATGTAATATACATACAATTGTATGTATGTGTGTACATATGTATATTGACACTTGAAATTTGTAAAATTAGTGTATTTTTATATAGGCTACAACAATTAACACTAAAATTAAAAAAATTTAAATTAAAGGGTGGCCCATCAGTTAATGAAATTTTGACTATGTAATTTTGACAAATTGCTATATCTTGGAAACTGTAAGAGTTAAACTCTTGAAATTTTCAAAAACGGTCAAACTAAAAAATCCGAAAATTATAAAATCGCCAAAAATTTAAAAAAATCGCCAAAACAAAAAAAATCGCCAAAATGAAAAAAAAAACGCTAAAATTAAAAAAAAGCCAAAAACCGAAAAAAAACGCCGAAACAAAAATAAATGATTATGTGAACAAAAATCGCCAAAAATTAAAAAAAAAAATCGCCTAAATGAAAAAGAATCGCAAAAATCAAAAAAAAAATCGCCAAAACGAAAATAAATCGCTAAAATTAAAAAAACGCCATAAACCGAAATAAAATCGCCAAATCAAAAAAAAAAATTCCTATATGAAAAAAATCGCCAAAAATTAAAAAAAATCGCTTAAATGAAAAAAAATCGCCAAAACGAAAAAAAATCGCCAAAATTAAAAAAACGCCAAAAACCGAAAAAAATCGCCAAAACGAGAAAAAAGTGTCAAAACAAAAAAAATCCCACAATGACAAAAATCCGCAAAAATCGCCAAAACAAAAAAAAAACATTTTTATATGAACAAAAATCGTCAAAAATTAAAAAAAATCGCCTAAATGAAAAAAAATCGCCAAAATCAAAAAAAATCGCCAAAACGAAAATAAATCGCCAAAATTAAAAAATAAAACGCCAAAACCGGAAAAAATCGCCAAAACAAAAAAATTGCCTATATGCCAAAAATTAAAAAAATCGCTTAAATGAAAAAAAATCGGCAAAATCAAAAAAATCGCCAAAACGAAAAAAAATCGCCAAAATTAAAAAACGCCAAAAACCGAAAAAAATCGCCAAAACGAGAAAAAAACTGTCAAAACTAAAAAAATTAAATATATAAAAAATAAAAAAATCGCCTAAATGAAAAAATCGTCAAAATCAAAAAAATCGCCAGCACGAAAAAAATCGCCAAAATTAAAAAAAAGCCAAAGACCGAAAAAAATCGCCAAAACCAAAAAAAATTGCCTATATGAAACAAATCGCCAAAATTTAAAAAGCACCAAATTAAACATAATGCCAAAAAATTAAAAATTGCACTAGAAAAAAAGTATGAATTTTTTCACGAAATGAATATGCACCTACATATCTCTGTGCTTATGTTTGTATCTCTATACTACATAAACGCACTTTGGTAAAGGGTATATAAGATTCGGCACAGCCGAATATAGCACTCTGACTTGTTTTTCTTTTATTTTATTGTGAAAAGAAATTTTTTTTGAAATATTATTATTTAATATGAAAACATGAACGGGGTTCACCCCCCCCCCCCCCCAAAAAACAAACGGTTTCAGGAACTAGATTTTCCGTCAGTAGGAATAAACCAGGCAGAAAAACCCCCATAAGGCTGAAGATTTCATTCCCTTACCACAAACTTCATTGAACGAACAAAACCTTCCATGCTATCTAGTCGCACCTTCAATTTCATTGAAAGATCTCACCACTGGCTTCCCATAACGAAATAGGGCTTAACTTTATTTCCAAGTAGGGCTTGCAAATAATCGATAATCGCGATTAATCAAGAAAATATACTATTATAATTTTTTCTAAGACCAAAATAAATTGATTCATGAGTTTTACTCGAACTCTATGAGTTCATTTATTTTATTTATTTTGTGTATTTATTTTGTTTTGAGTTCGCGTTTTAATTTAATATTTGAATTAAATGGTATTTTTATTTTGTGAAAATTGTAAAGCACGTATATCAAAACTTAGTATCAAAAATATTTTTTTATTTATTTTTTATTTTTGGTTAATTTTAATTATTATTTTTCGAACTTAATTTGCTTCTATATTTATGATTTGAACGGGCTAAAGTTCGTAACGCTTTTTAAGTCAAATTACATGTGATAATTATTAATGAACAAATAACATCAAAGTTAGTTGTAAATATTCTGACAACACATAGTTGAACGGAACAGCCAGCCATTTCGTTTCGTTTTTTATTTAATTTTGTATCCACATTTGATGAATTTATATCATAATCAAGGAACAAGTTAATATAAAAACAGTATTATTTATACCGTTTTTTTATACGAAGTGGTTCATTCATAGTTCATCACGTGCGAACATTCAATTATAACTACATATAACCTTTTTATTAGTATTTATATTTATTTTGTAATAATGCGAGGTTTCAAGATAAAGCAAACTGCACCTATCTGTCAACCGAATGAAAAATATTTTTATCAATCGTAATGAAATTTTTCAGATATTACGACATTTTTGAAATAAAATTGGGAGAATATAGTTAAATAAAATAATAAATTTAATAAGTGCTTAATTTGGATCTTAATTATCGTTTCACCTAATAATATTTTTCTTGTATTAAGGTGTAGGAAAATAAAATAGATGCATATCGAAAAAAATCGATTCTTGTGTTTTCCATAAGCTTCTGAGCCTACTCGTTTATTCTACTGGATTTACCAAAAAGCTTATGTAAATTATCAAATGATTTTTGAAAGTATGTGTACAAAATAAGAGGTTTGAAATGAAATACAAACATACGAGTATACATAAATATATTTTGTATTAAAAATATTTATTTTAATTTTTTGAGTTGCTTAAAAAAGGAAAAAATTTTAATCATAACCAAGCGATTAATGGCTGTGAAAATCCTAGGCTTCTAGCCTATCCTTGGAAATATCAAAAGCGGAGACTTATTGATAAAAGTGCCTAACAATAACACTGCGGAAAAATTCCTTAGAGCAAACTACATCGATTGTATACCAGTCAAAATATCGCTACATAAAACCTTAAATACAACCCAGTGAAAAAAAATGGAAGTCATTCTAGCGGAAGTACATTTTCATTGCTTCCAAAAAATCGATATTTTTAATTTGCCGAGAGTGAGCAAAAAACCATGTAGAAGCTTATTTTAGTCACACAAAACCTTGTAATTCCTCCATAGTGTTAGAAAATACTCACCAGAATTTAAAAAAAAATAATTTTTTTAATGAAATTTATGAACTATTTTTAGTCTAAAATTTAAAAGTTATTTGCTTAAATTTACATGAAAACACTGTTTCGGGCTTAAATTCGTATAAAAAGAAACGAATTGTTAAAAAAGGCAACTATTTACCATTTTTCCTAGATGAAAATATTATCATAGAACACAAAAAAGGGAATTTTTCTTAATATCGCTTCCAATTCAGTGACCAGGCATCGAAAAAGAGAACTTCTTGCAATGACAACCCTATGTAAAAATCATTAGATCGGATCGAAATTTGCACAACTTCCGCATCGTAAACTCTACATTTTCATAATTTTTTTGGAGTCTCTTTTTTTACTGGGAATACAAGGACGCATCTTCTCAAAAAAGATAATAGAAATTTCCCAAGAATATCTGATGGATTCGCTCAAAGAGGCAGCGATCATTACATTTGACCTGATCTGCCCGGACATCTTGAAGCTGGGATGGGAAAGAGTCCCAGTTGAAGAATACATTCCCAACCCGATGAGGTGCATTAACTGTAAGAGGCTAGGTAGGACATACAAAAAATGGTGGAAGAGTGTAGAACAATGTAGAGAATGCGGCTACTAAGAAAAACACGAAGCCTGTATCCGTAAGTACATTAGAAACTCATACCTCATACGACATAGAATGCCTTATTTATTGAAGACACAAGTCTGTAAATTTCATAAGAATTTTCCGAAGATGCACCACGCGTGAAGCCTGGCAAATTTTTAACAATAACTCCTACGTAAATTTGCTACAGCCTCGTTTGTTCTTGAATAGAAAACACACGTATGCAACATTATTAAATTCTTCCATAACATTAGATCCTAATACCAAAGACAGCAAGCATCAAAACAAAACCAAATATGCTGAAAACCAAATCATCTCGACATCGGCCGTTAAAAAACAAACACAAAACTCTCTCACAAAGTCAAATAACTTCACCCCAATCATCAACTTTAACGACCATCCAACAACAACAAATCAACTTGCAACAAACACACACAGTAATAACAATTCAAACTCATATACAAATTTTCAAGCAACATTTAATCAAAAATCTCTCACACCACCACAAACTTCATCCTCTCAAATAATCTCACAACACAACCAGAAACTACAACAACATCAACCGATAATTATCATGCAACAAACATTCCAGAAAACAGCAATACAAACACATATAAAAATTTTCAACCAACAATACACCAAAAACCTCTCACACCACCACAGAATTCACCATCCCAAACAATATCATACAGCACACAATCAGAACTTACAACAACACCAAAAAAATATGACAACAGAAACCGATAACCACAACCCAGAAAACATATTTGAGCAAGATGCTTTTTTCGGTGTTAATAAAGCAGATGAAAACTTGGCAGAAGAAATTATTATTGAGGACATTACTGAAGGGTTGTGTTTAAATTCTCCTCTAAGCACAACCAACAAATCGAATAAAAATAACTCACCTAAAACTTACACGTGCTTCATCTACCAGGCTTTCAAATATTCCACTACAACAATAACTATGATTACGCAAAAGCCGGCATTGCATTAATGGTTAAAAACAAACTTGAATGTCGTGAATTACTTTCCATTTACTACTGATCTTCTACTTCAAACCATAGTCATACGGTTTGATAAAGAACTTTTCATCACGAACATTTATAGGGAAAATGAAATTAACTTGAATCATGCGAAAACACGATACTATATATAATTAACACTATACCAGTTCTTAGCAATGCTCATCACATCTTGTTGGGTGACTTAAACTCACAAAATGTGATATGAGGCTTCGCTTCCAATTCACCTAACGGAAAAATACTGGATGAATTTGCCGACGATCAGGATTTAGTAGTCCTTAATGATGGCTCTCCTACCCTACTCAGTGCCAGAAATACTTTGACGGCAGTAGATATTTCCTTGGCCAGCGTGGATATTGTCCCTAACTTAACTTGAAATTGTCTACCTCTACCAAAAGTGGGAGACCATTTCCCTATTAAAATCACCAACAATATTGACATTACTAAGAAAAAGTTCCTTCCTTGCTTTCTTGAAAAAAAGAGCTGACTGGCAACTATTCAAGGAAAGTAGCTACTCAGTTTTCGGAGTCCCTTAACATTAATAAAGAAGCAGCCCAGATAAAACGAATTCTACGGAAAACTGCTAATGAAACAATTCCTTTAAGTCGAGAGCATAAACATAGAAATATCCCAGTTTGGTATAAAGACAAGAAGCTTGGAAGGATGTAGAGATAAAACCAATATTATAAATTATAAAAGGCTTTGTGCTATGGTTAAGACGGAATGTAAAATGGCTAAAAAAAAATTACATGGGAACATTTCGTAAATTCATTGAACCCTTTCTCTGGAACAAAGTCAAGAACATAATGTCACAAAACTTCCCCCATCTATACAAGCGACAATCACTTCTCACACAATCTAATGGTTTTGCAAAAATTTTGGTGCTCACTGACATCAGATAACGCATTTGACAGCATAATAACCGCAAAAAAAGAGAACTTAAATTGAAGATCTTCCACAAACAACAGCCAATTTAAGGAATTAAACAACAGAGTAGCACTATCCGAATTAGAGGAAACATTAAAAATGCTAAAGAGTTCCACTCCCACTCGGAATAAAATTACTTATTCAATGGTCAAATTTTAACCTGACGCCTTAAAATATCGTTTATGCCAGCTATAAAACAATATAATATTCACTGGAACCTTCCCACACGACTGGAAAATTGCCGTACTTTCGCATATCCCCAGTTGAAAAAACCCCCAGCCAGTTGGAGGGATACAGGCCTATCATTATTACCTTATTATTTATTATTCTTAAAAAAATAATTGCAAAACGCTTCTGGAAACTTACACGAATGGAAATATCAACGACACAACACGCCTTTATACCCGGGCATGGAGTCCACATCATATGCCATCAGTTGGAAGAGATACGACGTCATAACCTAAAAGCAAGCAAACACAGTAGGACTCTCTGTAGATATTGAGAAAGCATTTGATCGTGTAACATCATTGCCTGTTATAAAAGAGATTAATAAATGGGGCGTCCCTCGAGGTACACTAAACCTTATAAAATCATTTTTGCAAAGTCGCCGTCACGATTAAAATTTATGGTTTTTTCCACCACGACTTAGATAATGGAGTACCTCAAGGTTCCCCACTTTCTGTAGTGCTATACACTGTTTACGCCAACTCCCTAGCAAGAACGTTACAAAATTTACGGGGGATAGATTACGTGTATATATGCTGACAACATATTCGCGGTGGGATCAGGTGATCCAGGAAATGTCATTCAAAATCTTACCGAAATCGATCGGGCGATTGAAAACTGGACGAGTGAACAAGGTGCCGTCATCCCTGCTAATAAAGCCGAAATTCTTCACGTGTGTAGAAAGAGATGCTGTAATTATACTACAATTAATATCAGAAACGAAACACTCAAAATTACGGACCAAATGAGAATTTTAGGAATATTATTTACCAAAAATCTTGGAACAATCATATAAAAAAATTTGGTATATAAACTGTCAAAAATAAACAACGTTTTAAAACTTATATGCTGACGTACCAAAGGACCCCACATAGAAACGGTGCTTAATATCTGCAAATCCTTAACAACTGGATCGATACTACATGAAAAGAAATGTAAATAAAATTAACTTTGCAATAAACAAGTGCTTCAGAACGGCATCTTCCCTACTACGTACAACACCTCTAACAAATCTGAGAACCGAAGCAAACTATTCAGAGTTTGAAACATTACTAAAAATCCGCTTTTAACATGGCATCGAGGTCAATAACAACTGACAGCCTGCACAACGCCTTCTGGAACAAATTGTCATCATCAACAAATTCCTCGACGTCGGCCATTTCGAATATTATTTCACTTTTTAAAAAGCGAAACATATCCATTCCATATAAACCAAGTGAACCTTTTCATCCTAAGGCTTTTGTAGAGATAAATGACAGTTTGAGTTTCTTTAGCAAAAGTTCCTCTAATCCACCATGTTTTAAAACGATGTTTCTGGAAAAAATCTCCGAATTTGCCCCTGAAGTAATTTATTACACGGACGGATTCCGGGATGATTTGACCTCATACTCCATCATTAAGCAAAGTAGTTACACTCAATTTGAAAGTGTTAACTAAACTCGATTACCAGACCACACTGGTATTTTTACGGCAGAGATTTCTGTAATTAAGACTGCAATAAATTATTCCATTGCAAACGGGAAGAATCTGATATGCACCGATAGCCTAGGCGCTATAAGGGCGTTGATGAAAAATTTGAATGGAGCATATGACCATATGCTGCACCTTGAGAGTAGTAAAAGCGACATTATGGTTATCTGGATTCCAGCACACTTAGGTATTCCAGGCAACGAATATACTGATAGCGTCGCAAAATATGTACTGGATATACCGCAAATCACAGAAGTCCCATGTTTTCCAGGAAAATTAAAGAAAATTAATTAACAACAGTCTTGAAAAACACAATATTGTAGATACCTAAAACATAAAAAATTAACAACAAAATCAACATTTTGTATTAATTAATTATTATTTTTGTTGACTTCTTTATTAATTTCAATCATTTTTAAGTTTTCTGAATTACTTTTTTTCAATTTTTAGGGTTCCGTACACCAAAGGTGAAAAAAGGAACCCTATTGTTTTCGCTACCCTGTCCGTCTGTCCGTCACACGGTATTTTCTCAGGAACCGTAAGAGCTACGAACCTGAAATTTGGACAGTGTGTAGAACCTTGGCCACTACAACAATAAATACAAGAGAATTAGAAATTAAAGGGTGCTCCAAAACGAGCGACGAAAAATGTTAAAATCTCATGTAATATACATACAATTGTATGTACATATGTATATTGACACTTGAACTTTGTAAAATTAGTGTATTTTATATAGACTACAACAATAAACATTAAAATATTAAAAAATTTAAATTAAAGGGTGATCCATCAGTTAATGAAATTTTGACTATGTAATTTTGACAAATTGTTATATCTTGGAGACCTTAAGAGGTAAACTCTTGAATTTTTCAAAAACGGTAAAACTAAAAAAATCCGAATATTATAAAATTGCCAAACCGAAAAAAATCGCCAAAACCTGAAAAAAATCGCCAAAAATTTAAAAAAAATCGCCAATCGAAAAAAATCGACAAAATTAAAAAAAATTCTAGCATAAAAAAAATCACCAAATTCGAAAAAATCGTTTAAATGAAAAAAACGCCAAAAACCGAACAAAATCGCCAAAACGCGAAAAATGCGCATAAACCAAAATAATTGTTTATGTGAAAAAAAATCGCCAAAATGAAAACAAATCGCCAAAATTTAAAAAAAATCGCCAAATTTAAAAGAAATCGCCAAAACGAAAAAAATCGCCAAAATTTAAAATAAACGCCAAAAACCGAAAAAATCCTCAAAACGAAGTGTAAAAAATAAAAAAAACCATAAAAAAATCACCTATATGAAAAAACGCCAAAATTAAAAAAAATCGCCAAAATAAAAAAAAACTTCAAAAACCAAAAAACGCAAAAACGTGAAAAAAGTGCCAAAACTCAGAAAGCGCCAATAAATTCAAAAAACCCCCAAACTAAAAAAACGCTTAAAACCGAAAAAACCCAAAAACAAAAAACTATAGTTTATATTGTTCGTATTGAATTACATATCTCGTGCCCGTGCGCGGGTCAAAGTCGCACTTCACTGAATTTATTAAACATACTTGTTATTTTTTACTTCCCTTGTTATATTGAATTCTGTTATTTGTTATTTTTTTTCTGACAATATGCGCGCACATGGTCAAGTTACCCGGCGTTTAGTTTTATATATTTATTTTGTAAAATATGTCTCAAATAAATAAATAATTTAATAAACGATGAATTCGTTTTGTTTGGGACCGTCGAATTTTACACGTTAGTTTACATTTCTAAATATGTATATTTTAGAGTAGTGTGGCATTCATACTATTTAATGAAGATGATAATATAACATATATAAATATGTACATAGGCAAAACCAAAGTAAATTTATATAAAGTATACGCAAGTTACTAATTTTTTCTCGTATAGTGTTAATGCATGAATGTCAAAAGTTGTTTAAAATTTCCGTACGCCGTTTTGCTTTGTTATACACAATTGTGTGTAGTGAAAACGTATATGAAAAAGTTTAAATAACATTTTACTTAAAAAAGGTGTTGCAAAACATTAAAAATAATTATATTTAATTATTAAAATACATATGTATCTTTCATTATAATGGGTGTTTTTTATTGAGGTATAGAACTTTAAGTTGGCATCACTTTTTTAACTGGCGGCCATTTTGTCAGCTGTCAAGTGATTAATATTTAGTTTGGTTTGCCATTTCGTCATGAACAGGTTGACAAAAGAACAACGCTTGCAAATCGTGCAAATTTATTTCGAAAATAATGGTTCAGTTCGTGAAGTTTACCGCAAGATCCGTCCATTTTATAATCGTCCATCAGAGCAATTAATTCGATTAACCATGGATCGTTTTCGCACTACGTTTACTCTATGTGATAATACGCATCCGCAGAGACGTCGAACAGTGCGCACCGAAGAAACAATTGCCGCTGTAGAGCAAAGTGTTGAAGAGGACACGAATGAATCGATTCGCCACCGTGCACAGCAATTGGAGCTTTGTCCATCAACTTTATGGAAGATTTTGCGCAAAGATCTTGGCTTGCGACCTTACAAGATCCAGCTTGTGCAAGAATTAAAGCCGCGAGACCATGCAATGCGTCGTGATTTTGGTGTATGGGCCGCGAATGAGATTGATCTCGATGCTGATTTTTATCGCAAAATTTTGTTCAGTGATGAGGCTCATTTTTGGTTGAATGGCTACGTCAACAAGCAAAATTGCAGCATTTGGAGTGAAGAGAATCCATATGAGACCCTTGAGACGCCATTACATCCACAAAAACTGACTGTTTGGTGTGCTCTATGGGCTGGTGGAGTCATTGGGCCATACTTCTTCCGAAATAATGCTGGAGAGTCAGTTACCGTTAATGGAGACCGGTATAGAGCCATGATAACCGACTATTTTGTTCCCGAATTGGATGGCATGAATGTGGATGAGTTGTGGTTCCAACAAGACGGCGCTACATGCCACACAGCGCACGTCACAATCGATTATTTGGATTATTTTCTTTGGGGATATGTGAAGTCGCTCGTCTACGCCAACAAACCAGAAACGTTAGGGGACTTGGAAGCCAACATTCGTGGCGTTATTGCCAACATACGGCCCCATATGCTCGAAAAAGTGGTTGAAAATTGGACCTGTAGAATTGGCTTTATTCGAGCCAGCCGCGGCGGCCACATGCCCGAAATCATATTTAAACATTAATGTCATAAAATTATCCTTCCAATAAAGCCAAATTGATGGACACTAAAACGATTTTCTTGTGTTTTATTTCAATTCGAAGTTCTATACCTCTAAAAAAAACACCCTGTACTTATTTCACTTATTAAAGGTTTATCAATTAGTAAATTTACTTTGGTTTTGTCTATTCAAACATTTCCTTTTTGTTGTAAGCAGATCTGGGACTATTGCATTAGGTAAGCAAAGGCATTGACCATTTCCCCACACTAAACCAAATCACTTGCAAATGCAAATTAATTATATTAGCAATAACTTTGGTCATTATTGTGCATTTTTTACATTAAACTTAAATCTCTTCGAAGTATTAATATTGCACTAGCACCAAATCACATGGCAAATCAAATCAAATGCACTAATTTTGCATTATCACTACATACATTTGAAGAGTATTATTGCATTATCACTGAAACATATAGTGCAAAATAGAACTTAAATTTGTACATACATACATATGTATGTACATGAAAACATAAGTACATACATAAATATGTAAATTTTTTTCGCCACCCAAGACGAAAAATTAATTCAATACGTTTTTTTATAATTTTTCAAGAGAAATACAAAACTTGATTAAATTGTTCCAAGCTGTAATATTTTTCGTTTATAAATCACAATTTTTTAAGATATAGCTTTACAATAAAATACACGAAAACCTAAGTTCTGATCTTTCATTTGTATTTACATAAGTACATACTTACAAATATAGGTGCCCTAAATGTGAACTTTACTACATTTTTCTTTTTTTTTATTTGTGCTATCTGATAAAAATATGTTCGCGTTTAATATAATTATATTGTGTACAATATGTGATATTGCAATAATAAAAATTAGTGCATTTTCTCCCATGCAATTAGCTGCTAATGCAATATTAATCCATTACTTTTAAGAGGTTTTATTTTAGTCCAAAAACTATTGCACTACAAGCATCAAATTTAAATTTTCAATAAAATTTTTGTTTTTCAATCAGTGCTTATGAAAAGTAATGCAAGTTGCCCAGGTCTGGTTGTATACATATGTTTTTGAAATTCATCCATTATTTTTACACAAACAAAGCGCCTGTTGGTTTTGTGTTTTCTTAGTTGTTGTAGACTTGCATATACTTTATATAAATATACTTTGGGCAAAACCGTCTTCGCAGCTGTAGCGAGTTTCAAGCTTAGAGCATTAAACAAATACATTCACCATCTCAAGCTACCAACTTCAAAATATCAAGGATATAATACACATGTTTATATGAGGATGACTATTTTTACAACAACAAGCCAACAGGCTACAATTAAACTTATTTCTATTTTTGATGGCTACAAGTCAAAAAAAGTTGACAATATAGCAAAATATGTAAATCAAATTGGATCTTAAAAAAAGTTTTTATTTCGAAATAAAAAATAAAGTTACAATATTTTGATTCAAAGTACAAAAGTAATTATATTTTTATAAATTGAAAATAATGATAATGCGCGAATTATCAATTACAAAATGTAAAAAAAAACATAATATTGATTATGAATCCTTTAAACTGTAAGGATTGCAAAAAATTTACGAAGATGACTAAAATTCGGAAAAAGTTACCAACAGAGGTATAATAACAAAGTCTAATATTGTTTAAAAATCGGCGAAACTACTCGTATTAGAAACCTAAAACACATTCAAAAAGCCGCTTTTATTTCGAATTTTGCAAAAAAAAAAAAATGAAGAAGTTGAACAATTTTAAACAATATCGATCAAAAATTGCTAAAACTGTGAAGAATGTAAAATAATAGATGAACATCGCGAAAAAGGCGGAAATTCATAAAAAGTTGCTTACAGCGAGATAATAACAAATTCCAATTGTTGAAAAAAAACGGCAAAGCAGTGTGAAAATCGCCGAAGCCGTTAAAAATAAAAAATTTTGGTAAAAACGCGAAAAATCGCAAGTTATCAAGAAATTACTAAATGTATTAAATAAAGTAAAATTAGCAAAAATATTAAAAAAAAATTGTTTTTATATTTTTTAATAACATATACTATATTATTTTTATAAATGTGAAATATTTGAAAGCGGGACCACTGAAATATATATCGACGGCATTTATCCAAAATGGTTTATCTGCAGATTTTGTAAAAATGAGTTTTTGATGCCAAACTACAAACTATTCCCTGTAATACACTTTTGCTATGGTATTGTTACGTTTTTATCTGTTTAAAAACGCTTTTCCGTGGACCCGAAGATTTGCAAATGAATACAAGACTCAGTGTAATAATTAGGGTTAAGAATGATACAAGTTTTATTAACAAATACTCTTAAAACTAACTTAATCAAGAGCTTAAATACTAATACAAACTTAAAATACTGAATTATACACAAATATTCACAACTGGTTATCACTACGCCTTTCTCGCTGTAGTTTACGCACGTATCTTAGCTGGCTGCGCAAGTATTCACGTGACACCTCTGTGTCTGCTGCTCGTCACTTACGAGACTTACTCTGTCGAACCTCACAGTTGATACACTAATCTATTTGTCTGCCGCTCGTCACACACGAGACCCACTCTGCCGACACTCACGGTTGAAACGCCAATAACAACTCTCTGGCCGACACTCACAGTTGATACACCAATAACACTTGCTGGCTTTACTTACACCTTTACACACGTCTATTCGCTGCGCTGTTCCCTTTACCAGTCGACACGATAGACTCCACAATATCTCAAATCCACGACAGACTTTGCTGTCACTATAGCCTGTTCTATAGTTTCTTCAATTATCAACCCACGTATTGTAAAACTCAGACTGCTCTTAACTATCAACTCACTACTGTATCGCAGACTATTATTCACTCACAAATTAATTATCAACTGACTTGTTTACTCGCAATTGACTTGTTCGTTCTTCACAACTGACTTATTCACGACTGACTTGCCATTGGTTGCGTTACGCTTTTTATACTGTGCACCAATACCACTAGAAGTTTCAAGCATAGTCCAGACGATCATTATCATCTTAAATGTTGTTTACTAAGTGCCCAATTAAGTTCATGTGGTAACTATGTACATACATGTGTATATGCATACGTGTGTACATCATTAACTAAGCAATGTGTGGTGGTTGTTTACCTTTTGCCTTTCGTTTGAATTAGCATGTATGTATGTGTGTGTAAATATGCGAATCTTCTTAATAAGCAGACGCTTTTTGTTGTTGCTTTTGCTTGTTTACGTGTTACGCATGCTTATTTAGTTCTTTGCTACAGTGTTTGCACGCGAATATGTGTGTACGTTTGTTGCTTTAGTTAAATACTTCTAGATAGTTCTTTGCATTAACCCTGTAGGAATCTTTTTACGTAACAGTATGAATATCTGATTATTGATTTATTTGCGACTTATTCACATTTTTTGTTTGGTTTATCTACACACTTTTTTTTTAAAGCAAAATGGTTTATCTACAATGTATTTACGAAATTTTCATACCAGTCGTATATTAAGAATGTGTAAGAACGTAAAAATAATCTGGCTAAGTAGATCTTATTTTACCTCAGCTGATGAATTTTTTGTTATTTAAATTAAATTAAACCTGTGAATAAATACTTTTTGTGCTTGATTCGCCATAATTACACCTTGTTTTAAAATTTTATGAAATTACACCTTTTATTTGGATACCGCTTGGATTTTCTATCACTGATGCTGCTACGGCCTGCTGCCTTTTGTATTGTTCTTGATACATACTTTTGTCGCCATTTGTGGTTTTTGATCCTGCTTAATTTATAATATTATAATTTTGTTTTTCAACAATGGCCGGCAAAAAGTTGCTTGTTGCACATGTGATAAAGATATTGGCAAACGAGGTAGTGTACAAGGCGACATTTGTCTTCAATGGTTTCACCTGTGCTGTACAGACAGGTCTGAAGTTTTTTGCGCTTCCATGTCCAAGTAAGCTGGAATTTTTTTCAAATGCGATAAGTGTCGTGAATTACCTACGAATATCAAAGACATCGTTCAACATATGAACCAGTTGCATACAAAGCTCGATACTACATCGAACCATCTGGAGTTGCAGCAGGTGGAGAGTGAAAAGCTGATCGAAAGATCGATATGCAACCTTCGAGCCGAGTTTGTAACGAGACTTGAAAAGATTGACTTAGCAAGCTGCCAAACACGTACTCTACAACTGGATACCACAATAGAAAAAAATCAAAAAGCAAGATGCAGCAATCAATGTTGTCTATCATACAGCAAACAGGACCGATATTGTGATTAATGGTTTACCTGCTGCCACATCAAATCTTGAATATGTTGTTGTAAACTTGTGCAATATTTATGGTATAACCATAACGAAAACGATATCCAACACGTCTGTTTTATGAATAAAAGTAAATCGGTTTTGGTCAAGTTGAAATGTGTTCGTATACGCGACACCTTAATGGCAGAATATCACAAGACAAGAACGCTGAAGCTTAGCGATATAGTCAATGGTGATGTTCACTCTAGAGTTTTTGTCAATGACCACTACGCGCCTATGGTTGCCAAAATGAACTTCATGTGTAAACAACTGCTGAAGAAAAAGAAAATGAAAAAATTTAAAATTTACAATGCCGCCCAACCAAAAGTCACAATTTATTTTATATATGGGGCATCTGTTTCGAAGGATGTTTATGAATGTGAGACGCTGTTCGCGGATGCTGCCGTACAATATTTGTTTTGATGCTTCTAATTTTCATAAGCTGTCTACGATTTTTTTCTGGAATTTTCTCGCAATACAATCAACCAATACTCTTCTAGTTCCTTCTATTTATTTATTTTTAAATATCAATACTAACAAATATTTTTTAATTACATAAAAATTTTTTTTATACTAAAATTTTTTATTTTTTATTTTTATACATTTTATTATGTCATCTAGCTTAAACTTTGGACCAGATAACACTTACTCTCGCTCTAGATTATATAATCGTTCCAACGATTTCAATATAGGTCACTTCAACTGTCAAAGTTTCAGCATGTCTTCCAGGTTTACTTAACTGGATGAAATATGTAATATTTTAAATGGATGCCTTCTCGACGTCGTTGGTGTTAGTGAGACGTGGCTCAAACCACACATATCTTCTAGTGTTATCTCCGTGCCAGGCTATACTTTTTACAGATGCGATAGACCAGGGAGGGAAAATTCATTTTCAAATGAAGGCAGTCAAACCGGACAACGTGGTGGTGGTATTGGTATCTACGGTCACACTTGTCAAACATTTGCCCAAAAAAGCATAACCAACAAACACTAATGAAAAAAGTTTTGATGCAGACACTTGTTCATCAAATTAAACAGTTTCGAACACAATTAATAGACAATTTCATAGAATCCAACTTTATTGTTAACTCTTTAACTTGACAAACGTTTGTCTGAATTAAAAAATTTTTCATTAGCATTTGGGGGTTACGCTTTTTTAGGCAAATATTTGACAAGTGTGACCGTAGCTTAATAAATATAAAGGTAGGGCAGTCTATAAATTGACTGAGTTTGGTGTCTTTGAATCTCTATTCGCAGAAATCACATATACTAATATGAAGTTGCTCTTAGGTGTTGTGTACCTTTCCTGTGGCAATATTGATATCATGGAAAATCAGTTAGGTGATTTACTGGTGAGATACAAGGACATTGTAATTATGGGCGACTTTAATCTTAATTTGTTTAATACTGATAATAATGATATTGTACTGTCAACATGTCGGCGTTTGGGTTTGTTATATCGTCACAATAATCTACCCACCCACTATGTAACCTCTGGGTCCTCTACTCTGCTGGATTATTTCTTATTGAGTCCCGATATATCCGTTCATTTGTTCGACTAAATGCAGTGTCCTGCCATATCCCACCACTCATTCGTCTTTATGAGCATCACATATGCTACAAGGCGGAATAGTCAGTTTATTGAATTTAAGGATTATAACAATATTAACGTCTCTTCACTACAACACTACTTCCAACAATATGATTTTTCTAGCTTCTATGCTAACAGTGATGTTAATTCTCAATTGTCATCCCTCATGTCATGTGTACGTCATTTGCACATTCTAGTACCAACTAGAAAGGTCATGATCTCTTCTGATATAATTGGTTTAACACGCCGCTGATTAAATATCACATCTCGCTTCGTGATCTTGGTTTCATGGAGTATTTACGAAACCCTTCACCTGATAACTGGAGATGCTACTGTAGAGCTCGTAACAAATCGAAATCTGTTATCTGCAATGTAAAGCGCAAAACACACAGTAATATCTTATAAAATCTTGCCACCAAAGGTATCTGGAGAGTACTTCGGCAGAATGGTCTGTATGATACAATACCTGAAGAAGATCTTTCTTCCGATGCACTGAATACAGACTTTTCCAGCTGTAAAACTATTGATTCTTTTAATCCTTTTCACATTAGTTTTCCTAGTAATCGTTTCTCGTTTCGAAGCATTGTACTCGAAGACTTATGTACTACACTTTCTAAAATTAAGTCCAACGCTGCAGGTCATGATGACCTTCCTCTCAAGTTTGTTAGACAACAACTCTTATTCTTGTTCAACAATATAATCAATAGTTCTCAATTCCCTATGGATTGGAAAATTTCAAATTATTCCTATTAGGAAAAAAAATTCAGGTGAGATTAGGCCAATATCACTTGTTCCAGTTTTGTCCAAGATATTTGAACATGTTATAAAAGATCAAATATTACAATTCTTAAATCAAAACCTTTTGCTAAACCCGTATCTGTCAGGCTTTCGTGAAGGATATAGCACAACTTCTCTACGATTCTATTAGAAGAATTGCAAAAAAGAACGACGTATGTAGCTGTTTTGCTTTCCTTAGATCTATCAAAAGCTTTTGATAAGGTTAGTCATGCTATTTTAATCAACAAACTTTGCACATATTTTGATTTCTCTATATCTGCTAGCAGATTAATATATTCTAATTTATCAGGTCGCTCACAATATGTTCAATGCAGGGCTATGTTATTGGCCCCTTACTATTTATGATATATATGAATGAATTCGTTGCTCTACTTAACGACTTTGAATGCGATGCATTCGTTTTTACCGACGATATACAACTATTATTCAAGGGTCACACACAGCTTATAGATGTTTTCGAGCATGATATTAACACCTTGTTGTTTCACGTTGGATTAGTAACACCAAACTTAGTATAAATTCTTCTACGACCAAAGTGATGATTTTCAAACCGCCTAGTGCTGCGATTAGCCTGTCTATCACGATCGATGGTCAACCTATTGATTTTCTCGATCGAATGAAATGTCTTGATGTTTTACTAGACAACATTCTTAGTTTCGGACACCATATTAGTGGACTAATTTCTAAAATAAACTTCACTTTAAAGAGATTATATGCTATGAATTTATACCTGCCATTACATATTAGAAAGAGCATAGCTCACTCCTTATTGATGTCTAATCTATTGTATTGTATTGAGGTATATTCTGGTTGTAGCGCTGAAAATTTAAATATATGATAGAAACCCACAGCTTCTATTCCCCATTAGAAATCGTCTTATTTATGAAAAATCATTTACTGTACGAGTCGCCAAATGTTGGAACTCATTTCCACGAACTTTAAGAGCATTCAATCTTACACGTAATTCATTCAAAGGTAAACTTGTTGAACATTTCTCACAATTGAACTGATGTATATTCTGAATACATATAGCTAAATTCATGCGCAATATATCTTCCAATTTATATACATATGTACATAGTAGCAGTTAAAGTGTTGCATTTGTATAACTGTTTGTATAGCCAAAGCAAATATACCATGGTATGTACCATATAATTGTAGTGTGAGCGACAGAACTAGTATAAGAGTTATTGTGTGTGCGTGCTTTTCCAAATTACAATACAATTAAAAAGAAATAACAATTGTTTATTGTATTCCTGCTGAGGAATTGTTTGTATCTGTTTTTGCTCAAAAATACTAGTTGTAACACAAATATATGAAAAAAAGCACTGTTGAAACAAATACATGATAAGCAGATGCACGTGCGCACGTTCGTAAAGTTTTTGTGGCGCAAACAAGGCATTCGTATTGTGTGTAACTTTTTTTTTATTTGCAGCTCATGTGTTTCATATATCATTTACTTACATACATATGTATGTATGTGGTTGCATGAACAATCGCCCAAAGAACAATTGCCCAAAGCACCAAAATGAACAATCGCCCAATGTTTTTGGGATTTTATTCATAATGAACAAAGACCCAAAAAAAGTGCAAATCGCCCAAAATTTTGTGAAAATCCCCTAAATACAAAATGAACGATCGCCCATTAATTTGGGTCATTATTCATTATGTCAAATCAGCCGAGATTACGATCAACAAAATAGCTGAATGAACAATCGCCAATAAAAAAATCGCCCAAACCACATAAATGAACAAACGCCCATAAAAATTAAACAAAATTTGGGCGATCGTTCATTAATTTGGGCTGTCTAGAAAACACTATTTGGCAGGGAAACTTTGCAAGGCAGAAAATCTTTATTATGCTCCGCCGTTTCGGGAAATACCATGGCGGAGAAAATCCTTAAGCCCGGCCGAAGGCCGACAGTCTAGAAAACACTATTAGGTGGGAAACTTTACAAGGCAGATAATCTTTATTATGCTCCGCCGTTTCGGGAAATACCATGGTGGAAATAATCCTTAAGCCCGGCCGAAGGCTAGCAGTCTAGAAAACATTATTAGGCAGAAAAATTTTGCAAGGCAGAAAATCTATTAGAAAACACTATTAGGCAGGGAAACTTTGCAAGGCAGAAAATCTTTATTATGCTCCCCCGTTTCGGGAAATACCATGGTGGAGAAAATCCTTAGCCCAAAAACATTGGACGATTGTTCATTTGGATGATTTGACATTTTCCTCCACACAAATATTAAAAAAGCTTAATATTCACTATTTTATATAAAACATAAATGTACAATTGCCCAATTTGGGTCATGGTACATTTTTGTACAAATTTAATAATGTCAAAACACCCAAAACCAATGAACAAACGCCCAAATTTACAAAAACAATTTTTTGGGCAATTGTTCATTGGGTGATTGTTCTTTGGGCGAATGTTCGTGCAACCTATGTATGTATGTAAATGCAGAAAAGGCTACACACATTCGTATTGTGTATAATTTTTTTTTTGTATTTGCAGCTCATGTGTTTCGTGTGTCATTTTACTTTTATTTATTCATTCGTCATCCACGTAAATTTTTTCTCAACGCAACCATAATGTACATATGGAAGAAGCAGTTTTATGTATCTTATTTGTTTTAGAAAAACAAATACAAACAAATGTGTTGTTCTCATTTGCTCATTGACCAACCATACAATAATTGCTTAAAAAATCCAAATTATCAACTAGTAACAGAAACGCTAAATAACATATTTGTTTATACCGAAACCAAATTATTCTTACGTTATACTTGTAGTCGACCAACTGTGATACAAAAGATTTTTTTTATTTTTTTTTATTCTTTTAATACATTTATTTATTTATTGTATCTTCAATTATGAACTAACAATAAGTATTCAAATCTTAAATCTAAAATATAAGTATTAGGCCGGACCACTATGGGACATAAACTTAGTGATAGTTATAAATAATACATGATAATCAAAAAAAAAAAAGAGAAAAAAAATATTTTCAAGCAATCCCATCTGGAGTGTTGAGTAAAATAGCCCTTATGTCCTTCTTTTTCAAGCGAATGTGGCCAGTAAAATTCAAGATGTTACGAGCAAGCGAATTAGGATGTGACTCGAGTTTTGTTAAATATTTGCCTGCGTATTTTGCTATTACTTCAATCACTAGTGGCATATTCAAATCACGATGTATATTTGAATTCTTAATGTACCATGGAGCCGATGTTATTAACCGTAAAATTTTGTTTTGCCTTCGTTGGATTCTCTCGACGTTAGAAGCTGAAGCAGTGCCCCATAACTGAATTCCGTAGCACCATATTGGCTTCAAAAAAAAAAGAGACTTGTATAATAAAAGTTTGCAGTCTAGGCTGAGTGTTGAATTTCTACCAATCAGCCAATATATCTGAGTTAGTTTAAGTTTCATTTGTATTAGCTTTGAGTCAATATGGTGTTTCCATGTAAGTCGTCGATCAAGGTGTATACCAAGGTATTTTACATGTGAATGCTGAGGAACAACTTGATTGTTGATTCAAATTGGGGAACAAGTATCTCTACGCAGGGTGAATGTTACCTGAACACACTTTTGCTCGTTTACCTTAATTCTCCATAATTTTAACCATAGTTCCAGTTGTGTAATATGTTCTTGTAGATATCGCGAAGCCTCATGAGGATTTTCGTGCATACTTAAGCAGGCTGTATCATCGACAAACGTAGATGTATGGATATTACTGCTCAAAGGCATATCACAAGTATAAAACAAATACAAAACTGGCCCCAGTATGCTCCCCTGTGGCACACCGGATGATATAGATTCGGGCACAATCATGAATTCTCCTTCCACAACCGTGAACTTCCGGGAAGTAATGTAACTTTCTAATAAATTCACCAAATTTATTGGTAGATATGATTTTAATTTTAAAATTAGACCTTCATGCCACACTTTATCAAATGCCTGCGAATCGTCAATAAACAGTGCAGAACAGTACTTCTTTTCTTCAAATGTTCTTCTTATACATTGAACCAATCTATGCGTTTGTTCAATGGTGCTATGTTGACTTCTAAAACCAAACTGATGGTCTGGGATGCACCCACTACCAATTAGAATTGGGGAAAATTTTGACATGAGCAGTTTTTCGAAACGTTTTGACATTGTTGATAGCAGGCTTATTGGCCTATATGATTCTGCCTTGGTCAGATCTTTGCCCGGCTTTGGAATCATTTTAACTTTGGCAAGCTTCCAGCTGTGGGGATAATACTCTAGTCGTAAAATGGCATTAAAAATGAATAACATGATTCTAAATGCAATACGGGGCAATTTTATTAGCATTTGGTTACTAATTCCATCAATACCCGGTGCTTTCTTCGGGTTGAGTTCAGCAATTAGATTTTGTACATCACACATTTTAAATTTTATGGGTCGAGGGGGTAGCGCAACTACACTCGGGAAATCAACAACACCAGTACATGTGTTTGGGGTAAATACGGATTTTAAATGCTTTGCAAACAAGTTACCTTTTTCAATATCACTCCTGGCCCAAACTCCGGTAGAAGTGCGCAGAGGTGGTTTAAACTCAACGGGTGTTTTAATTCTTTTCGCAGCGCGCCACAAAGAATAATTAGATGCTGGTGTGACCGAGATTTTCCAGATAGTTTTTAAGAGAAGCGGTTTTTTCATATGCAAGCAGTTCTTGGAGTCTTTTAGTGCACTCTTTTAATCTAGTTTTATTTTGGGGTGATCTGTGCTGTTGCCATTCTCTTCTAGCTCTTCTTTTTGCACATACGAGAAGTTCAATATCTGTAGAATATATTCTGTTAAACCCAGTCTGCGGATGGGAGGAAGTGGCATGTTCAGCTGCCTGCTTAATATTTTCGTTAAGATTAGCAATATTAGATTCAATATCGTCATAAGTTCTTAGCTTAATGTTTTCAGTGCAATGACTACTAAGATATTTTTTGAATCGCAGCCAATTAACACGACTGACCATTTTCACATATGGATGAGGTAGAGCACTTCTCAGTGGGCTACAGATTGTAACGATCGTGGGAGAGTGATCGGACGATAGATCTAGGGAAGCTTCGACGTGAATTAATTCCCTAGAAATATTTTTCATGACGCCAAAATCTATAGTATCCGGAATTTTATGTATGTCAGTAGGCCAGTAAGTGGGCTCCCCACTCGAAATGACGTCCAAGCCCATTTTTGAAATTGTGTTGAACAACGCTCGTCCTCTAGGTGTGATAAGACGCGAACCCCAGAAAGTATGTTTTGCATTATAGTCTCCTGTTGCTACGAAACAAGGGCCAAGAGATTTGTAGAAATCCTCGTATTGATCCCCAGTAATTGCGAATCTAGGAGGGGAGTAAATTGATGATATGACAAAATTTGTGCAAAAATTTTCGATACAAATATTCGTTGCTTGTAGATGTTCTTCACAAATGTTGTCAAGAATATAATGCTTGAGTCTTGACTTTATTAAAATTGCTGATCCCCCGCAAGATCTTCCTCTTGGGTCCTTTGAATCATATAAAATGTAGCCATTAATTTTGAATAGGCTTCTTGAAGTCAAATGAGTCTCAGAAACCAACATTATATCAATATTTTTTTCCGTGAGGAAGTGCTCAAGTTAATTTTTATGTTGGCGAATGCCGTTTGCATTCCAGAAACTTATCTTTAACGTGTTCATGGCTTGTTAACTAATGCTTGAAGCAGTGTAGACTGCATTCGTAGCATTTCTTGCATCATGCTAGTCATATTTGTTGTAAAATTATTTATAGTCAGCACAAGATTCTCAATAGTAGCTTAAAGACGACTAAAATGAAAGCTTGAGTTTTCATTCGTTGAATTATTTTGAGGCGGAATATTTTGTGTGGGAATATAACTAGTCTTAGCTGCATCGGCATACGATACACGTGAAGTGACAGGTTGGCTCATTTGAGCAAAAGTGGCGGAGTAAGCGTTTGCTGTTTGAGCTGGAGCTAATTTAGGTTTTTGCCCCATAGTCTGCTTAACGAAATAATATACAGGACATCCTCTGCAGTTAGCGGTGTGATTACCTCCACAATTACTACATTTTTTTCTGCTAGATCTTAAGGCTTAGTACAACCAGCAGTACCGTGCAATTCACCGCAGATAACACAAACTGAAGGTAACTTGCAGTATGTTTTTGTGTGACCATATTCTTGACAATTATGGCACTGTACGGGTCCAGAACGCTTGTGTGGTTCTTCAACTGTTATTTTTCGGTATAAGAGATATTTTAAATTGTAAATTGGATGAGTCTCGCTTTTTTCAATTTTATATCGTTTGGCTCAAGTTCGACGCGAAATAGAGGTTGAGGAATCTTCTCCCTATTTATTATGTTAGAAAAATTTTTTACCTTAAATCCCTGGAGGACGAGTGCAAATTTTATTTCTTCGGGAGCAACATAGGAATCGATGCCCTTCAATACGATCTGCAGGCCTTTAGCACTTTTAAGCTTATATGTGTAGAAACTTTTCTTACTTTTCTCAAATTCAGTAATCAGTTTGCGAAAATCTTTTTCTTCATAAATTTGAATTTTGGTTTCATCAATGTTACCACGTTTTATTGGAACGATGTGAAATTTATTCTCACCAATGACTGAAATTAAATTTTTTATAAGAGCGTTTGAATTTTTTTTCCCTCAAATAGATTGGAGGCGGCTTGAATGTTTTGTTCGTAGATACATCGGGTTCGTTGTTGTCAACTTGTAATATTTGAAAATGATTTTGACGGTTAATAGAGGATGCGCTGTTATCCCTAGACATTTTTGGAGCAGATGAAATTTTCGAAGACTTTGGGCTTCGTCCGCGCTTTACCACTGTTATATATCTGTCCATTCCCACTTGGACCTTGGGTTTTGGGCTGCTCTTAACTTCAGTAAAAACTTGGTTAAGTGATGACCACGAGCCCGAAGCGAATGATATCGCTGAGTTATATGTAGAAGTACTAGGAAACGGTAATGTTAACGAATCACTAGTTGGCATTGGACAAAGCGAAGTTGATCGCTGACGAAAAAGTGGCCTCGCCGTTAAAAAAAAGTCTACTATCAGATTTCTTATTTATTTTGTTATCATTAAGAGCTTCAAAGCTTTCAGTAAGTCTATCATCAGATTTTTCATTTTTATTATTTTCATTAAGAGCTTCAGAACTCACAGTAAAATAGGCATTTCTGCCATTAGAACTCACTTCACAGTTATTTGTTTTTGAAGTACTCATATAGAGTATTCCTCAAGGGCACTTTTGTTTGTTTGTTTGTTTGTTTTTTTTTATTACGGTTTTTTTGTTTTTGTTAATTATGACTATGTAAAAAAAATATTAGCAATGCAAATAAAGCTAACAATAACAATATGTATTCCGAATATTTTTTCGTACAATTTTTTTTTGTTTAGTATGAAATAAAAACTCCGCTAAATCGACTGTTTACTATGAATGTACAACGAGAACTCGTGTGCCAATTTTGTTTTCTTTGTTTCTCAACGGATTTCTATTAATTATTCTTCTGTTTAAAGTATTTGATACTTATCTTTCAAACAAGACATACTTTTTGTAAATCAGTCAATAAATGACTATGGCTGGGTTTACATCTGTGTGTCATGTGCCACACAAGCGTAAAAATAACGTAACCAACCAATTACTAATGAAAAACTATTTGATTCAGACATGTATGTATTAAGTTAAACAGTTTCATACATAATTAATAGACAATTTTATAGAATCCAACATGATTGCAAACTGTTTAGATCAATAAATACATGCCTGAATCAAACAGTTTTTCATTAGTAATTAGTTGGTTACGCTTTTTTGGGCAAATGACACACAAGAAATGCCAGATGTAAACTCAGCTTAAGTTATAGTGGTTGAAGTGTAAAATTTTTTTTTCTCATTACCAACTTAGAGCCTGGCGAAATTTTTTTGAAATGTGTTTTTTTAACACTTCAACCACTATAATTTAGCCATTTATTGACCGATTTACATAAAATTTGTCTTATGTGAAAGATAATATCAACTCCTTTAAAATAAAACTCTCTGAATTTGAAATTCTAAAAAAAAAGTTTGTCTCCATATTTACCGTTATAAAATCACTTTCCGAAGTTATCTAAAAAACCAAAGGTATTTTCGTTCTCTGTGGACTCCAAGAAAAAAGAATTGCTACATGAGAGCCCCTGAATAATTTTGGCGGTGCACAGTGTCAAGTAAATAAAATAAAAAAAATAAAAATAATTATTTTTTAATGAATTCACATTTTCTGATGAATATTAATACATACGTTGATTTGAAATATTATTAAATATCATATTGCTTGCACTGTTGCCTCTCTAACAAGTGACTGTCTTTAACTCACTCTCTTTTTTTGGTGCTGTTAGTAAAAATCAATAAAAATTCTTACTGTTGTTTGATTGTACTGTATAGCAATCCAATAACTCACAAAAGCATGTTGACTAGATGAAGTCTTAAGTTAATAAAACATGGCGTATTAATTAATAGTTTTTCTCGTATTAAAACAATTTATAAAATAAATATTATAATATTATATTATATGTATATATAATATTATTATGTTATATTACTATATTATATTATAATTTAATTTGAAATTTATTTGCTGGAGGTTGAGCTTGGTCTATATGCATTTCATTATTGTTGTAACAAATCATCAGTAGACTTCAACCACACATTTTGAACCACCAGCAAATTAATTTCAAATTAAAAATATACTTATGACAATATGTGGAATAATAAATTTCTTGAATATTATATTATAATATAATATTATATAAAACTGTATTTGTCAGAAGGGATTTTAAGAAGTATTCAAAACAATCATACTGATTCTTTGCTTTAGTGAATCATATGAATGAATAGAGATTGCAAGCAGTGGCATGCATTTATTAACAACAGTCTCATTGATATGAATAATGCAATAGCATCATTCATTATTTTAATGTTAAGTGCTAGCTCAATATTCATTTTACAAAATATGCCGTTTGATTCGTAATCATGCAGATCACTTTTACGCATGTGTTATCGTCGCTATCTCATTGACGACTAAATGAAAGAGAATAAGAATGTGCGTGATTTCATTTTGCACAATTGTGCTATGAAACTGACATCAATGATTTATACCATGCAATAATGTCATTCGAACAACAATTATTTAAATATTCGAAGAATTTTTTGATTTTTAATTTTTGTTCGAAGGATCAAAAATATTTAAGTTTAGAATAAAGAATTATTGGAATATTTTTTGTCGAATAATCAAATAATTTCCTTAACTATGTAATCCAGAAATATTTCATAGCTTTTTAAGCATTCATATGACTAAATAACGACATCGACGTCACAAAAGCGTACGCAACTACATATTTAGTTTTAGTTAGTTTTTACGACTATTTTGTGATCAAAGTATTGCGGCGAGAGAAAATTAGTTGACGTTTCTGAAGTAAATGATAATGAGTGTTTTTTTTTTTGGAATATATGATAATGTTTTATTAACTGATATAAAAAGTCAATCAATAGTAAAAAAATTCATGTTTTTGAAGCAACAAGCCAATAAAGCGCATCATAACTCGCTTTAAAATATGAGATTGCTTAGAAGCAGTGATAGTTATGTACATATATGAAGCAAACTATAATAATTAGGGAATTCACAATGAGTATATTAATATTTTAATGTGGCAATATTGCGCCATCTTAATTCTTTCATTGTGAGCAGGTAACGATATAAATACGCATTCTGTGTATATCAAAGTCAGGCAAACACACAAACATCTTTATAGTATTTAAATATTAGTGTATAATATGAGAGAGCCCCAGGGGCAGCAAGCAAGTAAGAAGCATGGTATCATAAAAGGTAAGCCCAGAGCCGTCGTTTCAAGCCGTCGCGCATTACATAAACTTTTACGTCCCTCAAATGTAGTTAGACTGTGAAATATGCATTGTTTATTTTAATTTGCGAAAAACATTTCCATCATAAATGTAAAGTTATATATATAATTTTCTGCTGCAAGAATATTGTTTTATATAAAAATGTTCTTTTAAAAAATTGATTGCTTGTAGTAAAATTTTTTGCTTCGCCGCCGCAGCAATTTTTTCATCATCTTCTTTTTATGCTGAAGCGAATTTGTTAAAAGTTTACATTGTCAAAAAAGATATCATTTGGCACAGCAGAAAAATTATTTTTTTTCCCACAGCAAATATTTTTTTACCATAGTACTTTTCTACCGTTTGGCACACGCCCATAAAAAACAAAGAACTTGCAAGACCATATTAAAGTATTAAAATTTAAACGTTGCAATATTAAGACATATTTCAAAATGCTGTAACCTTGGCCGCTACAACAACAAATTCCTGAGAATTAAAAATTAAAGGGTGTTCCAAAACGAGCAACAAAATTTTTTTTAAATCACATGTAATATACATATAATTGTATGTACATATTGTTTATTGTATTTTTATATAGACTACAATTAACACTAAAATTTAAAAAAAAATGTTAAATAAAGGGTGGGCCATCAGTTAATGCAATTTTGACAACTTGCTACATACATCTACATACGGTTGCCAGTAAGAGGTAAACTCTTGAAATTTTCAAAAACGGTAAAATTAAAAAATTTTAAAATTATAAAATCGCCAAACAATTTAAAAAAATCGGAAAACAAACAAAAATCGCCAAAATTAAAAATAAATTTTAACACTAAAATAAATCGCCAAATTCCAAAAAATCGCCCAACCCAGCTAAAAAATATGTATAGAGCATATATGATATCCCATATATGGTTCGGATCCGAAAAATGAGTGTATATGGGAATATATGATTATATATATTGATACATTTTCATACATGTTTGTGTAAATTCCCTCCACAGTATGGAAAGTTCGTATTCATACACTCTTGATTCAAAAAAGCGAACTGATGTACAATAAATTAAATTACTAAAATTAAATTTTTTTAGACTTGAGAGAGAGGTTGTATTTAATGAAACAAATAATTCCAAGCGAACTAAAAGTCATTTCATTCATCAAAAGGTGAATCAATTATTTAAAAAACACATAAATCATGTTCGTACATAACATTAAGCTTAAGAAATCAGATTAAAAACTAATGCAATTAATTATAAAAGAAAAAATTATCCGTCTAACAATAGTTTTCAATACAGTAAAATGAACTTTGTTTCTTATCTAGAGAATTTTGTTATTTTATAATTATTCTTTTGATTATTTAATATATTAAATGGGGCCACAATGTATAAAACCATACAAGAATGGTTTTTTTGTAACAAAAAGTTTTTCTTTTTTAAACGTTGAGGGCACGCATATAAACTTTGCATACCGTATGTATTTTCTAATGGATTTCCAATTCAGCAGTGATAAAATTCCAAGCTTTTTTGATTGCAAAAACGATATTATGTGAGATATCATGTATGCATACATTCTTATATGGCTCCATATATAAAATCTTATATTTATATATGGATCCACATATGAAGAGCTTCATAATTAAATTTTCATATATGAGCTCATATGTTATAATACATTTCATATATTAGTCCATATATTAGTTCATATACATATAATAGTTTTGCCATGTATACTCCCATATATTTAAATACCTGAATTCATACATATTCATATATAGTTATATACATTCATATATTAAAAATATATGGATCATATATAATTTTTTTTAGCTGGGAAATGAAAAAAATCGTCAAAAAGCCAAAAACCGAAAAAAAATCGCCAAAATGAAAAAAGTGCCAAAACTAAAAAAGGCCCTAAATGAAAAAATTTGCCAAAATGAAGAAACGCAAAAAACCGAAAAAATCGACATAAATATAAAAAAATCACCTAAATGAAAAAAAATCGTCAAAATTTAAAAAAACGCAAAAACCGAAAAAAATCGCCAAAACGAGAAAAAAGAGTGAAAACTAAAAAAAATGCCAAAATGAAAACAAGTGTCAAAAACCGAAAAAATCGCCAAAACAAAAAAAATCGCTGGTATGAAAAAAAGTTGTCAAAATTAAAAAAATCGCCAAAAACGAGAAAAAAAAGTGCGAAAATAAAAACGCCAATCAAACTAAAAATAAACGCCTAAAACCGAAAAAACCTAAAAACGATAAAAATGCCACAACTATATTTTATATAGGGTATTCTTGGCATATACATATTTACATATTTTTATATGTTCATATATCTATATAAATACAAGTTTGTAATATAAAGAAGTTAGTAAATAAAGAGACACTGAATTAATTACATTACATGGCGCAGTCGTCAGCGAAATACAAATGTTATCAAGGAATAAAACAAAGCATTTGAAAGAAGAAATACAAGTAGACCAAGAATATACTGGAGAAGATTTTGCAGAAACAGAAAATAGAACTAAGATGGATTTCTTTAAGCCGGTTAACAGCCTCATTTTGGAAGGAAACATTGCGGAGAATTGCAGAAAGTTTCAACAGAACTTCAGAGATATTCCTGGAAGCAGCAGATCTTAATACTCATGATACAATTATACTAGGTAGATGCACAAGCCCAGCCTGTTACTGTATACATTGCATATAATTGTCAAACTTTGTTTACAAGCTGCAAAAATGTTAGTGTGTGTGTGAATAAAATGATTACAGTGTTGCCAATGTATGGCTGTGTCTCCAATTACAAATTGAAGAATATTACACTACACATATTTTGTTTAGGTTAAAATTAAAACAAAAATAAATAAAAATATAACCCAAAGTAGAATTACACACAGATTATACAAGAATTTAGTTATATAGCCTACACATGTGAGTAGAAATTACACACTCTCTAACTGCACCCAGATTGGCAACACTGAATAACTATAATCATGCAGGAATGCCGCGTCTGCAATTGTACTTTAGTTACCCTATAATTGTTATTTTTATAAACAAAAGACAGTTGTTTCTGACAATTTTTCATTTGTTTATACCAACAAAATGCATGTTTTTTGGTGTTGTATTTTTGTTGTATTTCTGCATGTACCTAGTATAATTTTATCATGTTAAACCAGACAACAGAAAGGTGGCTGAGTTTATAAATGCAATTAGTGAAGAAGGATTAGAGCTATTTCAAACATTCAATTTAAGCACAGATCAGCAAAAATGTTTCAAAGATGTGTTAGCTGCATTTGGAAACTTTTTTGTGCCAAAAAAACGCGTTGCGTACGAAAGATTTTTATGTTTTTCACGAAGTCAAAAAGAAGGTGAATCGTTTGATAGTTTTTTAGTTGATATAAAAAAGTTGGTTAAGTCGTGTGATTTTGGTGAGCAGCAAATATCGTTAATGAGAGATCGAATAGTGCTTGGAATAAATAACAAACGTTTACAAGAAAAACTGTTGGAAAAAGATGTCAAATTTGAAGAAGCTGTGGAGATATGTAGAGCTGTAGAAATAACTGATGGACAAACAAAAGTAATACAGATGAGAGCTAATGAGGGTAATTCAGTAGCTGCCTTTGAGGGTGTAGTGCATCAAATTAACAAAGCAAAAGAGGAGAGTAGTTTCAAAAATAAATATGTAAAAATCAGAAAATTTTTATGAATAATCAAAATGATTCATTTTTGTGTAAAAGATGCAACAAGTATCATAAGCCAAGACAATGTCCACCTTTTGGTAAAAAAAAATGTAGTAAATGTGATAAAATTAACCATTTTGCTAGCTGTTGCAATCTTAAATCAATATCTTCTATAGATAATTTTGATGACAATAATGATATATTTTACATAAACATGATTTCAGATAAGAAAAATAAAAAATGGATGCACAAATTAAAGATCGAAAACAATTTTATTGAAGTGAAATTGGATACAGGTAGTGACGTAAAAATTTTACCATATAAGGTTCTTCAAACAATAAAATGCGATGTCAAAATCAATCCAACATATACGGTACTAAAAGCCTATGGTGGCCAACAAATCAAGCCTAAGGGAGAATGTTTTTTGAAATGTTTTTATAATGAGAAAAGCAGTATTGAAAGATTTATTATTATTAATGAAAACCTATGTTCAATACTAGGTGCCGATGCAACAATAACAAAAGAACAGTTTATAGAGAACAATATATGTAGATGTTTTTAATGGCATAGGTACATTCCCAGGTCAGTATAAAATTAAACATCAGAGAACGCAATTCCAGTAGTTAAACCGCCTAGGAGAGTTCCACAAAAATCTGAAAAAACTCATTAGACGTGATTGTGAATAAACAGATAATTTCAAAAGTAAATGAATCCAGAGATTGGGTACATAACTTTGTAATAATAGAAAAACCCGATGGTACTTCGCGATTGTGCCTTGATCCCAGAAATTTAAATAAACATGTCATAAAAGAACAATACTTGATACCAACTTCGGAGGAAATTTTGCCAAATTTAAAAAATTCCAAGAACACTATCTAGACTTGAAAGAAGGTTTTTATAAAGTCGAACTAGACAATGAGTCAAGAAAATGGTGTACCTTTTCCACACCCTACGGTATGTTCCAATTCAACAGATTACCATTTGGCTTTTGTACAGCACCAGAAATTTTTCAAAAGAAAAATATAGTAATTTACGGACAAACAGCAAAAGAACATGATGATGCACTTAACAAAGTTATAAACAGAGCAAAAGAATTAAATATTAAGTTTAAACCCAGAAAACTTCAGTATAAAGTAAAAGAGATCTATTATGTCGGTCACAAGTTTATCGAGAACGGAATGTTACCTAGCACAGACAGAATAAACGCAATTAAAAAATTGAGAGACCCAAGCAATAAAACAGAACTACAAAAGTTTTTAGGGTTAATAAATTATGTCAGATCATTCATTCCAAATTTGGCAAAAATAACATCACCCCTAAGGGAACTTTTGAAAAAGAATACAATTTTTTTCTGGCAAGAAATTCATTCTGATACTGTTGTAGTGTACCTCACTTACTGCAAATCACTGTATCATAGTTTATTTGAATTGCAGCACAGTTCATTTGAATAGTTAAAAAAACGCTTACATTATAAAATTTAAATCACACACTTTTATTTTCATTAATAATTTATGTTATTATAGCAAAATTAAAGATATAAAAAACACAAAATTTTAACAGCCGTATTCATAAAAAAAAGTTGATTGAGGTTTAAAAACCATATTAGTTAAAAAACATTTTAAGGCTAAATAAGGTTTTTTAAATATTGGTATTCATAATCAGTGTTTTAACTAAAAATCAATTAACTTGCTTTTTTAAAAATATCGTGGCAACACTGTATTATCTATTTGTCACTTGCATCCTAGTTCTGCTAAACAACGATTATTAATTCACAAAGTACTCGTATCTGTATTTGTTTTTTGACCATTTTTGAAAAAATATTGCTTTTATATATAAAAAATGTGTTCCAACTCGTCCAAATTTAAAAAAATAAAAATAGATTACAGCGAATCTTTCTTAAAAGTGCTTATTATATGATTTTTTTTATTGCAGATTAGGAAGCACTAGAATAACGAGTTTTATTTTATTTGTTGTGAGTTTTTATACATCACTATAATTATTATTTTTATTTTTCTTTACACCTACATTGAGAAAAGACGAAATGGGAATGGAAAGCTGATTGCTACTTCCCTGGTAAATATTTATTTGGAGTTCATTTAAAATTTCATCATGAGCTTCTAAAAAATACAATTTTATTTTCTTCTTCTAATTAGCATTCGCATGTACATATCTACGTACATACATAAGTACACACATACATACATACAGGCAAAACTAAAAATGTAAACAAACACAAAGCAAAAATACAACAACGTCATCTTAAAATTGGTTTAAACATGGGGCCAGTCAATTTTAAAATTTGCTAATTTACGCAAGGTTTAAAAAACGGTTTTTAAGCTAAAATTCTATTATGAATACAATTTTAGCGAATATTGCTTAAACACCTTATGAAACGCTGTTTAAAATTTTTATGAATACGGCTGTAAGAATGTAAAATAGTATATAAGCAGAGCAAAATGTTAAATAAAATCAGACTTTAATTTATGAACATAAACTGGCAACAACTTGCCTTATTTCTTATTAAATTCTCAAATCTTTTGACACCTCTTTTGAGCGCCTAATGATAAGCTGGACTCCCTGACAGCTGTATAAAATAACCAAGCGACTATAGGGCCACACACTCATACGCACACTGACTACTACACGTTAGGGCTAACTTTTGACTGCTGCATCTTCACGCATTACATGGCGATCTTGCCATTACACATACCTTTTAACTATTACATGGCGATCATGAGAACAGGATCCTGTGGACCAAAAGGAATCTTCTCATATATATTGGGAAACTAACGTCGAATTTTTGTATATACAGTATTGTAGTGGTATAGGATTACTAAGAACACGGTATTTGTAAACTTAAAGTCATATTTTTGTGTTTGCAGTACTGTGGTACAAAAATTTTGGAAGAGTCGTAATTTTGTATTTACAGTGTTGTGGTGGTACATATTTTTTGGGAAAAGTCACAATTTCTGCCTCTGTTATTTCATGCAATATTTGTAATTAATTTCTTCTTGATTTCTTTGATTTGTTGTTGGTTAAATTAATAAAAATTACATGACTATTTGTGATTGTTACTGATTACCCTAAAAGCAAGTGCAATACTAAGTAACCAGATACTTTACAGTTTTACAACTCTGAGTAATAAGAATAATTTGCAAAACAAAAGGATTAATAATATAAATTACAAAATTTTAATATTAACAGTTATTATTATTATGCATTATAAATTAATTATTTTTTAATGACTTTCGCAATTTTTATTTAACGTTTTCTCAAATTTGTACACTTTTCGTTTGTTTACTTTTCATTTGTATACATTTTGAATCATATGTTTTTATCTCACTAAACTTTACTACGACAAATTTCTGCAGAATAAATTTGTAAAACACTCAAGAACTGTCACTTTACTCTCTCAATTTGTGTTCTCATTTACTGTATATTGGTTAAACGAACGCAATTTAGTAATATGCAGTAAAGTTCAGGAAACATTTTTAAAAACTTTTGAGTACGCGAACGCAATTTATAAATTAAAGCAAAAACAATGTTTGTGGGCAGTCTAATGTACATATACATTAGGGTGGACCTTGTGTCGATATTTTGGTAGATGAGGGCTCTATTCCGTGCCTTTTTGAAAAAAAAATGACAATGCCGAAAAAAAAATAAAAAAAAAAAAAAATTAGGGGTTGCGCACGAGCCGAGAAAAAGGTCCACTTTGCCAAAATTAGGGGGGAAATTGCCATAGGTCATCAGGGGTCACCCGTATGTATGTCCGACCCCCATTAACTTTTTACCAACAACATTTTCCCCCAAGACACCCACCCCCTAGCTCCTCCCCTTAGGGGGGTCACCATACAAAAATGGAGGTTGCTCAGTATTTTCGAAAAACACCATAGGTCATCAGGGGTCACCCCTAGGGGGGCAAAATATATGACCGACCCCCATTAACTTTTCATCCCCAACATCTTTTCCGAACAAACTTACCCTCTATCTCTACTCCTTGAGGGACTCCCCATACAAAAATAAAAGAAGCTGTAATTGAGTAGTACTACTAAGCACTTTTAATATAATATAGTCAAATTAACATATTTTTGTGCGCTGATGGGTATTTCTTGCGGTAAGAATCGATAACATGTAGTAAATACTGTTTCTCTTCTTCGCCTTGACACAGTATTCTATTATAATCTTGTATCATTTTTACTCCTCTTTCGGCAGTGTCGTTCACAACGCGCAAGTTATTTACAATTCTACGACCTTCTTGATAGTCTGCGCGAGATTTCCAGGTTGCTGGATTTGCTAGAATGAAATCTTGCGATATTCCAAATCGTACAAATAAATTTTTGGTATTATGAGAGACGAAGTTGCTTAAGTCTTTAGCCAAGAATTCCTCATTCACATCTTTGAATTTCACCTCGATTTTTTTAACGCTGGTGCTTTTGATTACGACGCGAGGAGCTGGGGGAACCAGGTCGTCTTCTTCATCTTCTTCACCTTCTTCGTCTTCTTCATCTTCTTCACCTTCGTCATTCTAATTTTCTAGCAATGCTTGGGCCATTTTGGCCTTCAACTCATTTGAAACCTTGTCATCGAAAAAGGCAAGGGCTATGTGCTCATCGGCGAGATACCATAGGTGACCGATAAATTTCTTTATCATTACCCGAGATAAATCCTGGTCAACGGACTTGTACTCGACGATGTCCTTCAAAAACTTCCAATCTTGATTCGGCGCCTCAGCTGCTCGAGAAGAACCAAACCATGCCTTGACGTAAAGTCGCACCACAAAAATACAAACGTGTCGAATACCATTCAATTCACATACAGATAAGTGAAAAGTTCTCCGAAACAAAAACATCTTGAGGCTGTAAATGGCTTTTGCATTCCATCGAGCATGGGAAACGGGTTCTGGAGCTCGGAAATGGTAATTCTCAAGTTTTTCACCCAGAAACAAAAGAATTAATTGTAGCATTTCTTTGTAGTCATCGCGAGGGTGTTTCTCCTTCAATTGATCTAAGCAAAACTCCTTTATGCCGACTTGCATTGCCACAGGAATTTTTCTGACGACTTGATCGTCTATCAAGCCAGAATGGAATGGTTTAACCTTTACAGCGTCCCATTCCTGTTTGAAACGGTCAAAGCAAGGAACGCCTGGTGCACTGGTCTTTCCCATTTTTGTCTCAAAAACTTCCCTTAGCACCAGTTCGTATACGTGGTGTCTGCAAGGTAAATATAAGATTTCTCTCTCCAACAGCCGCTCAAGAGTAACTGCGGCTCCGGAGAATGGGCCACTGTTCGTTGATGTCGTGTCGAAAGAAAGTCCTTGTATTCGATGTGTCATATGCCAAGATGCCAACAGTTGATAAACGGCATGTGCTATTCTGCGGCCTTTTCTTTTCCCATCTTCTACTTTGGGAACTCCAAGAAGTTGTTCTTTTTCTCCGTACGAGACAATTACCGGTAGACGGTCCACCTTCTTTGTACCCACAAAATCCAAAAGCATTTTGCCATCCCAATGGACTACGAAGGATTTAGCTGCGACAAGCTGGCAAGGCATGGTTTGGTTCTTCTCGAGCAGCTGAGGCGCCGAATCAAGATTGGAAGTTTTTGAAGGACATCGTCGAGTACAAGTCCGTTGACCAGGATTTATCTCGGGTAATGATAAAGAAATTTATCGGTCACCTATGGTATCTCGCCGATGAGCACATAGCCCTTGCCTTTTTCGATGACAAGGTTTCAAATGAGTTGAAGGCCAAAATGGCCCAAGCATTGCTAGAAAATTAGAATGACGAAGGTGAAGAAGATGAAGAAGACGAAGAAGGTGAAGAAGATGAAGAAGACGACCTGGTTCCCCCAGCTCCTCGCGTCGTAATCAAAAGCACCAGCGTTAAAAAAATCGAGGTGAAATTCAAAGATGTGAATGAGGAATTCTTGGCTAAAGACTTGAGCAACTTCGTCTCTCATAATACCAAAAATTTATTTGTACGATTTGGAATATCGCAAGATTTCATTCTAGCAAATCCAGCAACCTGGAAATCTCGCGCAGACTATCAAGAAGGTCGTAGAATTGTAAATAACTTGCGCGTTGTGAACGACACTGCCGAAAGAGGAGTAAAAATGATACAAGATTATAATAGAATACTGTGTCAAGGCGAAGAAGAGAAACAGTATTTACTACATGTTATCGATTCTTACCGCAAGAAATACCCATCAGCGCACAAAAATATGTTAATTTGACTATATTATATTAAAAGTGCTTAGTAGTACTACTCAATTACAGCTTCTTTTATTTTTGTATGGGGAGTCCCTCAAGGAGTAGAGATAGAGGGTAAGTTTGTTCGGAAAAGATGTTGGGGATGAAAAGTTAATGGGGGTCGGTCATATATTTTGCCCCCCTAGGGGTGACCCCTGATGACCTATGGTGTTTTTCGAAAATACTGAGCAACCTCCATTTTTGTATGGTAACCCCCCTAAGGGGAGGAGCTAGGGGGTGGGTGTCTTGGGGGAAAATGTTGGCGGTAAAAAGTTAATGGGGGTCGGCCATACATTCTTCCCCCCTACGGGTGACCCCTGATGACCTATGGCAATTTCCCCCCTAATTTTGGCAAACTGGACCTTTTTCTCGGCTCGTGCGCAACCCCTAATTTTTTTTTTTTAATTTTTTTTTTCGGCATTGTCATTTTTTTCAAAAAGGCACGGAATAGAGCCCTCATCTACCAAAATATCGCAAAAATTTCATTTCAAGGTCCACCTTAATATACATATGCATATACTTAACTTAAATATTTTTGTGAACCGCAACATAATGCATAATGTAAAAAATTTTTCTTAAGAAAATATATTTTTTTAAATTGAAAACTCGATACTTCCCAGGCAGAAATTGTGACTTTGCCCAAAAATATGTACGATCACAACACTGCAAATACAAAATTACGACTCTTTCAACATTTTTTTACCACCACAGTACTGTAAACACAAAATTATGAGTTAACGTTGACTTAAGTTGGGAAATTTTTATTGTGACGACCTTATAAATTAGCATTTAGAGTATTTTGATAACATTGAAAACAAGAGTCGGATGACGGTCATTCGGCGTTATCATTTTAATGTTATGAGTACAATAAAATGTTGGTAAACGAATGTTGTACTGATGTTAGTTGTACCAGCAGACAATCGTAGCAACGTCGTGCTGATTGTCTTTTTCTGCCTGGGTAGCTTTTTTGAGTTATTTCTCTGTTAGTCTTAATTTACACTATGCAAGTCTTATTGCTAAGCTGATTAGTTTGTTAGGAGAGAGAAACGAAGGAAAAAGTTTATGTTCCCCTCGTCTCTTTCTTCTTCAAACTAATCAGCTTAGCAATAAGACTTGCATAATGTAAATTAGGACTTAGAATAAAGTTGCAACATGTACTTTATAAGACTTTTAATTTGAAATGTACTTGTTACTTTTAAGTTTTTCTTAGAAATACAATCTTTTAAATTATTTCTTTAGAGTAAATATAAAATTTGTCCGCCAAAGCCAAGAAAAATATTGGAGGAATAATTGTTTAATAAAATGCATACCTTCTAATTCCATTGCAGGATCTGATTTAGGTTTTCTATTACCACTATCTTCCAATTTACGTTTCTTTCCTTTACTGGGTACATCACTTTCATCAATAATTATATTGAGCTCTTCCCCTCTGTCGTTATTACCATTGGGTGCTTTATATTCTACAGGACCAGTGGATGTAATTTCCATAACTTCATCTATCTTTACAACAAAATTATTTAAATTGTCAGATTCCATTGCGTCGAAATTATCAACATCGAATTCCCGAGCCTCCTCATGAACAATGGCGGCGCTCACGTGAATGTCGTTATTTTCCACAACTTCTGGTGGTTGTGTGCAATATTTAATTTTTCCAGTATTCCAATCATTCAATACGCTGCGTGCAGCGGAAACAACATCTGGAATTCCTTTCTTTAAAAATTTTCCTAAGCGTGGAAGAAAAAACAGTAGAGATTCAGCTCATTAAGACATATTTTACACACTCAAGTCTTGAGTTTGTTAGGCAAGAAGGGAAATGTGCTCACATTTTCGCATTCATTCTCTTCTACAAACTCAATACTTTGCAAAGTAAACTTTATGTCTATCTATTAAAAATCATACGAGTTTATTTAAATACCCATTCTGGCCGCCTTTTTGGCAAAGAATTCCTCAAAAGTATCGTATTCGGTAATATCGTAAAGTTTGCAGAAATATTCTTTACTAGCCCTTCTTAAAACGCTTTCAGCAATAGTAAAAGGATCCTTTACATCTCCCACACGTTGGACGTTCTTTAAAACAGCTGGCATATTATCGTTGTTTCCAGAAGTTGTAAACACAATACCGGGGCAATCAATAAGTTTTATTTTTGAATCCAGTTCAACTTCCTGCATTGCCCTAAATTTTTGGTTAAAAATATTACAGATTTCAATTAATAAATATATATTATGTAAGTCATTCGATTTATTTATGAGTTTTATATATTAATACTAGCTTTTTGGACCCAGCGTTGCATATTTCTATAGAAATAAACTATTAAAAACTTCTGCAGATGTTGAAGAATATAATATATAAGTGGCTCAAAATGAAACTGGGACAATATTCTTCCACGTCTGCGGAATCTGCAGCGCTGGGTCCAAAAAGCTTAAGATTTTGTACCTTAAGATTTTGTAACTTGAAAAAATTAACACAAAAATTATTGCTAATTAAATTAACTTAATTATTATCAAAGCTTCATTTAACAAGATTATAAACCATAAAAAATTAATTAATTTACTATTTTAGAACTTAAGATATGATTAAAACACTTTAAAAAGATGCATGCCCGTTTTAAATCTCAAAATGAAAGTGGGACACCAAAAAATAAAACAAAACTTCTGTTTAATATAATACACTTTTATATCTGTTTTTACTCTTGATACTTTGTAGATACATTGATCTGCAGCCGTATTCTGTAACTCGCTTAGCTAAAGCTAAGCAATGACGCTAAATCTGTATTCTGTAAGTCTAATAGCTTAGATAAAATTTACTATTTTCGCCGCAGCTAGTTTGCTATCTCTATACTATTTCTTTCTTTCTGCTTTGATGAACTGCTGCTGATAATTCAATATAGTGTTACCTTACTTTATGGTTTCTTTTTCATAAAGATTCTTAACACTTTTCTTCAATGAGTTTTTAAAATATAAATCTAAAATCTTAATTTTAAAATTTATTTTAAAAGCTCTACTCTAAATTTATTTAAAAGGTATTCACGTCAACTCTTGCAACTGTGGAAAAAACATAATTGCACTATCTGACGTGAGCAACCAATTTTGTCTATTTGTCTATAAAGCGTCACAATATGTGCAAAGATATATTAAAGGTATTCACGTCAAATGTTGTACTGTTGCGGAAAAGCAAAATTGCAAAATTTTCAAAAAATATAACAACAACCACATAGAATATTTTTTTGCACAAATGATGCAAGGATCTGATGTCAGGATCTGAGTAAGTGCAAGATTATTAGGGTAAATTTTGCAAAGTTCTGCAACTTTTTATGGCATTGCAATCCAAAAAAAATGGACAAAGTACTTAAAAATCAACCATACAGCAAGTTACAACGCAGAAATACCTAAATGTTTTTCTTTTCAATGAAAAAACAAGTAGAAGATATTTTCAGACCAACTTAATTAATTAAAAAATTATGAAATAAAAATTTTTTAAAAAATTCTTACCTGGAAATTATAAAGAAATCTTTAAATTCGATTTTAAGATAACAAGTACATAATTTTGTTATTTTCAAACGAACTATGGCTTAAATCGTTATTACAATTTAAACAAACTCTTTTAACAATTAAGAAACATACGAGTACAATATATCATTGCACATATTGTGTTGCTTAATAGAAAACTGAACAAAATGGGCTGCTCAGGTCAGAAAGTGCAATTATGCTTTTTTCCACAGTTGCAAGAGTTGACGTGAATACCTTTATTGTACTCGTATGTTTCTTAATTGTTAAAAGAGTTTGTTTAAATGGTGAAACAAAGTGTTGGAGCTTTGCTGATTAATTCTGTAATTAATTCACTAATAAAAATATCAATGTTAATAGTATCCTCGTTGTACCTTCATAGTGAATAGTCGATTAGCGGAATTTTTCTTACATTCTTATTAAACAAACAAAAAATAATACAAAAAAATATTCGTAGTGCATATTATTCGTAATAGGTACATACTGACTTTAATAAATAAGCTTTATGTGCTTTCCTAATATTTGTACATAGTGGAAATAACAAAAACAAAAAAAAACAAAAACAAAAAAAAAACAAAACAAAAAAAACCGAAAACAAAAAAGCACAAACAGCGACATTGAGGAATACTCTATACGTGTAACTCAAAAACAAATAAACAATTATAAATTACAAAACCAAAAAAAAAAAAATAACCGCAAACAAAGAAACACAAAAAGGTGCCCTTGAGGAATTCTCTATATGAGTACCTCAAATACAAAAAATTATGAAGTGAGTTCTAACGGCAGAAATGCCTATTTTACTGTGAGTTCTGAAGCTCTCAATGAAAATAATAGAAATAATAAATCTAATGAAAGTATTTTTTTAACGGAAAATCCAATTTTTTTCTGGGTTTAATAAAATTTATTCCAGGGATATTGAACATCTCGTGTGTGAAAAAAGAAGAGCTAGAAGGGAATGGCAACAGCACAGATCACCCCAACATAAACTCATACTTAAAGAATGTTCTAAACGACTTCAAGAGTTGCTCTGAAAAAACTGCATCTCTTAAAAATTATTTGGAAGGTCTTGATGTCACACCAACATCTAATTACTCTTTGTGGTGCGCTGCTAGAAAGCTTAAAACACTCGTTGAGTATAAATCTCCTCTGCGCACATCTACCGGTGGTTGGGCTAGAAGCGATACGGAAAAATGTAAAATATTTGCTGATCACTTAAAATCCGTATTTATGTTAAACACATGTAGTGGTGTTGATTATTTGCCAAAAGTAGTTGCTCTATCCCCTCGACCCTTAAAGTTTAAGATGCGTGATGTACCAAAAGTAATTGCTGAACTCAAGCCACAGAAAGCTCCAGGTATTGATAGAATTAGTAACAAGATGCTGATGAACTTGCCGCATATTGCAATAAGAATCTTGCTGTTTATTTCCTATGCCATATTACGACTGGAGTATTATCCACAACTCTGGAAGCTTGCAAAAATCAAAATGATTCCAAAGCCGGGCAAAGATCTTACTAAAGCTGAGTCATATAGACCAATAAGTTTGCTGTCCACTATGTCAAAACTCTTCGAAAAGCTGCTCATGACAAAATTGTCCCCAATCTTAACTGATAGCGGGTGCATCCCAGACCATCAATTTGGTTTTAGAAGTCAGCATAGCAACATTGAACAAACTCATAGATGGGTTCAATTTATAAGAAAAACATTTGAGGAAGAGAAGTATTGTTCTGCCCTGTTTATTGACGTTTCTCAGGCATTTGATAAAGTGTGGCATGAATGCCTTAGTTTAAAATTGAAATCATATCTACTAATAGATTTAGTGAATTTATTAGAAAGTTACATTACTACCCGGAAGTTCACGGTTGTGGAAGGAGAATTCATGAGTGTGCCCGAATCTATATCATCCGGTGTGCCAGGGGGGAGCATAATTGGGCCAGTTTTGTATTTGATCTATACTTGTGATATGCCTTTGAGCAGCAATATCACTACATCTACGTTTGCCGATGATACAGCCTGCCTTAGTATGCATGAAAACCCTCACGAGGCTTCCCGATATCTACAAGAACATATTACACAATTGGAAATCTGGTTGAACTTATGAAGAATTAACGTAAATGAACAAAAGTGTGTCCATATAACGTTTACCCTAAGAAGAGATACTTGTTCCCCAATTCGAATCAATAATCAAAATATTCCTCAACATTCCCAAGTGAAATACCTTGGTATACACCTTGATCGAAGGGTTACATGGAAACATCATATTGACTTTAAGCTAACTCAGATGAAATTTAAGTTATATCAAATACACTGGTTGATTGGCAGAAATTCAACACTTAGCCTGGACTATAAACTTTTAACATACAAGTCGCTTTTGAAGCCAATATGGTGTTATGGTATCCAGTTATGGGGCACTGCTTCCAATGTAGAGAGAATACAATGAAGGCAAAACAAAATTTTACGGTTAATAACATCGGCTCCATGGTACATTAAGAATTCAAATATACATCGTGATTTAAATATGCCACTAGTGATTGAAGAAATTGCAAAATACGCAGGCAAATATTTAACAAAACTCGAGTCACATCCTAATCCACTTGCTCGTAATATTTTGAACTTTACTAGACACATTCGCTTAAAAAAAGAGGGACACAAGGGCTCTATTACTCAACACTCCATATGGGATTTCTTGAAAATACTTTTTTATAATTTTTTTTCTTTTTTGATTATCACTACTTATGTATTATTTATAACTATTAACAAGTTTATGTCCGACAGTGGTCGGTCCTAATAATTATATTTTAGATTTAAGATTTGAATACTTATTGTTAGTTCATATTTGAAGATACAATAAATAAATACATGTATTAAAAAAAATAGTATTGCTATTATTTAACAAAATTGTAATAACGATTTGAGCCATAGGTTTTTAGAAAATAACAAAATTAAGTACTTCTTATCTTAAAATCGAATTTGAAGATTTTTGAAGATTTAAAAAAAATTTATTTCATAATTTTTTAATTAATTTATTTGGTAAGAAAATATCTTCCACTAAATTTATTTAAAAGAAAAACAGGTAGGTATTTCTGCGTTGTAATTTGGTGGTTGGTTGATTTTATAAGCACTTTTTGTTTATTTTTTTTTTGATTGGCAATGCCATAAAAAGTTGCACAACTTGGCAAAATTTACCCTGATAATCTTGCACTTACTCAGACCCTGACAATTTTGCTTCATTTGTGCAAAATAATTTTCTATGTGGTTGTTGTTATATTTTTTGAAAATTTCGCAATTTTGCTTTGCCGCAACAGTGCAACTTTTGACGAGAATACCTCTACTGAATTAGCATATATTTTTGCTCTTTTGTCACACTTTTAGTTATTTCTTCCATTATATTGTTAAAATGAATTTGTTTACAATAAACGTTAAATTAAAAATCATTTGTATTTCAGTTACTTTTTATCACCTTAAAATTTTTGTTGCTAAGAATTTAGCGTTTTCGAGAGCAACAACTAATTATTTGGCGTTAGAGAACACAAAATTTAAACATTTTGCCGATGTCATTACACGCACGTTACAGAATTGCAATCGCTTTATAGGTTTTTAGCGATAGAGATTTAGCTTTAGTGCATTAGAGAATACGGCTGCTGTATTCGATTTAACTGCCAAGTCTTTGCAGCATTGATATTATTATGTTTAAAAAGTATGAAGTATACATTTTGGACATTCTTCTCTTATTATTCTATCTAACTAGGTTTTGTTCAAATGTTTGCATGTTATTTTACCTGCTCTTCTATGTGAATCCACAGGTACTCAATTGGGTTCAAATTGGGTGCTTGAGCAAATGTTTGTAGGATATGTCGAAAGTTGTAAGAGTCGGAATTAAACGCGTGAGTTATTTTTAAGAATAACGCACGAATTCTCACGCTCTCACGAGATATCGTTCCTACATAGGTACATATAGAGTCCTTTTTTCGATTTTATCGTAAGCGACATGTTATCGAAAATATACTTTTTTTTACTGAATTTAAAATTTTATGGGCCTATCCATAGTTTAGAATTATCAAAATGCCAAAATTGTTGATAACTTTTAAGATATAGGCTGTACAATTTTATCGTAAACGAAAATAAGGCTCGATATGTAAATTGAATCTTTTGAAATAAATTATTCCCCCTTATTGTGGTTGACAACCAAGTTGATACTTCCTATTTGAAGGAATAGGTCGTGTATAGTCAGTCACAAAAACTTTTTTAAAATACTGTTAACATCTTGGGCATGTGGTCTAGTTAGTCCGCCCATATTTGTGCAACCATATTCCGCAAATTTACTTTGTAGAATATGTATTAATAAATAAATATGTAAATAATAAATTATTTCATAATAATAAATATGTGTTTAAATTTTAAATTTATTTGCTGGTGGTTAAGCATTTTCTACATGCATGTCATTGTTGCTTTAACAAATCGTCAGTAGACTTCAACCACATATTTTGAACAGTCACAAACATCTTATCTTATGCACAGACTTTACAAAAATTATTTGAGAATTCACAAATAACAATATTTTTGAATATCACAAAAGCAAGTTGTAGTAGTTTTAGAAACTTATACAAAACCCAGCAGTAGCATAAACAGGTAGCACCTCCCGATGCCGCTGTAAAGATATACGCGATAACCTTTTTTGAATCCATTAAAAAATGTGTTTTGTTATTCGTTAAATGCTACGTATTATTAGCATTAACTACACTTAAATTGAAAAATATATCCTATAATTATATACATATATAATTGATGTGTTTACATAATTGAAAAAAATTAAGATACCCAGGCAGAAACACAATCCGCACGACGTTGCTACGATTGTCTGCGGGTACCATTAACATTAGTGCAACATTCGTTTACCAACATTTTAATGTACTCATAACCAGCGTTTTCAACTTTAAAATCTCAAAACGCATAAAAATGGAGAAAAACACTCACCATTTACAAAAAAAAAAACGAACCAAGCTTAGAATTTCTTTTTTTAGTTTAAAATGTTTATTGAAATAATTCTGCATAAAAAGTATATTATTATATTTTTGTGTTAAAAATTTAAGAATAAAACAGACTTTTACAGTTCAGGGTTGAAAACCAATAAAACCTAAAATCTAAAACAATTTGATTGTGAAACATTTTTAGATTCTTTTAATTGAACTGTAGTGAATTATTTCTGATTACAATTTGCTTGTATTAATTTGTACTACATACATTAATAATTTTTTTTTAATTTCATAAAAACTTTTTAAGAGATCAACGATTAATAGTAAGGGTTCAAAACTAATAAAAGTTCAGTATATACCATTTTCAAATGCATTTGCATTTGCACAGTTAAAACCAGGGACCGTAACGGTTATAATTTTAATTTTAAAAATTACTTTTTAATCGTTATTTCTTGATTTTTATTTATTCCTCATAAAATAAGAGTTATTTTGTGACTTATTTATTCCTCAAAATATAAGTTATTTTGTGACTTTTATTTATTCCCTACAAAATAGGTGTTACACCTTTTGATTTTTATTTTTTTGCTTAATTTTTAAAATTTAGAAAGCGTAATTTAAATTAAAAAAATATTATCCGTTTTAATAAAATTAAAATTAATATTATCCGTTTTAAAATTGAATTTATCGCCAGTCTGTAAAAAAATTATTATATGTTAGATTACTTTTACTTTTATAGTTTATTCATTTTAAAAGTTAAAGTTTTTTTTGAGCAAAAATAACTCTTTTTATTTTGTGAGGAATAGGTTAGGTTAGGAAGAGTGGTGCTTTACCGTACCTCCACTCGGAGACCCAATTGGGTCCATTGTGATTACCTTCTGTTGCCCATTAAAAAGTAATATTCACCATCCCATTTGCAGCCAGAAGTGACCCTATTATCCATTACTAAGCCACCGAATTCCCATAATAAAGCCACTGATGTCCTCTTGTTTTTACTTCCCGACTTCAGTAATGCTTTCCTGGAAACGTCTGCTCAGGCATCTAAGCCTATGACGTTGCAGCTTCGGGCGATGACAGATAATATGTTCAATGGTTTCTGGTTCCACTTCATCCCCGCACATCCTACAAAAATTTGGAGTGTCAGTCTCCCAAAAGCTGGTTCTTGCTCTAACCGAGCAGTGACCAGTCAACACGCCTATCATGATTCCTTCCTTCCTATTCATGTCCAGTAGTAGCTTAGATCTTCCTGAGTCTAGTTTTGGTCAAAAACCCCTCGAGAGTACAATCCTCCCTACTTCGCCATGGTCCTGCTTTCTACCCAATCACTGAGTTCCTTATAGTAATGACCTATCGGTGATTTCACCGATCTGTTCGACATTCCCTCATCCAACGCCGACCCTATTCTTGCAGCTCATCGGCAAGGAGGAATAAATAAAAATCAAAAAAATAAAAATCATTGCATCCATAGTTAGTCCATGTAACAAGGAGTACCTTGGTATATTCCTTCTTTATGGGTGTGATTTTTTCAGTTTAAATTTGGAAAATAATCGTTATTTGCGATCCCTGGTTAAAACCGGTTTGGAAATTTTCCAATATTTCGAAACAAACCAAAATCAAATTATTTAATTCTAATATAAAATCCACTCTCTTATATGGTTGCGAGACTTGGAATATGGCACCACGTGACATACAATGCTTTCAGGTATTTCTCAATAAATGCCTCCGCAAAATCTTACGGATTTTCTGGCCTGCAACAATATCCAACAACCAGCTCTGGGTCGAGGCAAATCAGCAGCCTATTAAAATGGAATTAACTAAACGGAAATGGAGTTGGATAGGTCACACCCTCCGTAAACCAGACCATAATATTGCTAAGAAATGCATAGATTGGAACCCGCAGGGAAGCAGACGAGTACGGAGACCAGCGCATACCTGGAAGCGGCAACTGACAGAACTTTCGAGATTGCGTATGAAGTAGAACGAAGTCGAGCAGAAGATTGGGATCATTGGAATTACCTTGTTATGGCCCTATGCTCCCTCGAGGTGTGAAAGGGACATATATGTATATATATTTATCATTTTATTCAAATATAATTTTTTTTAAATCAGAAGTTTAACATTAAAAATATAACAGTAAATACAAACATCCTTTTACAATATACATACATACCCAGGCAGAAATTGTGACTTTGCCCAAAAAATATGTACCTTCACAACACTGTAAATACAAAATTACGGCTCTTCCAAAATGTTTGCACCACCACAGTACTGTAAAAACAAAAATATGATAACGTTTACAAATGCCGCGTCCTTAGTAATGATATACCACTACAACACTGTATTTACAAAAATCCGACGTAAGTTTCCCAACACCCCGTTTACAATAATTCTATACCGCTACAACACCGTAAATACAAAAATTTTACTTTAGTTCCCCAAATACCCCGTTTACAATAATTCTATACCGCTTCAACACCGTAAATACAAAAATTTTACTTAAGTTGGGAAATTGACATTGTGACGACCTTATAAATTTGTATTTAGGGTATTGTGACAACATTGAAAACAAGAGTCGGCGCACAGTGGGTTAGAATAGCATGGTTTCTTGGATCAAATCAGGGAAGCTATGTTCGGATAATTTTTCTTTATTTTTCAGTTAATGCCATTAAAATAAGTAAAAAAAATGTTTCCTAAGTATATTTGAGTATAATTTTATTAAATAATGCCAAATATCAGTGTAGGTATATAGTGCAAGGAGTACATATTAGAACTTAAACATTACATTTTATACATCATAAAGTTAATCATCAACATCATCATCATCATCATCATCATTATAATCATCGTTATCATAGTTATCATCATCATCATCATCGTTATCATCATCATCATTAGCAGCATCAGCAAGTTGAACATCACTGTTCTTGTTCGGAGCTGCAATTAAATCAATTGCCTCCTCTGGCAAGCTTTGAACCTTCTTTGTAGGCAATTTTTGCATGCTTGAAATAATTGGGTCAGAGGTTATCAAAAACATATTAAAAATGTCTTGGTTTGATTTTTCGCGACTGCACTTTCGTGAATGAAACTCCCTATATTTTTTAAAATCTTTATTTCGAGCTTCTTGCGCTTCTTCTGATAACTGCCCAATAGGTAAAATGGCATTTGACACAATTTCGGGTCCGTGAATAAAATACTTGTGCAAAGTGGGAGGCATATTGTACCAAGGATACGTTTCAACAAAAAGTCGTCCTGTATTGTGTGCATATATTTTAAATTTTTCATTAATAATTTCATGGCCACTGCATACAGCAATAAGCACCACATGCATTTTTTATTGAATTAACACCTATTTTTGTTATTTCGGCAGATTTTTCAGCGTTTTGAAAAAAACGTCTTGCCGTATTCCCATCATTCGTGTTTCCAAAACCAGGTTTGGGTTGGTCAACTATTAATTCCATATTCTCTTTAAATTTTTTCTGAATTTCTTTTTTTTTGTTTCAGCTACTGTTGTTTTTTCAGAATCAGTCCTAGCCTGCCACTTTTGTAAAGGTATTTTATATGCCACGTGCAAAAGACATTCGAAAAATCTAATGCAGCCATGAAGAATGGAAAGGTCAAATCTTAAATTGTCTGCATGCACAGGTCTTTGGATCATGGCTTCTATATTATTAAAATCCTTACTTGTAGCGCCACATAAGTAACACTTTTGTGTTGATGTGGTTTCTGTTAAGGCATTGCAAACTTTTCCATCTACCATTGCCAAAGTTAATTTGTGGAAAACATGTACAACTTTCTCACCAATCGTGACAGTTGAACAGGTTAAATTCTGTATTTCCTCTTCAACTCTTTTTTTGTTCACTAATTGACACATATGCGGTTTCTTTGGTAAATTCAATTTTCAATGGTCTGCAAAATCTAGTTGAAGACGACCGTGGATTTTGCCAAATTACCTTCTCCTCAAACATAAGCCTAAGTGGTACAATTGTGGTTAAAAAAACTGATGAATCACTAGCATCGGATCCATGAAAGGCTTGTTTGTATGAGCTATGGTCAGAGCTTCCATCAAAGCCCCATTTTGAATATAATACTACATTCAAGTTCGTAATGCCTAATGAATCAATAACAGTTTCTTGAAGTTCTATTAGTCGCTCCGCTGTGTGATTAAGAAGACCTTGTAAAGTTGCTTCAACGGAGGTCTCGCTTATTTTAAAGCTGGTCGATTCTGGGTAAGTTTTTTTTCAGTTTGAATATTGTTGTAGGAGGGAAATATTTGAGGAGCAGCTTGTCTAACAGCATTGTATTGATTTCGTGTCAGTTTAGCTTCTACAAAAACAGCCAAAGCTTTTGTATTCGATATTTTCAAGGTAGGAAGTGGTTGTTTCATTTATGCCTTTGCAACACTTTTCATATATGGCTCGCAACACTTTAGATTCCTCGACATAACCTGCGCTTTGTAATTTAACCTGTGAAGCATAAAGTAACTCTGGCAATGATATGGTGTCTCTTAAAATCTTTGTTTTTTTATATTTACTCCAACCACTGGGCTCGGTAAAACTAATTTCTTTTCGACCTCGTTTTGCAGTCGGGGCGAGAGTAAAACCAATAGAGGATTCTAACCAGATTTTATTTTTAGCAATAAACCTCATTTCCATTCTATGCGCTCTAGTCCACCTAGATTTAAATTCATAAAAGAAAACATCCATTCTTTTATTAAAATCACACATATTATCCTCAGAGCAGTTGGTGCGTTTTTTGATTTCTTCAGCTAAAAATTTCATCTTGTCATTCATTGTTTGAGCGCTTGAATTCATCATAATATCAAATAAGCTTCGACGAGTATAAAAAACAACGTTCGAACTTGTTTCTATAAAAAACAAAAAATAGTTCTAATACAAAAAAAAAACCTTTCAAAAATCCCTTTTACCCGATTACTTAAAACTGTACAACACGATCACTGTTTGTCAAAACAAAGAATATTATTAAAATAAACAAAAACAAAATATTATTGAAACAAAGAATATTATTAAAAGAAACAAAAATAACATCATTAATATACTGAAAAGAAGAGCACAAATAAATGGGAAAAAGTAACATGAAAAACAACAGTACACAACAACAGCAGCAGTCGCGAGATCAATGTGATTTTTAGCTAATTTGACTGCTGCAACATTTGCATTAAACAATGCATAGCTTCTAAAAGGCACAAAAAGGCAGCGTAAAATTTTGCAATATAATAGAGATTTATGTCTTCTTTAATATAAACTAAAAATTATGGCACGAATATGGACGAATAATAACTATTTATCCATTTAAACTATAAAAATGCTATTTTTTTTGGCATTTCCAATATAAATAACTAAATCTAAAACACTTCCACACACAATTTGACACACAAATGTTAACGAAGTATTTGCAAAATAACCTGAACTTGATGGTTCCATTGAAAAATTTTTAACTTTTGCAATACTTTTTAAAATAAATAAAATTTTCAACGGGAAAGTTTTCACTTTTTTTCAGCCTTTTTTGCACAAAAATTTCTAAAAAGTTTGACTTTGAAGTTTCACTACAAAAACACCAGAGCACTTTTGACATTTATTTTAACGACAAGTGATGTAGAGTTTTATATACTCTAACCGGGTACAAAAAATTTTGACAATACTTAAAAATTTTTTTTTAATTAATCCAAGAAAACAGGCTATTCTAACCCTCTGTGCGGCGTTATCATTTTAATGTTATGAGTACATTAAAATTTTGGTAAACGAATGTTGTGCTGATGTTAGTTGTACCCGCAGACAATCGTAGCAACGTCGTGCTGATTGTCTTTTTCTGCGTGGGTATGTACGTAAATAAATCAACTTAACAGAAAAAACCTAAACAAATTCGCAAATACATACTGCCGTATACATAAACAAGTAAGAGTGCTATATTCGGCTGTGCCGAATCTTATATACCCTTTACCAAAATACGTTTATGTAGTATAGAGATACATAGATATGTAGGTACATATTTATTTTTTGAAAAAATTCATAATTTTTGCTCTAGTGCAATTATTAATACGTGAACGCAAAAAAACAATCAATGTCTCTATACTTCGGATAAAAGTTCTAATGCAATTATTAAGAAATTCATTACATCTATGTATATTTGTAGTAATAATATACTAATCTTTTTTAGTTTAAGCATGAAGCGCATTTATTGAGATACAGGTTTGCTGCATAAAGAGTATTTCTAATTCTTGATACTTGATGAATAAGATACTCGTTTGTTGCACTCATAGCTATACAAACAAATAACGCCGTTATGTCAAAGTTATCCAATGCAAACCATAAAAAACGAATGCTCACTAAAGCGAAGTAACTTCGAAACAAAATTATTCAATATTTATTCGCAAATCTAAAAAAAATCTAATGTTCGCTAAAGCTTCAAACTTCGAGGCTCTCTCTTCTTTTGTTATAACCCTATAAAATAGTTTTATTATTGTACCTCCATACCAAGTAAAATAAATTGTTTTATTCATAAATCTTTTATTTTACAAAATTGTTAAGTGTCTCAATTTAAACATCCCATTGAAAAAGGTATATATCGTGGTATTATCTAAACGTTTATTCATTTTTTTTTTAATACATGTATTTATTTATTGTATCTTCAAATATGAACTAACAATAAGTATTCAAATCTTAAATCTAAAATATAATTATTAGGACCGACCACTGTAATACATAAGTAGTGATAATCCAAAAAAAGAAAAAAATTTATAAAAAGTATAAAAAAAGTATTTTCAATAAATCCCATCTGGAGTGTTGAGTAAAAGAGCCTTTGTGTCCCTCTTTTTTAAGCGGATGTGTCCAATATATTACGAGCAAGCGGATTAGGATGTGACTCGAGTTTTGTTAAATATTTGCCTGCGTATTTTGCAATTTCTTCAATCACTAGTGGCATATTTAAATCACGATGTATATTAGAATTTTTGATGTACCATGGAACCGATGTTATTAACCGTAAAATTTTGTTTTGCCTTCGTTGGATTCTCTCTACATTGGAAGCTGAAGCAGTGCCCCATAACTAGATACCGTAACACCATATTGCCTTTAAAAGCTACTTGTATAATAAAAATTTACAGTCCAGGCTAAGTGTTGGATTTCTGCCAATCAACCAGTGTATTTGAGATAACTTAAGTTTCATCTGAGTTAGCTTAAAGTCAATATGATGTTTCCATGTAAGCCTTCTATCAAGGTGTATACCAAGGTATTTCACTTGGGAATGTTGAGGAATATTTTGATTATTGATTCGAATTGGGGAACAAGTATCTCTTCTTAGGGTAAACGTTATATGGACACACTTTTGTTCATTTACCTTAATTCTCCATAAGTTCAACCACATTTCCAATTGTGTAATATGTTCTTGTAGATATCGGGAAGCCTCGTGAGGGTTTTCATGCATACTCAGGCAGGCTGTATCATCGGCAAACGTAGATGTATGGACATTACTGCTCAAAGGCATATCACAAGTGTAGATCAAATACAAAACTGGCCCCAGTATGCTACCCTGTGGCACACCGGATGATATAGATTCGGGCACACTCAAGAATTCTCCTTCCACAACCGTGAACTTCCGGGTAGTAATGTAACTTTCTAATAAATTCACTAAATTTATTGGTAGATATGATTTTAATTTCAGAATTAAACCTTCATGCCACACTTTATCAAATGCCTGAGAAACGTCAATAAACAGGGCAGAACAATACTTCTCTTCCTCAAATGTTTTTCTTATAAATTGAACCCATCTATGAGTTTGTTCAATGGTGCTATGCTGACTTCTACAACCAAATTGATGGTCTGGGATGCACCCACTATCAGTTAAAATTGGGGACAATTTTGTCATGAGCAGCTTTTCGAAGAGTTTTGACATAGTTGACAGCAAACTTATTGGCCTATATGACTCAGCTTTAGTAAGATCTTTGCCCGGCTTTGGAATCATTTTGATTTTTGCAAGCTTCCAGAGTTGTGGATAATACTCCAGTCGTAATATGGCATTACAAATAAACAGCAAGATTCTTATTGCAATATGCGGCAAGTTCATCAGCATCTTGTTACTAATTCCATCAATACCTGGAGCTTTCTTTGGCTTGAGTTCAGCAATTACTTTATGTACATCACGCATCTTAAACTTTAAGGCTCGAGGGGGTAGAGCAACTACACTCGGCAAATCAGCAACACCAGTACATGTATTTGGGGTAAATACGGATTTTAAATGCTCAGCAAATATTTTACATTTTTCCGTATCGCGTCTTGCCCATATTCCGGTAGATGTGCGCAGAGGTGGCTTAAACTCAACGGGTGTTTTAAGCTTTCTAGCAGCGCGCCACAAAGAGTAATTAGATGTTGGTGTGACATCAAGACCTTCCAAATAATTTTTAAGAGATGCAGTTTTTTCAGATGCAAGCAACTCTTGAAGTCCTTTAGAACATTCTTTAAATTTGAGTTTATGTTGGGGTGATCTGTGCTGTTGCCATTCTCTTCTAGCTCTTCTTTTTTCACATACGAGATGTTCAATATCCCTGGAATAAATTTTATTAAACCCAGACTGTGGATGGGAGGTAGTGGCATGTTCAGCAGCCTGTTTAATAATTTCGTTAAGATTGGCAATGTTAGTTTCAATGTCATTGGGTGTTCTTAACGCAATATTTTCCGTGCAATGACTACTAAGATATTTTTTGAATCTCAGCCAATTAACACGATTGGTCATCTTCATATATGGGTGAGGTAAGTCACTTCTTAGTGGGTTACAAATTGTAACGATAGTGATCGGAGGAGAGATCTAGAGAAGTTTCAACATTAATTAAATCCCTAGAAATATTTTTCATTACGCCAAAATCAATAACATCCGGAATTTTTCGTACGTCAGTAGCCCAATAAGTGGGCTCCCCACTCGAAATAACATCTAAGCCCATTTTTTAAATTGCATTAAACAAAGCTCGACCTCTAGGTGTTACAAGGCGCGACCCCCAGTACGTATGCTTTGCATTGTAGTCTCCAGCTGCCCCGAAACAACATCCAAGCGATTTGTAGAACTTCTCATACTGATCTTCGGTAACTGAAAATCTTGGAGGTGAGTAAATTGATGATACCACGAAATTAGAACAAAAATTTTCTAAAAAAATATTCGTAGCTTGCATATATTCTTCACTAACGTTGTCAAGGATATAGTGCTTGAGTCTTGACTTAATTAAAATTGCAGATCCACCGCATGCTCTCCCTCTAGGGTCCTTTGTATCATACATAGTGTAGCCATTTATTTTGAAAAAGCTTCTCGAAGTCAAATGTGTCTCAGAGACCAACATTATATCAATATTTTTTTCCGTAAGGAAAAAGTTCATTTTTATGTTGGCGAATGCCGTTTGCGTTCCAGAAACATATTTTTAACGTGTTCATGGCTTGTTAATTAATGCTTGAAGCTGAGTATTCTGCATTCTCAGCATTTCTTGCATCATGGTAGTCATATTTGTTGTAAAATTATTTATAGTTTGCACCAAATTGTAAATAGTAGCTTCAAGGCGACTAAAGTTAAAGCTTGAGTTTGCATGCGTTGAATTATTTGGATGTTGAACATTTTGTGGGGGAATAGAATTTGTTTTAGCAGCATCGGCATACGATACACGGGAAGTAACTGGTTGGCTCATTTGCACAAAAGTGGCGGAGTAAGCGTTTGCTGATTGAGATGGAGCTAATTTAGGTTTTTGCACCATAGTCTGTTTGACAAAAGAGTACACAGGACAACCTCTGTAGTTAGCGGTGTGATTATCTCCACAATTACTGCATTTTTTATCACTTTGATCTTTTGGCTTATTGCAACTAACCATGCCGTGTAATTCGCCGCACACAACACAAACAGTGGGTAATTTACAGTATGTTTTTGTGTGGCCATATTCTTGGCAATTATGGCACTGTACGGGACCTGATCGCTTATGTGGCTCTTCAACTGTGATTTTTCGGTATAAGAGGTATTTTAGGCTATAAATTGGGTGTGTCTCGTTTTTTTTCACCTGTATATCATTCGGCTCCAATTCAACACGAAATAGAGGCTGGGGGATCTTCTCCCTATTGATTATGTTGGTAACATTTTTTACCTTAAATCCTTCTATAATGAGTGCATCTTTTACTTCTTCGGGATTAACATAAGAGTCAATACCCTTCAATACGATCTGCATACCTTTGGCACTCTTAAGCTGGTACGTATAAAAACTTGTTTTATTTTTTTCAAATTCAGTCACTATTTTGCGGTAATTTTTTTCTTCGTATATTTGAATTTTAGTTTCGTCAATATTACCACGCTTTATTGGAATAACATGAAATGCGTTTTCACCAATGGCCGAGACTAATTTTTTAATTAGGGCGTTAGAATTTTTCTCTCTCAAATATATAGGTGGTGGCTTAAAAGACTTTTGCGATGATGCAGCGGGCTTGTCGTCGGTGACTTGCAATAATGAAAAACGATTTTGACGATTGATAGATGATGCGCTATTATCCCTAGACATCTTTGGAGCAGATGAAATTTTGGAAGAATTCGGGCTTCGCCCACGCTTTACCACTCTTATGTATCTGTCCATTCCGACTTGTACCTTAGGTTTTGAGCTACTTTTATCTGTAGTGATAACTTTATTAAGTGATGAACACGAGCCTGAAGGAGATGATATTACTGACTTATATGAAGAAGTACTAGGCAACTGTAATGTTAATGAATCACTATTTGGCATTGGACAAAGCGAAGTTGATCGCTGACGAAAAATTGGATTTTTCGTTAAAAAAATACTTTCATTAGATTTATTATTTGTATTATTTTCATTGAGAGCTTCAGAACTCACAGTAAAATAGGCATTTCTGCCGTTAGAACTCACTTCATAATTTTTGGTATTTGAGGTACTCATATATAGTATTCCTCAAGGGCACTTTTTGTGTATTTTGCTTACGGTTTTTTTTTTGTTGTTTTTGTAATTTATGATTGTTTATTTGTTTTTGAGTTACTCGTATAGAGTATTCCTCAATGTCACTGTTTGTGTTTTTTTGTTTTCGGTTTTTTTGTTTTTGTTATTTCCACTATGTAAAAATATTAGGAAAGCACATAAAGCGTATTTATTAAAGTCAGTATGTACCTATTACGAATAATATGCACTACGAATATTTTTTTTTTTATAATTTTTTGTTTGTTTAATAAGAATGTAAGAAAAATTCCGCTAATCGACTATTCACTATGAAGGTACAACGAATGTGAACGTTTATTCCTAAAGAACTTTTCGAATTTGTTCAGAACAATGATATTTGTTCAGGGAAATGAAACGGAACACGTTCAATAATTAATTTTATAGTTAGGACTTTAGTTTAGTCCAGTTACTAAAAATAAATTCAGTAAAAAGTGCAACTCTGACTTGCGCACGAAGGGTTCCGTACGGACAATAGATATGTAATACTATATGAATTTCAGCCTATATAAAATATAAATTTGGAATTTTTTTCGTTTTTGGGGTTTTTTCGGTTTTAAGCGTTTTATAATAGGGTTTTTTAGTGTTGCCGTCTTTTGCGTTTTTTAGATTTGGCGATTTTGTTGTTTGGGTGATTTTTTTTAGATTTTTGGATTTTTGGAGCTTTTTTATCGGTTTTGTTGTTCTTTTCTTTTGATGCTTTTTTAATTTGATGCTTTTTTCTCGTTTAAGCGATTTTTTAGGTTTTTGGTTTTTTTTAATTTGGTGCTTTTTTAGTTTTTGTGCTTTTTTCTCGTTTTAACGATTTTTCGGTTTTTTGCGCTATTTTTATTTTGGCGATTTTTTTCGTTCTGGAGATTTTTTTAGGTTTTTTTGCTGTTTTTTTAGTTTTCGTGATTTTTTGTGCCTTTTTTTATTTTGACGATTTTATTAATTTAAGCGATTTTTTTTCATTTTGGCAACTTATTTTAGATTTATTTAGATTTTTTTCAAATTGGTGGTTTTTCGTTTTTGGAGAATTTTTTGGTTTTTTTTTAATTTGTTGCTTTTTTTACTTTGGGTGCTTTTTTTGCCGTTATTGAAAATTTCAAGATACAGCAAGTTGTCAAAATTACATAAACTGATAGAACACCCTTTAGATTGAATTTTTATAAATTTTTGTGTTAATTGTTGTAGTCTGTATAAAAATACACAAATTTTACAAATTTCAAGTGTCTATACATACATGTACGTACAATAATATATATTAAAGACCTGCAAAAGACGTCTATAAGAACTTTTAAGACATGAGGGCAATTTTAAATGCCTTAGTACAGGGAAATCTTCTGAAACAAACGCTAACCAACGTTGTCAGCAATACATTTGTTTAACTTATTGCAGGTATCAGAGTAAAGAAGAAAATAGTTCGTGACTAAAAAATTTGTGGTGTTTGTGTTTTTTCTCTCATTGGCGCGTATACAAACGTCACGCATGTACATACATACATACATACATACCTACATAATTTTTGTATGCTCTCTTATTTTTCTGCGCACATACTGTAGCGTGTTCCATCTATCACTACGACTAACATTGCGTAGTAAACATTTAAAGTCAACTTGACCGCAACATACATAACATCCAATGGCATTGAAATTATTTTTGTGCACTGGACATTTGACACTCATGCAATCGGGCAAATACCGCTGCATGAAGTGTTAGACAAATGCATTTTACAGACTGCAACGTAAATATGTATTTTGTACAGAAGCTATTTGACACTCGCCAGTCTGATCAAAGGCTGCATCATAATGAACTTGAATGAATCATAATTAATAACCACATATGTTTATATAAAAAATATAAACAATACAAAATCCATGTTTTCCAAATTTCTTATGAGACACACGCCGCACGCCTACCGTGGGAAACTAAAAGGAACAATTTGCTTATTAAGCATATACCTTTTCTTTTCCCTCTTATGTTAAGATAGGTTAAGCTTTATTCTCATAACTAGTATATAAGACAGTGTATTTTTATTTTAAAATTAATCATTAAACAACATTCCTAGAGCTCCTAGCTGAGCTCAGGAAATAATCTTTTTATTTTATTTAAAATAAATTAAATAAAAATAAACTAAAAAAAATTTTATTTAAACAACCTATTATATGGCGATCCTGCCAGTTTAAAAAGTTCAACAAAAAAAGTTTAAAAATTCATCAAAAATTTTCTTTTTAAAGTGCCCTAAGAGAGCGCCAAATTGAGACCCGACGGACAGCCAAGTTTCCGGCGGAAGAGTGTCTAGCCAAAAGTCACTGGAAATATTGTCATCAGTTCTATCCACCGCAGGAAGTAGTGCCTCTAAAAATGCCGTAGCTGACTCATCTATATTACGTTCAACTCAGCTGATACAACAAGTAAAAATCACCAATTATATGGAAAAAATGACATCACATGGCTCAGAAAATCAACCAGGACCTAAAGCTATAACCATAGCGGAGTACCACAGAAGAATTCAACACAAAAAGGAACAACAATTAACAGCAATACCAACAATACAAAAACCAAAAAGAAGAGGCGGAGTAACACAAAAACTTAAAAGGGAAAAAGCGATACTGTTGAAGCTCATCAACAGTGAACCACCACCATCCTGGGAAGCCTCCACTGAAATGTGGAACAAAATTAATCTACTGGAGGAAACTTTGGAGCAATTAAAAAGAAAAAAGTGTAAGCACCAACAAATTTTTTTATCTTATGTAACAAAAAAAAAATCATAAAACGCATTGCGTCAAATCCGCAATCGTAACGCCTGTAAGCGTTAACCGCTCGAGGAAAAATTTTTTGGGATTTTTAATATAAATATATATACATATATAAATAAAATTTATTAAACTTAATATAATATCTTGAACGGCCATTATAATGGATAATATAAATAGAAAACAAACCAAAAAACATATTAATGTTATTTTTGAAGAAGAAGGAATTTCATTGGAACAACAAGTAAAATATTTAGCACAGATTTGGAAGATAATAGGAATGCCAGGTGTCCCAAATGAGGACGATATTTTAAACAATACTCATGTAGAAGAAATTACAGTTCGTGCAATAAGGTGGTCAGAACGCATAGAAAAAGAAAGTAATAAGCACCAATAATTCAGTAAAATAAATAAATTTTAAATATGGGTAAAACAGAATCAAAAATGGAAAAAGCCAATGTTAACGTGATTACCAATTTGGAAATCATTGATCATAAGTCAGAAATAAATTCATTACTAATGCTAATATTAGTAATAATTTCAGCAATAAACTTGTTGCTTAAAATATATTTTTGTCACATAAAAGAGCTCTAAGAAAAAAGTATTTCAGTAAAGCAAACGATTTAGACAAAATATAACCAAATTAAACTTTTTGGGGTTTTTTCGGTTTTAAGCGTTTTATAATAGGGTTTTTTAGTGTTGCCGTCTTTTGCGTTTTTTAGATTTGGCGATTTTGTTGTTTGGGTGATTTTTTTTAGATTTTTGGATTTTTGGAGCTTTTTTATCGGTTTTGTTGTTCTTTTCTTTTGATGCTTTTTTAATTTGATGCTTTTTTCTCGTTTAAGCGATTTTTTAGGTTTTTGGTTTTTTTTAATTTGGTGCTTTTTTAGTTTTTGTGCTTTTTTCTCGTTTTAACGATTTTTCGGTTTTTTGCGCTATTTTTATTTTGGCGATTTTTTTCGTTCTGGAGATTTTTTTAGGTTTTTTGCTGTTTTTTTAGTTTTCGTGATTTTTTGTGCCTTTTTTTATTTTGACGATTTTATTAATTTAAGCGATTTTTTTTCATTTTGGCAACTTATTTTAGATTTATTTAGATTTTTTTCAAATTGGTGGTTTTTCGTTTTTGGAGAATTTTTTGGTTTTTTTTTAATTTGTTGCTTTTTTTACTTTGGGTGCTTTTTTTGCCGTTATTGAAAATTTCAAGATACAGCAAGTTGTCAAAATTACATAAACTGATAGAACACCCTTTAGATTGAATTTTTATAAATTTTTGTGTTAATTGTTGTAGTCTGTATAAAAATACACAAATTTTACAAATTTCAAGTGTCTATACATACATGTACGTACAATAATATATATTAAAGACCTGCAAAAGACGTCTATAAGAACTTTTAAGACATGAGGGCAATTTTAAATGCCTTAGTACAGGGAAATCTTCTGAAACAAACGCTAACCAACGTTGTCAGCAATACATTTGTTTAACTTATTGCAGGTATCAGAGTAAAGAAGAAAATAGTTCGTGACTAAAAAATTTGTGGTGTTTGTGTTTTTTCTCTCATTGGCGCGTATACAAACGTCATGCATGTACATACATACATACATACATACCTACATAATTTTTGTATGCTCTCTTATTTTTCTGCGCACATACTGTAGCGTGTTCCATCTATCACTACGACTAACATTGCGTAGTAAACATTTAAAGTCAACTTGACCGCAACATACATAACATCCAATGGCATTGAAATTATTTTTGTGCACTGGACATTTGACACTCATGCAATCGGGCAAATACCGCTGCATGAAGTGTTAGACAAATGCATTTGACAGACTGCAACGTAAATATGTATTTTGTACAGAAGCTATTTGACACTCGCCAGTCTGATCAAAGGCTGCATCATAATGAACTTGAATGAATCATAATTAATAACCACATATGTTTATATAAAAAATATAAACAATACAAAATCCATGTTTTCCAAATTTCTTATGAGACACACGCCGCACGCCTACCGTGGGAAACTAAAAGGAACAATTTGCTTATTAAGCATATACCTTTTCTTTTCCCTCTTATGTTAAGATAGGTTAAGCTTTATTCTCATAACTAGTATATAAGACAGTGTATTTTTATTTTAAAATTAATCATTAAACAACATTCCTAGAGCTCCTAGCTGAGCTCAGGAAATAATCTTTTTATTTTATTTAAAATAAATTAAATAAAAATAAACTAAAAAAATTTTATTTAAACAACCTATTATATGGCGATCCTGCCAGTTTAAAAAGTTCAACAAAAAAAGTTTAAAAATTCATCAAAAATTTTCTTTTTAAAGTGCCCTAAGAGAGCGCCAAATTGAGACCCGACGGACAGCCAAGTTTCCGGCGGAAGAGTGTCTAGCCAAAAGTCACTGGAAATATTGTCATCAGTTCTATCCACCGCAGGAAGTAGTGCCTCTAAAAATGCCGTAGCTGACTCATCTATATTACGTTCAACTCAGCTGATACAACAAGTAAAAATCACCAATTATATGGAAAAAATGACATCACATGGCTCAGAAAATCAACCAGGACCTAAAGCTATAACCATAGCGGAGTACCACAGAAGAATTCAACACAAAAAGGAACAACAATTAACAGCAATACCAACAATACAAAAACCAAAAAGAAGAGGCGGAGTAACACAAAAACTTAAAAGGGAAAAAGCGATACTGTTGAAGCTCATCAACAGTGAACCACCACCATCCTGGGAAGCCTCCACTGAAATGTGGAACAAAATTAATCTACTGGAGGAAACTTTGGAGCAATTAAAAAGAAAAAAGTGTAAGCACCAACAAATTTTTTTATCTTATGTAACAAAAAAAAATCATAAAACGCATTGCGTCAAATCCGCAATCGTAACGCCTGTAAGCGTTAACCGCTCGAGGAAAAATTTTTTGGGATTTTTAATATAAATATATATACATATATAAATAAAATTTATTAAACTTAATATAATATCTTGAACGGCCATTATAATGGATAATATAAATAGAAAACAAACCAAAAAACATATTAATGTTATTTTTGAAGAAGAAGGAATTTCATTGGAACAACAAGTAAAATATTTAGCACAGATTTGGAAGATAATAGGAATGCCAGGTGTCCCAAATGAGGACGATATTTTAAACAATACTCATGTAGAAGAAATTACAGTTCGTGCAATAAGGTGGTCAGAACGCATAGAAAAAGAAAGTAATAAGCACCAATAATTCAGTAAAATAAATAAATTTTAAATATGGGTAAAACAGAATCAAAAATGGAAAAAGCCAATGTTAACGTGATTACCAATTTGGAAATCATTGATCATAAGTCAGAAATAAATTCATTACTAATGCTAATATTAGTAATAATTTCAGCAATAAACTTGTTGCTTAAAATATATTTTTGTCACATAAAAGAGCTCTAAGAAAAAAGTATTTCAGTAAAGCAAACGATTTAGACAAAATATAACCAAATTAAACTTTTTGGGGTTTTTTCGGTTTTAAGCGTTTTATAATAGGGTTTTTTAGTGTTGCCGTCTTTTGCGTTTTTTAGATTTGGCGATTTTGTTGTTTGGGTGATTTTTTTTAGATTTTTGGATTTTTGGAGCTTTTTTATCGGTTTTGTTGTTCTTTTCTTTTGATGCTTTTTTAATTTGATGCTTTTTTCTCGTTTAAGCGATTTTTTAGGTTTTTGGTTTTTTTTAATTTGGTGCTTTTTTAGTTTTTGTGCTTTTTTCTCGTTTTAACGATTTTTCGGTTTTTTGCGCTATTTTTATTTTGGCGATTTTTTTCGTTCTGGAGATTTTTTTAGGTTTTTTGCTGTTTTTTTAGTTTTCGTGATTTTTTGTGCCTTTTTTTATTTTGACGATTTTATTAATTTAAGCGATTTTTTTTCATTTTGGCAACTTATTTTAGATTTATTTAGATTTTTTTCAAATTGGTGGTTTTTCGTTTTTGGAGAATTTTTTGGTTTTTTTTTAATTTGTTGCTTTTTTTACTTTGGGTGCTTTTTTTGCCGTTATTGAAAATTTCAAGATACAGCAAGTTGTCAAAATTACATAAACTGATAGAACACCCTTTAGATTGAATTTTTATAAATTTTTGTGTTAATTGTTGTAGTCTGTATAAAAATACACAAATTTTACAAATTTCAAGTGTCTATACATACATGTACGTACAATAATATATATTAAAGACCTGCAAAAGACGTCTATAAGAACTTTTAAGACATGAGGGCAATTTTAAATGCCTTAGTACAGGGAAATCTTCTGAAACAAACGCTAACCAACGTTGTCAGCAATACATTTGTTTAACTTATTGCAGGTATCAGAGTAAAGAAGAAAATAGTTCGTGACTAAAAAATTTGTGGTGTTTGTGTTTTTTCTCTCATTGGCGCGTATACAAACGTCATGCATGTACATACATACATACATACATACATACATACCTACATAATTTTTGTATGCTCTCTTATTTTTCTGCGCACATACTGTAGCGTGTTCCATCTATCACTACGACTAACATTGCGTAGTAAACATTTAAAGTCAACTTGACCGCAACATACATAACATCCAATGGCATTGAAATTATTTTTGTGCACTGGACATTTGACACTCATGCAATCGGGCAAATACCGCTGCATGAAGTGTTAGACAAATGCATTTGACAGACTGCAACGTAAATATGTATTTTGTACAGAAGCTATTTGACACTCGCCAGTCTGATCAAAGGCTGCATCATAATGAACTTGAATGAATCATAATTAATAACCACATATGTTTATATAAAAAATATAAACAATACAAAATCCATGTTTTCCAAATTTCTTATGAGACACACGCCGCACGCCTACCGTGGGAAACTAAAAGGAACAATTTGCTTATTAAGCATATACCTTTTCTTTTCCCTCTTATGTTAAGATAGGTTAAGCTTTATTCTCATAACTAGTATATAAGACAGTGTATTTTTATTTTAAAATTAATCATTAAACAACATTCCTAGAGCTCCTAGCTGAGCTCAGGAAATAATCTTTTTATTTTATTTAAAATAAATTAAATAAAAATAAACTAAAAAAATTTTATTTAAACAACCTATTATATGGCGATCCTGCCAGTTTAAAAAGTTCAACAAAAAAAGTTTAAAAATTCATCAAAAATTTTCTTTTTAAAGTGCCCTAAGAGAGCGCCAAATTGAGACCCGACGGACAGCCAAGTTTCCGGCGGAAGAGTGTCTAGCCAAAAGTCACTGGAAATATTGTCATCAGTTCTATCCACCGCAGGAAGTAGTGCCTCTAAAAATGCCGTAGCTGACTCATCTATATTACGTTCAACTCAGCTGATACAACAAGTAAAAATCACCAATTATATGGAAAAAATGACATCACATGGCTCAGAAAATCAACCAGGACCTAAAGCTATAACCATAGCGGAGTACCACAGAAGAATTCAACACAAAAAGGAACAACAATTAACAGCAATACCAACAATACAAAAACCAAAAAGAAGAGGCGGAGTAACACAAAAACTTAAAAGGGAAAAAGCGATACTGTTGAAGCTCATCAACAGTGAACCACCACCATCCTGGGAAGCCTCCACTGAAATGTGGAACAAAATTAATCTACTGGAGGAAACTTTGGAGCAATTAAAAAGAAAAAAGTGTAAGCACCAACAAATTTTTTTATCTTATGTAACAAAAAAAAATCATAAAACGCATTGCGTCAAATCCGCAATCGTAACGCCTGTAAGCGTTAACCGCTCGAGGAAAAATTTTTTGGGATTTTTAATATAAATATATATACATATATAAATAAAATTTATTAAACTTAATATAATATCTTGAACGGCCATTATAATGGATAATATAAATAGAAAACAAACCAAAAAACATATTAATGTTATTTTTGAAGAAGAAGGAATTTCATTGGAACAACAAGTAAAATATTTAGCACAGATTTGGAAGATAATAGGAATGCCAGGTGTCCCAAATGAGGACGATATTTTAAACAATACTCATGTAGAAGAAATTACAGTTCGTGCAATAAGGTGGTCAGAACGCATAGAAAAAGAAAGTAATAAGCACCAATAATTCAGTAAAATAAATAAATTTTAAATATGGGTAAAACAGAATCAAAAATGGAAAAAGCCAATGTTAACGTGATTACCAATTTGGAAATCATTGATCATAAGTCAGAAATAAATTCATTACTAATGCTAATATTAGTAATAATTTCAGCAATAAACTTGTTGCTTAAAATATATTTTTGTCACATAAAAGAGCTCTAAGAAAAAAGTATTTCAGTAAAGCAAACGATTTAGACAAAATATAACCAAATTAAACTTTTTACCAATTTTTTTTTTAATTTACTGATGGAATGGAAAGATATTTTGAATAAGGCACGAATTATAAAAGAAGATTTAGAACGGTCATATAAGTGTATCAATATTGATAGACCAATTAAAAATGAAACAATAATTCATCATTTTCAAGATATTCTTACAAAATTAGGAGAAATAAGAGTTTTATTTAATGTTTATTACAATAGACTAACAGTAGCTCACCAAAGAGCAGCAGACGCATTTTTCCTTGATTTAACGAGCAGAATTTCAAAATTAGGTGATAAAAAATCGATACAAATCAAACTACCAAATTCAATACACGAAAGTGTAATATTTAATATTTCTATGCCTATAACTGAATCCAAAATGACTCAAACTGTAGTGGACTTTTTGAACACAGCATCAAAGCTGATTATAGACTTTGATGGAAAATCAGAAAATTTACGATCCTTTGTTGACTCCTTGTCCTTAGTAGATTCAATAAAAGGAACTCACGAAGCAGTTGCAGTATCACTAATAAAAACAAAATTAAAGGGAACTGCAAGAAATCTAATCAGCAATGAATCAACTATATCAGAAATAATAAACAAACTAAAAAATAGCGTGAAGGGAGAGTCTGTGGAAGTATTAACAGCAAAAATTTTAAATATAAAACAAAACAATAAAACTGCTAACGCTTATTGCAGTGAAATAGAAAATTTAACCAAGGCATTAGAAACCGCATACATTTCAGATGGATTGTCATGCGACCTAGCCACAAAGTATTCCACACAAACTACCGTAAAGGCATTAACTAAAAACTGCACCATAGATAAAGTTAAGCTTATCATGGAAGCAGGTCAATTCAATAGCATGAACGATGCTATTAGTAAATTTGTCAATAGTTGTACAGACGTCACAGGTCAGCAAAATACCATTTTGTACTATGGACAAAAGTACAAATCTGGAAACAGTTTCCGTGGTAATAACACACAATCACGTGGAAGAAATAATTACCCACGTAGAAATAATAACAACAACTATAATAATAACAATAATAATAATAGCAATTATTACAGAAACCGACAAAGATTTAATAATAATCGTAGGAACAATAACTACGTAAGAGCAACAGAATCAAATGAAAACAATTCGAAAAACTCCGAAATTCCCCTAGGATCAAATCAGTGAAAATTTACCATCTAAATCTAAACTTGAGCTTCTTTATAAATATTCAATTAGACAATACTAACACTACACTCATACTCTTAGTAGACACGGGAGCAGACATTTCATTAATAAAATCAAAATTCTTTAAACAAAACCAAATTAACACTAATAAAACAACAACTTTAAGTGGAATAGGACAGGGTAACATCAAATCGATTGGAAATACATTTTGCGATTTAAAATTTAAAAAATTTTTAATACCACATTACTTCCAGGTAGAAGATAATAATTTTCCGATACCATGCGATGGAATCATTGGCATGGATTTTATCAAAAAATATAACTGTATATTGGATTTCAACCAAGATAATGATTACCTTATCCTTAGACCATTTAATATACCACATACAATAGATATACCGATTACGAATAACTGCAATGAAATTAATATACCTCCAAGATGTGAAGTAATACGTCAAGTAAATTTTACCAATTCAAATAACGAATTATTAATTCCAAATCAAGAAATTGAACCAGGTGTTTTTATACCAAATACATTACTTAAATCTTGTAACGAGTATTTCACTCATACATATTTTCTTTATAAATTAATACAATTCAGTTGTAGCTTATATTACATACATACGAATATAATAGATAAGAGTAAAAATAAACAACAACAACCACAACAACAACACACATCAAGTATACTCAGTGACCATATGTAAACAAACACACAACAACACACAAACACATGTAATACTGCAGATTGCAAAACGAGCCACGAGCAAACCATACAAAACATATGCAAAACAAGCATAGAACTCTCATTTAGTATAAAATATTATTTCCATAAGTATACCAAGTTTGGATACACTCGGCGGTTCAAACAAGACGAGAATTTGCCTTTTGTGTGTCGTGAGAGTTAGATTGAGGCTGTATAAAGTGTGTCGTGGGTATATTGTTTACCACCTTGCACAGCGACTTCGGTTGACTGTTTCAGTCACAGCGACTTCGGTTGACTGTTTTCCACACCGACTTCGGTTGACTGTTTTCCACAGCGACTTCGGTTGACTGTTTTCCACAGCGGCTTCGGCTGACTGTTTTCCACAGCGGCTTCGGCTGACTGTTTTCCACAGCGGCTTCGGCTGACTGTTTTCCACAGCGACTTCGGTTGACTGTTTTCCACAGCGGCTTCGGCTGACTGTTTTCCACAGCGGCTTCGGCTGACTGTTTTCCACAGCGACTTCGGTTGACTGTTTTCCACAGCGGCTTCGGCTGACTGTTTTCCACAGCGGCTTCGGCTGACTGTTTTCCACAGCGACTTCGGTTGACTGTTTTCCACAGCGACTTCGGTTGACTGTTTTCCACAGCGGCTTCGGCTGACTGTTTCCCACAGCGGCTTTGGCTGACTGTTTTCCACAGCGACTTCGGTTGACTGTTTTCCACAGCGACTTCGGTTGACTGTTTTCCACAGCGGCTTCGGCTGACTGTTTTCCACAGCGGCTTCGGCTGACTGTTTTCCACAGCGACTTCGGTTGACTGTTTTCCACAGCGGCTTCGGCTGACTGTTTTCCACAGCGGCTTCGGCTGACTGTTTTCCACAGCGACTTCGGTTGACTGTTTTCCACAGCGGCTTCGACTGACTGTTTCGTCACAGCGGCTTCTGTTGACTGTTTTCCACAGCGGCTTCGGCTGACTGTTTTCCACAGCGGCTTCGGCTGACTGTTTCCCACAGCGGCTTCGGCTGACTGTTTTCCACAGCGGCTTCGGCTGACTGTTTACTTAACATAAGATTATATATGTAGATTTAAGCATAGTAATATACTAAAATTGTACTTATTTTAATTATTAGTTATAAGAAAGATTGTACGATTAGTTACGAAGGTAGAATAACACCGATCATCCGACGCATCCCGAGTGTTCCCGACCGATTCCCGACACCTTCGTAGTTGCCAGCAATAACTTCGGTATACCGTAACCGTAATCATAGCCGATTGCTGCCACTACCTGACGAGGTAATTATAAGGCTAACCACGAGTGCCACCGACCGACTTCCGACATCATCGTAGGTGCCAGCAATATCCCGAAATACCGTAACCGTAATTACAATCGCTTGCTGCCACTACCCTGACGAAGGTAGTTATAAAAAGACAAATATTATTCACGATTATCACCGATTGAATCTTATCTTCATTTTAGCTATTGTTATATTATATCCAACTATTAAAATTGTAAATAAAGATAAAAGTATATTTTAACCCCTAGAAAGGGTAAATGAATAGTGTAATTACTTAAGGTTTGTGGATCCGTAAGTAAATCCTGGACACGGCTGAACTACCCAAGCCGACGACAAAACCACGTTACAAATGGCGCCCGAGCAGGGACCCGATTCTGAGCCGCAACGCGGAAAAAAAGAAGCTATCGCCAACGAGGAAGGATCGGCCCGAAACAATGTAAACAATAGCACAAGTATAAATAAAATGCTGAACAAAGATTCAATTGGATGGATATACCAGCTACGAAAGGAACAGATCATCGAACAGTGTAAAAATGCTGGCATAGTAGCTAGTGGATACACTCTCGAGTACCTTCGGAAACAGCTGGCTGAGAAACTTCGTAGTAAACAACTACGCAACTCCGCCGAAAATATATTGATAGAATTGCGGAAAGAGATCGAGACTGCCGAACAGATTATCTTATCTGATGAGGAAACGTCCATAGCAATACCGCAAGATCGCAGCCATAGTAACATTTCTGATACTGAGATCATGGATATCGTGCACCGATGGGATCTGAAGTTTTCTGGGGGTTCCGACTTACCAGAATTCCTAGAACGTCTTGAAGAGTTGGCAGAGTGTCACCATATACCCTGTGACCGCTTACTTCCTTCACTATTAAGAATGCTTAGCGGAAATGCATTGAAATGGTACAGAGTGAAAAGAGAAATGTTTACTACCTGGACCAACTTCAGATACGAGATCGAAAAATTTTTCCTACCCCCTCGTCATTTAGCACAATTAGAACAAAACTTTTATAAACGAAAACAGAGTAATCGTGAACGCGCCAAGGACTATGTGTTAGACATGCTCACAATGGCAAGGAAACACCCTGAACTACGCAAGCTTAGCCATCTTGACCGGATCTACGATGGCCTCCGTACGGAGTATCGGCACTATTTCCGACGAAGTGACTTCGTTACTCTGGACGACCTGATCAGCATAACCGATGAGTTCGAGGCTCTGAAGCGTGAAGAACGAACTCCCACCTGTCATATGATGTCTAATACGACTCATTGTCGAATTAAAGGGTGTCGGAAATGCAAAGGTGTGGGTCATAAGCGAATACCATGCATGCGACCGCCTCGAGTATTTTGTTCACACTATTGTAGGGGTGGTTATCTTTCACGGCTGTGCGATTGTCATGAGGGCATAAGAAGACCACCTTCAAATAACTATACAGGCGATGACGGGCGTTACTATGTCACTGTCAGGATGCATGGTCAAAATATCCGAGCACTAGTAGACAGTGGTTCGTCTCGCACTTACATCAGTAAGGCATTAAGTCAGTACTTAAAAGATATGAGAGTTCGGCCTATTAGTACTAAAGGAGTGGTGCAGATGGCAGACAGCTCATTAGCGCCTAGCCTTGAAGTGTTTTCCGTCCCAGTGGGATACAAGGATGCAATTATCCGGTTTGAGGTATCAGTAGTTAATACTCTCGCAGAGCCTATGATCCTTGGTATGGATTTCTTGAGAGCTATGGGTGTTGAAATTAAGATAAATGGTGAAATACTACCAAGACCACCTATTGAAAAATTTGATCGTTGTGAAACCACGAATGTGATAAGCAAGCAGGTAATCTCTGTACCTAAAATGGAAGGCAAGCGTACTAATCCCCAACGCGTCTCACACAGTTCAATAAACTCAAAAAGGAGAAAAACATATTTGCCACTAACAGAGGCTCGACCCCGTATAATAAGTCACATACAGCTGCAACCATTCACTAAGAATCCACCTCCATTGGAACTCTGCCAAGATAACATCCCGAAGAGACTCATCGGCATGAAGCCTAGAGATAATGCTTCCGGAAAGTGTTTCGCCACTACACTACCGAAGGGAGCCACAGAGCCATTAACATCCGTAAAAACTATGATTTCCATCACCCCAGGCGAAGAGTCACTACCGCCAAACTCAGATTTGATCAAAGGCAAAGAAAAACCTCCACTGCCGCAATTATCAGTCCATGAGAACCCAGCCCTAGGGTCAGAGGAGGCCAAAAAAGGGGAAAGGAAGCAAACAAGTAAAGCCCCCACAATATCATTTAGGGGAAAAGTACTCTCAGAGGACGAAATATGGAAAGGGGTTGTCCTAACGGAACGACGGAACTATACGCGTCATATGCAATTTGTAATTCATAGAATCGAGTGTCCCTTTATTAAAGTGACTATTCTTAATAAGAAATACGCTCGACTTCGTTGCCTGAATCTTGAAAAATTATTAGAATTACCTTAGACCATCGTTAAAAAAAAATAAAAATAAAATAAAAAAAATAAAAACACACATACACATACGTACATAAATTTATCAACAAACTGTAGGACAGTAATTTATATTTATATACAAGTTCATATACATATATATTTTTTTTTTCAAAAAAAATATATGTATATGAGAGAGAGAGCACCGCTCTCCAAAGCAGGGGGGGAATGTAACGAGTATTTCACTCATACATATTTTCTTTATAAATTAATACAATTCAGTTGTAGCTTATATTACATACATACGAATATAATAGATAAGAGTAAAAATAAACAACAACAACCACAACAACAACACACATCAAGTATACTCAGTGACCATATGTAAACAAACACACAACAACACACAAACACATGTAATACTGCAGATTGCAAAACGAGCAAACCATACAAAACATATGCAAAACAAGCATAGAACTCTCATTTAGTATAAAATATTATTTCCATAAGTATACCAAGTTTGGATACACTCGGCGGTTCAAACAAGACGAGAATTTGCCTTTTGTGTGTCGTGAGAGTGTGATTGAGGGTGTATAAAGTGTGTCGTGGGTATATTGTTTACCAACTTGCACAGCGACTTTGGTTGACTGTTTCAGTCACAGCGACTTCGGTTGACTGTTTTCCACAGCGACTTCGGTTGACTGTTTTCCACAGCGACTTAGGTTGACTGTTTTCCACAGCGGCTTCGGCTGACTGTTTTCCACAGCGGCTTCGGCTGACTGTTTTCCACAGCGGCTTCGGCTGACTGTTTTCCACAGCGACTTCGGTTGACTGTTTTCCACAGCGGCTTCGGCTGACTGTTTTCCACAGCGGCTTCGGCTGACTGTTTTCCACAGCGACTTCGGTTGACTGTTTTCCACAGCGGCTTCGGCTGATTGTTTTCCACAGCGGCTTCGGCTGACTGTTTTCCACAGCGACTTCGGTTGACTGTTTTCCACAGCGACTTCGGTTGACTGTTTTCCACAGCGGCTTCGGCTGACTGTTTCCCACAGCGGCTTTGGCTGACTGTTTTCCACAGCGACTTCGGTTGACTGTTTTCCACAGCGACTTCGGTTGACTGTTTTCCATAGCGGCTTCGGCTGACTGTTTTCCACAGCGGCTTCGGCTGACTGTTTTCCACAGCGACTTCGGTTGACTGTTTTCCACAGCGGCTTCGGCTGACTGTTTTCCACAGCGGCTTCGGCTGACTGTTTCCACAGCGACTTCGGTTGACTGTTTTCCACAGCGGCTTCGACTGACTGTTTCGTCACAGCGGCTTCTGTTGACTGTTTTCCACAGCGGCTTCGGCTGACTGTTTTCCACAGCGGCTTCGGCTGACTGTTTCCCATAGCGGCTTCGGCTGACTGTTTTCCACAGCGGCTTCGGCTGACTGTTTCCCATAGCGGCTTCGGCTGACTGTTTTCCACAGCGGCTTCGGCTGACTGTTTACTTAACATAAGATTATATATGTAGATTTAAGCATAGTAATATACTAAAATTGTACTTATTTTAATTATTAGTTATAAGAAAGATTGTACGATTAGTTACGAAGGTAGAATAACACCGATCATCCGACGCATCCCGAGTGTTCCCGACCGATTCCCGACACCTTCGTAGTTGCCAGCAATAACTTCGGTATACCGTAACCGTAATCATAGCCGATTGCTGCCACTACCTGACGAGGTAATTATAAGGCTAACCACGAGTGCCACCGACCGACTTCCGACATCATCGTAGGTGCCAGCAATATCCCGAAATACCGTAACCGTAATTACAATCGCTTGCTGCCACTACCCTGACGAAGGTAGTTATAAAAAGACAAATATTATTCACGATTATCACCGATTGAATCTTATCTTCATTTTAGCTATTGTTATATTATATCCAACTATTAAAATTGTAAATAAAGATAAAAGTATATTTTAACCCCTAGAAAGGGTAAATGAATAGTGTAATTACTTAAGGTTTGTGGATCCGTAAGTAAATCCTGGACACGGCTGAACTACCCAAGCCGACGACAAAACCACGTTACAATCTGACAAAGCATTTATTCGTATTCTAAACACTAATAACACCATTACTAAAATCAAACAAAGTAACATAAAAACTGAAAACATCTCTGATTATGAAATTATCAGAGAAAATTTAGGCAAAAACTCTAAAAGAAAATCAGAAATATTAAAAATTTTACAGAAACATTTTCCACAACAATTTAAAACAACATTAACAAAACTATGTTCAACATATAGTAATATTTTCGGTTTGGAATCAGAAACAATAACAACTAATAATTTTTATGAACAAAAATTGAGAGTAAAAGATAAAGAACATACACATAAAGAAGAAATTGACAAACAAGTGAAAAAATTAATAGACGATAAAATTATTGAACCTTCCTATTCTGAATATAACAGTCCAGTCTTGTTAGTACCAAAGAAATCACTTCCTAACTCTGACCAGAAAAGATGGAGACTTGTCATAGATTACAGACAAATAAATAAAAAATTAATTGCAGATAAATTCCCATTACCTAGAATTGATTATATATTAGACCAACTAGGTAGAGCAAAATATTTTTCCTGTTTAGACTTAATGTCAGGCTTTCACCAGATCAGTTTAGAAAAAAACTCTAGAGAATTAACAGCTTTTTCAGCCAACAATGGTTCATACAGATTTACTAGATTACCTTATGGTTTAAAAATAGCACCCAATTCTTTTCAACGAATGATGACACTTGCTTTCAGTGGTTTAAAACCAGACCAAGCTTTTCTATATATGGATGACTTAGTCATACTGGGATGCTCCGAAAAGCACATGCTTTCGAATTTGAAAAACGTTTTCGATCTATGTCGAAAGTACAATCTTAAATTACATCCTGAAAAATGTTCATTCTTCATGAGAGAAGTAACATACCTTGGTCACAAATGTACAGATAAAGGGATATTACCAGACGATAGTAAATATTCAAGCATTGAAAACTATCCAACACCAACTAACGCAGACAGTGCAAAGAGATTCGTAGCATTTTGTAATTACTATCGAAGATTTATTAAAAATTTTTCTGAATACTCCAGACATTTAACAAAATTATCCAAGAAGAATGTACCCTTTGAATGGACGAAAGATTGTGATTTTGCATTTAAATATCTCAAAAGGGCATTAATGAGTCCAACCTTATTACAGTATCCTGATTTTGAGAAGGAATTTTGTATAACAACAGATGCAAGTAAGTACGCTTGTGGTGCGGTTTTGACACAGGAATATGATGGTAAACATTTACCTATTGCTTATGCTTCAAAGACATTCACAAAGGGAGAAAGTAACAAATCAACCATTGAGCAAGAATTAACTGCAATTCATTGGGCAATTACCCACTTCAGACCATATATATATGGAAAACATTTTCTTGTCCGCACTGATCACAGATCACTTTCTTATTTGTTTTCAATGAAAAACCCAAGCTCCAAGTTAACAAGAATTAGACTCGATTTGGAAGAATATAACTTTACAGTAGAATATCTTAGGGAAAAAATAACTATGTTGCCGACGCTCTATCGCGAATTACAATAAATGACCTAAAAGACATGAATAATAAAATTTGTTCTATATTAAAAGTCACGACTAGATCGATGACCAATACAAAAGATAAGAATAGTAATACACTAAATAAACAGCATAAAAATAATGATAAGCCCAGTATATATGTACCTTTAACAAACACTGACGTCAGAAAATACTATAAACTAAAGATTTCCCCCGGAAGATGTTATATCAAACGTGGAAAATCTATAGTAACATATATACATATTAATGATTTGTTTACTAAAGAGAATTTTGACTTAGGACAATTTTTCTCTAGGCTCGAAAAAGTGGCCGGTAAACACAATATATATAATTTACAAGTGGCACCTAGTGAGAAAATTTTCGAATTTATCTCAATAAATGATTTTAAAGAAATGGGCAATAAATATTTAAAAAACATAAAAGTAGCGCTACTAAATAAGGTGACCCAAATTGATAGTAAGAATGCCAAGGCAATTCTTGAAATTATGCTGAAATATCACGATGATCCCATAGAAGGAGGACATTGCGGAATATATAGAACATTACAAAAAATAAAAAGATATTACTATTGGAAAAATATGCCCAAGGACATATCTAAATACGTAAAAACATGTCATAAATGTCAAACTGCTAAAACTTTAAAACATAACAAAAGTCCAATGACTGTGACACCAACCCTAACAAAACCATTTGATCATTAATTGGAAATGAATACGCAATCACAATAATATGTGATTTAACTAAATATTTAGTTACTATACCAATAAGAGACAAAAGCGCTAAAACAATCGCTAAGGCAATATTTGAAAATTTTATACTTACCTATGGTCCAATGAAGACGTTCATTTCGGACATGGGAACAGAATATAAAAATTCGATATTAACAGAACTTTGTAATCTACTAAAAATTGAAAAATTAACTTCGACAGCTCATCACCACCAAACAATAGGCACAATAGAAAGAAGTCATAGAACTTTCAATGAATATGTACGTTCCTATATATCTATAGACAAATATGATTGGGACGAATGGCTTAAATATTTTACTTATTGTTTTAATACAACACCTTCAACAATTCATAATTATTGTCCTTATGAGTTAGTCTTTGCAAAAACTCCTAACAGTTTTCAGATTTTCAATGTAGATAAAGTAGAACCACTATATAATATAGAGGACTATGCCAAAGAAACAAAATTTAGATTAGAAGTAGCATATAAGAGGGCCCAACAATTATTAGATAGAAATAAACTTAAGCAAAAATTAAACTATGATAGGGATATAATTGATTATAACTTTAAAATAGGAGATCTAGTATTACTGAAAAATGAAGCAGGTCATAAGTTAGAAACCCAATATAAAGGACCTTACAAGATTAAGAAAATAGATTTAAGAAATAATGTAACCTTAGTAGATAAGAAATCAAACAAAGAGCAAATAGTTCATAAGAATAGACTTAAGCCATATAGAACTAAATAAGTTAATATACAAGTATGTCCGGACTACAAAAATATAAATAAATAATTCTGCTCTATTATATAATTTAAAATAACAAATTGTAAAAGAATGTCCATGAAACTAAAGTTATATGAACATTCTTATAAAAGGTGGAGGTGTAGCGTGTTCTATCTATCACTACGACTAACATTGCGTAGTAAACATTTAAAGTCAACTTGACCGCAACATACATAACATCCAATGGCATTGAAATTATTTTTGTGCACTGGACATTTGACACTCATGCAATCGGGCAAATACCGCTGCATGAAGTGTTAGACAAATGCATTTGACAGACTGCAACGTAAATATGTATTTTGTACAGATGCTATTTGACACTCGCCAGTCTGATCAAAGGCTGCATCATAATGCACTTGAATGCATCATAATAACCACATATGTTTATATAATAAATATAAACAATACAAAATCCATGTTTTCCAAATTTCTTATGAGACACACGCCGCACGCCTACCGTGGGAAACTAAAAGGAACAATTTGCTTATTAAGCATATACCTTTTCTTTTCCCTCTTATGTTAAGATAGGTTAAGCTTTATTCTCATAACTAGTATATAAGACAGTGTATTTTTATTTTAAAATTAATCATTAAACAACATTCCTAGAGCTCCTAGCTGAGCTCAGGAAATAATCTTTTTATTTTATTTAAAATAAATTAAATAAAAATAAACTAAATAAAAATTTTATTTAAACAACCTATTACAATACAAACGCACACATCCATTTACATGAGTTGTGTGCGCTGGCTTTAAAAAACCTCCCTTAAACAGAAGCATAATAGCGTACGATCTAAATCTTACACACACACTTAAACGTACAATATGCAAAATAACAAGCATACATGTATCAACAGTAATTAGTTTCATTGTTTGTTATAAAAAAGACGTCTTCGCGACATCGCTTGTTAATAGTCATATATACACGTACCCAAATACAACCATCGTGCTTTGTTTATAGTACGACAGCTTTTATTATTGGCTTAGTATAATACATGCCACGAGAATACATTTAAAAAACATGACATGCTTACGCAGGCCACTAATATAATATTACATGGGATTTTAAAATTTTTCGTTACTCTATTTGGAACAGCCTTTAATTTTAAACTTTCATATATTTGTTGTTGTAGCAACTCTACATACTCTGTCCAAATTTCAGATCCGTAGCTCTTACGGTTCCTGAGAAAATAGCCTACTTCTTAAAACAATACATATGTTTAGTTATAAGAAAAAAAGTTGAAGTTTTCCAAACCTGGAAACTTCTTTTTAAATTGTTTATTTTTTTTTAAATTTGAAATACCAATTTTATTCATACCGAAGTATAAAATAAGTTAATTTAATAAAAGAGTAATAAAAACTAGTATTCGGTAGTTATTTTGTATTTGAAAATAGAGTTTGAGTTTTCCAGCTCTGAAACCGTCTACTCGAATTTAGCTGATTTTCAATACCAAAATTTTTCAGACTATTTCGGACACACCAGTCCAAGAACGAAGTCTCTAGCTCTTCTGGGAGCTTCGGAAAACCGGTTTCACGTACAGGCAGACGGACAAACGGATAACGTATATATATGTATATATATATATATATATATATATATATATATATATATATATATATATATATATATATATATATATATATATATTATTAATATATGTACCCTTTTACCATTTTTTGGTAAAATAAAAATATTTTAGATTTATTAAGGGCTTATTTGACATATTTATATTGGAAATTTGTCCAATAAATCTGTAATATACCAATAATATTTTTTATGAATACGGCAGGTAGTATATGTATCTATGTATATGTGCCCTTAATTATGAAAGTGGTCTACGTGATACGCATTTTTTATTCAAAATAGTAAATAAATCTTTAAAAAAATTATATTAGTCGAGACTAGTACAACTCTAAATTAAACTGTTGCATAATAAAAAAATATTTTTGGATTTGTTCAAATGTAACCAACTAATCCCGACCATAGAAATATATGACCTAAGCCTACACGGCATGTAAAAATCCACATACACGTGTGGCTCTGGCGTAATTTTGACGTCACCATGAAGCAACATTGACTACATGTCGTGTACTAGCAATCAGTGTTGCCAAAACGGCGGTTTTCCCGCTATATATGACTGTATTTTGCTGTCATTAGCGGCAAGTCTATTTAAAAAACCACCAGCGGGAATTTTAGCGGAAAAATTTCTTAGTTTTCAGCGTTTTTCTGAAACTTATAAAGAAAGGTATTGAATCAAAATAAAGTATATTTAAGGCAGCTATGCGACACGTACCTTGGTATTTATGTTGAGTTTTTTTCTATATAAACACGTACAGCGAAAAGAAACTAACGTTACTTTTTTGCAAATAAAAAATTGACATATTGTGGTCGTGTAGTATAATGTGAAAATTTAAGAGGTTAAAAATAATAACATATCTATATACATACGAGTATAAAAGTGAACAAATCCCATAATTAGTGAATAAAATTTAATTCGAAATTAAAATTATATTACAAACCAATTTAATCATTATTTTCGTATTAAAAAAATAGTAAATAAATCTTTAAACAAACGGAAAACAACCCTGGGTGATTGGACCACTGAGTATGAGGAAAACTAATATCAACCAAAATCTCTCAAAACAATAACTTTTTCTGAATAATTTGATTTTGATTAGACTTTTTTTATTAAAATTCTCCTTCGAAACTAAACTTCAAACCAATGTGAATTGAGCCACAGAGTTTATTTTATCAACACTATTTTTTAATTTCAGATAGTCAGGAAATTTTAAAAATATTTTACAAATACTTCAAGCAAAAGTGCAAGATATTATTACACACGTGTAGAACAATTAGAGTCTAAAATATTGAAAATATACTGAATCAACTTCAACATTAATATTATAAGATGGAATATGCCCTTGGATTCTAATTTTTCCTGTGCCTATGTTCTGTAACTTTGTGGAGAACTTTTCGAAGCGAAAAGTTTATTGTCAGGATGACTAACGAAAAATTTAGTTGCTCGTTTCTTTTAAGCTTATTTCAGGTTTTATATAAATCAGCCTGTGAAAAACAGGACAACCAATGTAATTGTTTGATTTTTCTCGACGCGAAAACTTCTCGCAAGTTACAGAACACAGGTACTGGTTCGATGTTTGTGTATGGAAACTCTGCAGGAAATAAAATACCTACTCAAAGAGTAGGCTGAGTTTTGCTTACAAATATTGGGGAATTATGAGATTCCAACATACATAAATCTATCCATATGTATACATATTTTATAAAATTTATATTATTCTTTTTTTTTACCAATAAACCATAAAAAAGATATATGTTGGTTATAAAAAATTCAGCAGTTATATTAGCGTTTATTTTTATTCAGATAGCGGTTTTTAGCGGGTTTTCAGGGGTTATATGGTGGGAAATGCCTGCAACATTTTGGCAACACTGCTAGCAATACATGTAAATGGAAAAATTTACATCACTACACATGTGCTGTCTCTGGAAATGTGTCCGACTCGCGGTTAAATTTGTCATATTTAGGGCGACTTTTTGAGTTCAAGATTAGAGATTAAATTAATCTTAATCTTCATTTGCAATTTTTGGGTGGTCGATTATATGGGTTTACTTGCTAGTTTAAGCAGCCAATCGTGGTTCTTGTGAAAAATAACTTTTTGTAAAAATTATAAGGTAAAATAATTTAAAATTACTTAAATAAATATATACATTTTATATTATATATATATTTCCTTTAACACGCGCAATATTTTACTTGTAAATAATAAAATATGACAGTTTATTCTGCTTTCCACAAAAAATCAGTGTGTTGATAACATGTACATATGACTTTTGTACAGAAAATGCTGCCATTAATGTTAATGAGTATGGTAATACTACACATAACAAGTTTAAACTACCACTCAAAAACATCAAACTCAATTATGTGAGATTAATTTAATTTTCGGATTAGCTAATTGGAGGAATAAACTAATCTTAATATCGAACCCAAAAACTCGCCCTTAGAGTTTGGAACAAAAATACTATCAATATTTTACAACATGTAGCAACTACTACTAATTGAAAAAAATATAACACAACAAAAAGCTTAACACAACTCTCATAATTAAGGGTACGTACATATTAAAGACCTGCACAAGATATCTTATAAGAACGTTTGACATGAGGAATTTTTCAAATATTTTACTACAGCGAAATGTTGTAAAACAAACGCTAAACAACACTGTTGGCAATACATTTGTTTAACTTATTGCAGGTATAGGAGTACAGAAGAAAATAGTTAGTGACTGAAAAATTTGTGATGTTTGTGCTTCTTTCTACGCATGAGCGAGTTATATACACACCAACCGCAATGGCACCAACACCAAATCAAAGGCCAATGCACTAGACAAAACGAAGCATAATTTAATTCATTGTAAAATTAATATTTTAATAAAATTATGCTTTGTGTTCAAGTTCAATAAACTGAACTTCCACACATGCCAAATAATAACATTTTTCCCAAGAATTAATCTAAATAATATTTAAGCTTAGTTAACAATTAAGTATAATAAAAAACAAAATTAAAATTGTAAAATTAATATTTTATTTTAATAAAATTGTGCTTTGTGTGCAAGTTCAATAAACTGAACTTCCACACACGCCAAATAATAAAATTTTTCCCAAGAATTGATCTAAATAATATTTAAGCTTAGTCAACAATTAAGGGTTAAAATGTTTTTAACCGACGAACGGATTTTCCCGACCACCTTTGAATCTTATGAAACTTAGTTGTCTTTTTGCACGTTACTTAACTAAGATAAATATAAAATTTTGGTCTTCCAGCTGCTGTTTTTCCTGAGATATGGCGCGTCGAAAAATGAAAAAATCATTAAAAACACATATAAGTGGTCTGCCATTATTGCTCATATCTTCAAAAGTTATTAAGAAGCAGGGCCGAAATTGGGCTCGTTTAATAGGTATTGATAGGTATTGAGAATAGTTTCTAAACTGCATTTACTTTAACTTTTTTTTTGAAAGGTAAAAGGTCACTGTCACATGATTTAAAGTTTGGGGAACTATATCTCAAAAATGAAATTTTTAAAATTGTAAAAAAACATATATGTTAATCCTGACAGTCTCTTCTGCATTTTGTGTCAAAAAATTTGAGTGAGCTCTTATTAGTTCCTGAGATGTTGATAACGATGTGAAATTTTTTGAAACAAATTTATTTTTTTTATATTTTTTTATATTTATTTGGGTGATATTAAATACGACAATTCCATATTAATTTCGACAAACGGAATTAAAACTAAGAAATAATTTAGTGTAAATGTTTTCAATTGAAAATTCCCGGTCTTCGGAGTACAGTTTTACTTTAAGTTTTGATTTTCCTTCAGGAACAAAATAGTGGAATTTTCGTGTGCCTGGCATAGTTCTCAAGCCAATAAATCTGTTTTTAAGAAACTCTTCTTCTGCTTTGTAATCTTCCCCTGTTAAAAATACAAAATTATAATTTAAAAGATGTTCACGGCACCACTCATACAATTGAAGCGGGCTAGTTATTTGGTCCTGTATTGGACGTTGCAAACTGGCTCGGCGAGCTTCCCTTTTTACGGTTCCACCAAGACCATCGCTAGGACCTTTCCATGGATTGTCGGAAAAAAATGCCATTGGGCTGGAATCCCAAAATCATCTTCATGATGACGTAAATTAGCAAAATTGTTTTTATTTTTAAATTGTGCAGCTGAGCCATCCGAAAAATAAAAAATTTTTCATGGTGTTGAACAGAACTTATTTTGTAGAAACATTATCATATGGCGGTGGAACAAGTGGACTCCAATAGTGTTGTGGATAAGACTATTAGATATAACTATGTAATTGGTATGCTCTAACACGCCATTGTACTTATAATATATAGAAATTAGATATAACGTAGCTTGACTTTTGTTCCAATGAAAACCTTGCGAAGAGTCCTGCACAAAAAAGATGCATTTTTCAAAAAATCACATATTGCAATATATTCATGTTCTCCAAGCGATGATTTTTTGCGTTCAAAAATGCTGCTGGTTCCTTTGCGATAAACGAGTGAGGCAAAAGTGACAATAATTTTTCGCAAAGTGAATCCAGAAAATCATCAGCCTCCTTTACCATTGTTTCTAATGAGTCTCTATCCACACATATCCATTGTTTGAATGTAATTTCATCAACATGATTTCTTTCTAATAATTCACCAAGTCTTTGCTTGAGATGTTTAACTCCTGGACAGTCCTTACATTTAGCTAAATAGCATTTGGGGGTCGTAGGATTGCAAGTGATTTTATCAAAGCAATATTTGTACGTTTCAAGGTGAAAGTCTTCTAAGCCTTCTGTTAATTTTTTTAAGTTCAAGGAATGCATCTTTAATTTTACGTTTTGGTGTTTTGTGCACACGCAGATATTGTGAGTTCCATTGGCATTGACCAGCACAACATTTTTCGGAAGAAGCACACAAAATTTAGAAAGACCAATGCCATCATGTTTCTCTTTAAACAATGCATACATTTCACGTAGATTTCCAAGCAGCAATATCTTAGTTTTTTTAATATTCACACCATTCTCAAACATAGAAACAGAATCTTTATACCCTGGCATGCATCTGCTGATGTCATCATGTACATAAAACATTTTAACAGCTTCCACAACTTCCGATGATAAAACATTTCTTGGTTTGTTATTGGGACTACGCAGTATACCTTTTTCCTCTACTAATTTTTTTACCTTCCGGGCCATAAAGTCGGAAATTTCAAACTCCTGTACCATTTTCTGCAATGTCCAACTTTTTGGTAAAAAACCTGCACCACAGTCTCGGCCGAACTGGTAATACACCTCAACAGGTCGTGAGCAGACGTGGCTCTTATACAACAACCCCGAGTTAATTAATCCGGTAAAAGAGTCACGACCTACACATTGAATGTCCGTCACAGGGGACAAGGTAAGAACTAGCATTTTAGCAAGGGATGGGCATTAAATTTATTTAATTCATTCAGTAACGGAGACCTTACAGTCATTTACGGATGGACCAGGGGTAAACTGGAAATTGTTCTTGCATCGATATATATGCCCTATGATGCGTACGGGGGCTGGTGTGCAGAAGCTGACCGAGTATTGGTTGATAAGGGTTGCAGTGGTACTCGGCTGCGACGCTAATGCGCATCATAGTCAGTGGGGGAGCAGCAACATTAACAAAAGAGGTGAGTTAGTGTTCGATTTTATAACTTCTAGCTATATGTTTATTTGCAACAAGAGTAACGTACCCACATTCAGGAATAGAGATAGGGCAGAGGTTATAGACATAACACTGACTAACAGGGATAGGAACATGGTAGAGAACTGGTTGTGTGACAAGGAATGTACGTTTTCGAATCACAGTAGGATATCATTTAATCTAAATTTTTCAGGGGGAGGACTTGGCCCATAAGGAATCCAAGAGAGACTAACTGGGATACCTATAGGGTTGTTGATATTAGAGCAAGGGAAATCCGTGGATACACAAAGAGGAGTGGAAGAGGTGATATATTTCACTTACACATCTGAGGTCATCGGTTAGAAGATTGTTCAATAGGGCGAAACTCACAGGAAGGATAGAGCACTGGAACAATCATAAGATATTGTATGATAAGTACAAAGATGATCTCAAAAGAGCCTCATGGAGGATATACTGAGGAGATTGATTCCGTTAATGAGTAATCGAGGTTTCCACGAGTATTGTCAAAAGGCCCTAGGTCTCCTGTGAATATTCAAAAATTGGATTGCACATGGAAGAAATCCATCTCAGAGACACTTTCTGTTCTGATGGACACTCACCTTGATGGAATAGAGAGTTACAATTGTGTAGGTGCACATGCAGAAAACTCTTCAATAAGGTTTAATCATCCAGAAATGAGCTGGACTAGATAGCTTATAAAGGTAAGCTAAAGGAGTATAAAAAGCAGATAAGAACTGCTAAAAATACAACATTGAAGGGGTTTTGTAATAATATTGAAAATATTTCAGAACCATCTCGCATGAGAAAAATTTTGTCCGCTACTCCCTACACTTTGGGGTATTTGAAGAATCCCAATGGGACGTGGACAACATCCAGCGAGGAGTCGTTAAGACCTCTGCTGGACACTCACTCTCCGGGTAACTCAATGTCTGAAATTCAGATATCTTGTCTTTACCCAATGCCTACGGAAAATATATCTGACATTGTCAATATGCAGACGGTATAATACCGGCCGAGATATGGAATGTATCGAGCTATCTCAGTAGCCTAGGAACTAATAGCTATTAGCTCCTATGCTACTGAGAATTTACACTAGCTGTCTAAGACTGAGTTATATTCCTAACAGGTGGAGGGCAGCGAGAGTGGTTTTCATAACGAAGGCTGGCAAAAGCTCTCACACCACACCGAAGAACTTCAGAACGATAAGTCTATCATCCTTTCTTCTAAAAACATTACAAAGGATGGTTGATCATTGTATTCGCAAAACCATCAATGGAAAACTACTTTCCTCGCATCAGCATAGATATCAAAGGAAAAAGTCGACCGAATCGGCTCTACACGAGCTGGTTGGCACGATAGAGAAATCTCTCTGTGGGTGAATACACCCTTGTGGCCTTCGTCGATATTGAGGGGACTTTTAATATTTCTCCAGATGCGATAATTGATGCATTGTCGAATTTGGGGCTTAATGTAGGATTGTGTAAGTGGATTAAAAATCTACTAACTCACGGATGGATAACTTCGGCTCTAGAAGCTTATGCTGATTATGTGGCAATAGCTGTAAGAGGAAAATTCCTCACTACTCTAAGAGATATCCTTCAGGATGGTATTTCGTACTTAACAAGATGGGCAGAGAAACGAGAGGCTCGCCGTTAATCCTGGTAAAACGGAGCTTGTCCTCTTCTCCAATAAGTATAGGATACCTGATTTCCGTTCTATCACTCTTAATAATATGGAGATAAAAGTGTCCAACAAATAGTATCCCGGTGTTATTCTTGATTCAAAGCTGAGTTTCAAAACATTGAAATACTGCAATAGTAGAAAATGACGTATCTACATATCTTACACAAGGTGCAAAGAATTGAATCCTTGTATATAACCAGTGCTCCTCGCACTACTGAATGCTCGTTCATCTACTACCATTGGACATAGTAGAGAAGGAGATGGCAACGTCCTCGGCAATCCATCTTCGATGTACCTCTCTGTGGAGCCGGCCACTGTAGAATACTCGATGATGAAGTTAGGGGATGGAGGATTCACCAAACCTCCCCTGCTCTACTACACGAACGTCTTTATAAAACCTGGATACCATTTACAGAAATGTGGATGAATGGAACTCCAGGTGGAAGAAAAAGTGTTGATTTTTATACGGACGGCTCCAAAACACATGAGGGTGTGGGCTATGGGGTCTTTTCGAGGGCTTTAGGTCTTCGTATTGCAAGGCGACTTCCGGATCACTGCAGTGTCTTTCAGGCAGAGATTCTGCTGTAAGAGAAGTTGCGGATTGGTTGAGAGTGAATGTCACTTCAAGGACCTTGATTAACTTATACACCGATAGTCGAGCACCTATTATGGCCCTCGAATCCCCGCTTCTAAGAACAACAACAGCCCTCGACTGCTGATCATCTCTAAATGAGATGGCAGAGCAGTTTGATATTAGTATCATCTGGATCCCGGGGCATACAGGCTTTCAAGGGAACTCTAGGGCTGATGAGCTTGCTAGAATGGTGTTGACACTTAGTTCAACATATTATTCCATGACATATAATTTATTTATAAATAGCAACAATCACTTTTGTTTGTCACTGTAAGTCATTTGTTAATATTATTATTAAACATGCCAAAAATGCAATTTACCTTAACATGAAAAGTAGGTCATTTGATTTCCACATTAAACTTATGTCATTGAACTTGCCATTATTCACTTAAAAACAAATATGCCAATACAGCTAATTTAAACACAACAATTAAAAATGGGTCAATAAGAATTCACTCGTTGACCAATAATTGATTAAGCATTTTATTTTATTATAAAATTAATTTAAGCATTTTAGTATTAAGTTAAAGTAAGCAATTTATTCTTGTTATTATTAAATTAATTTAGTATAAAAGCAAGAATTAAAATAAAGAATTTGTCAATCTTCTTAAGGCATTTAAAGTGTTTTACTGATTGATCTTTACTACGTTTTTCAAGTTCAAGTGATTGCAGGACAACCCGGCAAACAAAATAGTGTCAATACAAGTTTATGTGCTTGGATTGTAATAACTATTGCCAAACATTCATTGGTGACCCCTAATATTTTCTAAATTCACTGAGATTCCCCCCACCAGTGGTAAGGATCTCTCTAGAATTCTTAGGAAATAAACAAACGCGCAACCACGTGTAGAACATCAGTTCAAATATCAACAAAAATACAAAACGGTAGCACAGGGCTACTTTGAAAACTCAAAACTACAACCAGTAGCACAGGGCTACGCTGAAAACGCACAATTACAAACAGTAGCACAGGGCTACAATATCTAACTCTGTTACATTAAAAACTCAGTACCCTCCATCAAACGCAATACAAACAATTACGCAAGATGTCATTAGTACAAGAACTTATGAAACAGCAAGAGGCGACTGCAAGCGAGATTGGAAGTCATTTCAACCATAAAAAAGGCTTCACTTGACAGAAGAACAGCGGTATTTTACAAGGCAAAACAAGATGAATTAGTTAACCTATGGCAATCGTTCGAAAAGACGGAAAATAAAATTCGGAATGACGCTGCCTTATCAGAAGAGGATCCCTATATTACTAAGGATATTTACAAATCCATTGGCGAACAATACAGTTCTACAATTGAACATATTGAATGTCAACTAAAAAAGTGCATGACACCATACACCAAACCTGTACCATCCGTAAGGACACCAGTAACCAACTCAGTCAACCAATATGAATTAGAGGAAGTACGAACACCAGGATTAGCCAGATTAATAACTGCACGTATGACAGCATTAACACGTTTGTTACAAGGTTTGGAAACACTAACAGAAGAGCAGCCAAAACAATTTTATGAGCTAAAATCAGAGACTATAAAAAGGTTATGGTCTCAAATCCAAAATTTATATGACGACGTGTGGCAACAAATCGAAGATCCATCAAGCCAAGGCTTACATCCAGATGATTACAACAACCTCGAAGACGCAGTCCATCAACAGCTGGTTAAACTTGCTGTGCTCGCAGATCAGCACAAACAGCCTATAAGCGATGAATCACAATTGGGAAACAATTCATCCATACTTTGCCCACTGCCTCTTCCAAAGGTTACGATACCGAAATTCAATGGAGACTATCTGAGTTGGCAACCATTTTTTGATATGTTCAATGAAATGATTCACAAAAAAGCCATGCCTGCCATACAAAAAATGTGGTTTTTGAAAACAAACACCACAGGTGAGGCCGCTAGGCTAATACAAAACTTATCCTTAACAGAAAGTAACTATGAAACAGCTTGGAAAATGCTACAAGACCGCTTCAGCAATCCACGAATATTAACAAATAACATCATAAACAGACTATTGGGCCAACCAAAAATAAGTGATAATCCCTCTGCTACAGCCATAAAGGGGTTACATGACACAACACGGGAATGCTTCTCAGCACTAAACAATTTGAATATCAAAACATCAACATGGGACCCCATGTTAGTTAATATATTAATCAAAAAACTGGATCAAGGCACACACTTATTATATGAGCAGTCAATACAACTACCAAGATCATTGCCAACATTAGAAGAGCTCTTGGGCTTCCTGATTCCAATCGTTAGAAGCAGTCGGACGAACGCAAACTACGTCAAAGAGAACTTTAGCTACAGCAACCATTCCCAAGGAAAACAACCATTGCAAACTATGTAGGAATGAAATTCATCAATTATATTATTGCAACAAATTTTTATCGATGTCAGTGCCTAATCGACTGAAGTGGATACAGCAACAAAAACTGTGTCAACTGCTTCAAGGGTGACCATATGTCAAAACATTGCACAGCAAGCTCCTGTAGAAAATGTAAGAAAACCCACAACACACTTGTACATTTGGAAAGGCATCCACAGGGCACCAACGCCTTAAGCTTACCATCGAATGACTCCTCCACTGAAAATAAGGCTTCAACATCAACAGTAGCTTCAGCTCAATGTCCCAGAACAGCGAAGGGTTACGTATTGTTAGCCACAGCTCGGGTAAAAATTACAGGCAATAATGGAAGGTCAGGAGTTTTCAAAGCAATATTAGACTCAGGGTCACAAATCAACATTGTGACTAACCGGTTACTAAATCGTTTATCACTCAAGCCATCGCAGACATCCTTATGCATCGAAGGAATCGGCAGTCAGTCCAGAAATACAAATCAACGCATTAACGTTAATCTTCAGTCTACAACAAGTAACTACAATACAAGACTAGAAGCCTTTGTTCTTCCCAACATAATTCCGGCCCAACCTTCAACAGAATTCAACTGTATCTCTTGGCCAATCCCAGAAAACATTCAACTGGCCGATCCTGAATTCAACAGTACTGCTAATATTGACGTTTTACTAGGCGCCGAATATTACATGGAGTTGTTGACCACCGGAAAAATTCACCTCTCACCAGAATTACCAATTTTGAAAAATACAAGGCTGGGTTGGATTGTAAGTGGAAGAATAAGGGAAAACAATAGCAACTCAGCGGTATGCGCAGTATATGGGGAAAACGAAGCAACCACAGACGAACTTGTAGAAAGATTCTGGAAACTAGACGAATTCGAGTCAGACAATACTCTCACCGTCGAAGAGAAAAGGTGCGAACTACAGTTCACCCAAACAACAACAAGAAATTCTGAGGGCCGATTTGTAGTTCGGCTTCCCTTTTCAGAAAGCCCAAGCTCCCTAGGAGAGACAAAAAGGTTAGCCTTTTCCAGATTGATGGCTCTAGAAAGGCGTTTATCGATGAACCTCGACCTTAAGCAACAATACCTTGACTTTATGAAGCAATATGAAGAATTGGGTCACATGACCCGCATAAATAACTCAGAAGTAGTGGGCCCTCATTTCTATATTCCACATCACTGCGTAATCAAACCTGAATGTAAAACCACCAAACTTATAGTGGTGTTTGACGCATCAGCGAAATCTTCAAGAGGAATATCTCTCAATGACATATTGTGCGTAGGTCCTCCGACACAAGGAGATCTGTTTGGAATTCTACTACGATTTCGAATGCCACGATTTGTTTTCTGTACAGATATTGAAAAAATGTATCGTCAAATTCTAGTTCATTCAGCAGACCGTAACATGCAACTAATATATTGGAGAAATAATCCAAATGAAGCAGTGGAAACCTACAAACTTAACACTGTGACATATGGAACATCTTCAGCGCCTTATCTGGCAACAAAATGTTTGCAGCAGTTAGCAGACAAAAACATGAAAAATTATCCATTAGGTGCAACAACATTAAGAGATGATTTTTATGTGGATGACGCTATGAGTGGATCTGACAGCCTTACAACAGCAATTGAAAAACAACGACAGTTGACTACCTTGTTACAAGGAGCCGGCTTTAAATTAAAAAAGTGGTGTGCAAATCATTCAAGGCTACTATCTGGCATTTCTCCTGAAGATGTAGAATTAAATCTAGACTTTGATAATCAATCAAAAAAAATGTTGGGGTTAACATGGAATCCCAAGGCGGATATTTTTTGTCTCAGAGCTGAAATTCAAGACAATGATAAAATAACCAAGCGGTCTATAACATCAGATGTAGCACGAATATTCGATCCGTTAGGAATTGCCGGACCGGTTGTCGTCTCTGCTAAAATATTCATACAACAACTATGGCAATTACAACTTTCATGGGACGAACAGCTGCCAGCAGATCTTACCAACCAATGGGTAATGTTTCGTCAAAATTTAAAATACCTTAATATAAGCACCAAAAGGCACATGTTTGATGGGCAGATCTCCAAAGATACACAAATACACACTTTTGTAGATGCTTCTGAAAAGGCGTATGGCGCCGCAGTATACATACGATCCAAACTACAAGATGGCCGACTCGTAGTCAGACTTTTATGTGCCAAATCACGCATTGCCCCTATAAAAAAGGTAACATTACCAAGACTAGAGCTATGGGCAGCACTACTTGGGGCACAACTTACCACAAGAGTAAAAAGGGAATTAAAGGCTGAAAACATGCCTACATATCTATGGTCAGATTCTGAAATAGTACTGCATTGGATCAATGCAACATCATCGTCTCTTCGTACCTTTGTCGCAAATAGAGTAAGCAAAATTCAAGAACAAACCATAAACATTCAATGGCGACACGTCAGTTCTAAACAAAACCCGGCCGACCTCATCTCAAGAGGTTTAAGTCCAGAAAAGTTATCACAAAGTAGTTTTTGGTTTTTTGGGCCAATGTTTTTGCACGGCAACGAGTGTCAATGGCCAAAGGAGTTCAACAAAAATCAGAAACCATCCTCCACTGAAGAATTCAAACCAAATTCAGTCAGTGCGCTATCAGCAATTTCAACCTCATTGGAAGACATTATATATAAAATCAACAACCGAAATTCATTCAAGTCACTTCAAAGAATAGTAGCATACATGCAACGCTTCATTCAAAACACCAAATTAGCGAAGAACGAACGACCGACCAGCAATACACTAAGCCCGTTAGAACTAACTTCAGCTAAACATCTTATAGTCAGAGCTATGCAAGTGTCAGATTTTAAAAATGAAATAATTACATTAAACAAGGGGAAGGAGCTCGATAAGAGATGTCCTATATGTGGATTATCACCCTTTCTTGACGAAAATAACATACTACGCGTTGGCGGAAGATTGAAGGCTGCAAATATCTCATACGAGGCTAAACACCCAATGGTTCTTCCCTACAACGATCCAATTTCAAAATTAATAATGAGAATGTTACACAACGACAATCACCATTGCGGTCCACAAACTCTATTATCCATCTCCAGGCAACAATTTTGGATAATAAAAGGAAAATCAATTGCCAGAAACACAGTTCAAACCTGTATTCGATGCACCAGGTCAAAACCAAGGCTTATGCAACAAATTATGGGAGACCTACCTGCCCCCAGAGTGACTCCGACTCGACCATTTATAGTATCAGGCGTCGACCATTGTGGTCCACTGTGGGTACATTACAAGGTAAGAGGTAAGAGACCTCACAAGGTCTACATTGCAGTTTTTGTATGTTTCTCAACAAGAGCAGTACATTTAGAAGTCGTTACTGACCTCACTACAGAAGCATTTATTGGAGCTCTCAAGAGGTTCATAGCCCGACGAGGACGTTGCCAAACCATCTATTCAGATAACGCCACGAACTTCGTTGGGGCACGGAACCAGCTCGAAGAACTAAACAACGCCATATTTTCCAAACCTTCACAAGACGCAATAACTCGATCTTGCAGTAATGACGGAATAGAGTTCAAGTTTATACCTCCTAGGGCAGGCACCCCATTTTGGTGGGTTATGGGAGGCAGCTGTTAAGTCAGCCAAACAGTTACTTTTACGCAGTATATCAACGGCTTCACTAACGCACGAAGAGTTAGAAACAGTCATCATTGAAATTGAGGCCATTCTGAACTCACGATCTCTGACTCCTTTATCAAGCAACCCAAACGATTTAACAGCTTTAACTCCCGGCCATTTCTTAATCGGGGAACCACTGACGGCACAAGTCGACGCTCAAATGCCTAACCCAACTTGCTCACTGGCAAAAAGATGGAAGCTTGTGTCGCAGCTTAAACACGAATTTTGGAAAAGATGGTCATTGGAATATTTACATCATCTACAAGAAAAACAGAAATGGAAGACCTCGTCTCAAAATGTGGAAGGAAAGCTAGTCATAGTAAAGGAGGACAATCTGCCCGTAATGGAATGGCCGCTGGGTAGAATCCTGAAAACGTATAAGGGAACTGATGGCAAGGTCAGAGTGGCAGATATAAAAACAGCCTCCGGAATAAAGAAAAGACCTATTCATAGATTAGCTCCGCTACTGCAGCAGGAAGAACTACCAACAAATGAAGTAACCAATCTCACTCGCCCGATAACAGTTGAGTGTCCACCGTCAGTTGATGAAACAGAGAGTCCACCATCAAAAAAATCTAGGCGTATCTCCACTTCAATGCTACTTACTATAATAGCAACAATATTTTTAATTCCAGTAGCAATGAGTAGCAATGTCAAAATAACCAACTTTCATGATAACCCAGGACTATATTTTGAGGGAATTGGAAATGTAAAACTAGTGACAGCTGAATAGAGACTAATGATATACTATGACTTAGCACCATTTACGTCCGAGTTGCAGGCCTTCCAGTCAGGAATAACGACCCTACAACAGCTATGTTCTCCCATTAAACATCAACTAATTTGCAACATTTTGGCAACCAACTTCAATCAAATAAAAACCGAATTGATTCAAGAGAAGGAGCTATTTTCCAGCAGTAGAGTAAAAAGGGGAGCCTTCAACATTATTGGAAATGTTGCACGATCTTTGTTTGGCGTTCTGGATTCCGATTATGCACATGAAATGTCAAACACCATCAAGAATGCTAAGGAAGAATCAGATTACTTGTTTCAACTGCTTAAAAATCAAACATCTATTATTGACTCAACCATCAACATCATCAAGCAAGACGAACAAAGTACTCAAAAACAAATAACGGATATAATTGACAAGATCAATGAGCACGAGAATTCAATATCTAAGCAGGCTGACCAATTCAATCAAATGCAATTAATCTCACTTCTATCCAACCAGTTGACGTTGACAGCGATAAACTTACAAAGAGTGGAAAGGGAAATTATTGATGTACTAACCGATACCCACCATGGAAAAATTAGTCCACTTTTATTGTCACCAGCTCAACTAAAAAACGAATTAAGGGTAATAAAGGCTGACCTTCCAACACGCCGAACACTTCCAATCGAAGACGACAGTTTAATCCAACTATACAAATTGATGAAGGTTAAAGGAGCAGTAACAAAGAATGAAGTCATTTTCGAAGTAATGTTACCTTTAGTCGACCATCAGTTTTTAGAACTCTTTAACATAATTCCGATACCGACCATAACGGACAATACTTTAATATCAATTGACCCAGAGGAATCATTTCTTGCCATAAACCCCCATAGAGACGAATACATTCCATTCACAACCCATGACATATCAAACTGTATTACGCCTAAGGATGAGGTATTTATATGCAATAACAAACAGTTCAAACTTAGGAAGAATGAGGGGAGTGATTCCTGCGAAATCAATATTTTCAACAGCCGACAAACAACTAAATGCAAGCTCATTCGATTGGCAGGCAATTCCACATGGACACAACTAAAGTTTCCAAATAAATGGATCTTCGCTACCACCACAAAATTAGAGATATCAGCAGTTTGCGGTTCTGAACATACCCAATATATAATAAGCGGCACAGGAATAATAGAGATTGAAGCGAGCTGCACACTCAAAGGCACGTTTATCACAATCCAAAGTCTCTTTGGTTTATCGAATACTCTACACACCTCATATGCTCAATTGCGGCCCATAGATCATATTACCACACCGCAAGAAATAAGTAAAATATTCAATACCACCAATAACCAGATTGAAATCCATCAAAAACAACTAAGCGCACTGAAAAGGCAACTAGACGACTCAACCATTGTTCACATACCAGCACTCATCAATTCCAATAGTCTTCACCATCATGCAGTCAGCTATTCTGCGCTTGTAATCTCCATACTATTCGCCATTGTAATCATCAACATTTATTTAAAACAGCAAAAGAACAGCAATTCCAAATTCAACCAAACAACCCCTCAGCCATTTCCACCACCACGAGTAGCACCATCAAACATTGGTCAATGCGGGGGAGAATGTTGACACTTAGTTCAACATATTATTCCATGACATATAATTTATTTATAAATAGCAACAATCACTTTTGTTTGTCACTGTAAGTCATTTGTTAATATTATTATTAAACATGCCAAAAATGCAATTTACCTTAACATGAAAAGTAGGTCATTTGATTTCCACATTAAACTTATGTCATTGAACTTGCCATTATTCACTTAAAAACAAATATGCCAATACAGCTAATTTAAACACAACAATTAAAAATGGGTCAATAAGAAATCACTCGTTGGCCAATAATTGATTAAGCATTTTATTTTATTATAAAATTAATTTAAGCATTTTAGTATTAAGTTAAAGTAAGCAATTTATTCTTGTTATTATTAAATTAATTTAGTATAAAAGCAAGAATTAAAATAAAGAATTTGTCAATCTTCTTAAGGCATTTAAAGTGTTTTACTGATTGATCTTTACTACGTTTTTCAAGTTCAAGTGCTTGAAGGACAACCCGGCAAACAAAATAGTGTCAATACAAGTTTATGTGCTTGGATTGTAATAACTATTGCCAAACATTCAAATGGGGACAACCTTACAGGTTCCACCGGATTTGGAATGTGTGGGTTTACCACTACTCTCTTGCAAACTCAGACTTAGGCGCAAGACGGAAGATGAAACAAATAGAAGGTGGATCACAAGAAATGATTGCGTGATCAAAAGGCAGTTATGGCCTCAGCTGAATAATAAAGGTACTGATTACTTAATTTTGAAGAGCAGGAAACAAATCTCGGTACTGGTGTCCGTGTTAACCGAACACTGTCTCATAGGTAGGCATGCACAAAGGCTACGGGTTGAACACAATGATTTCTGCCGTAGCTGCCAGGATATAGATGAAGAGGAGGACTTATAGCATTTTCTTTGTCACTGTCCTGGACTTGCAGGAAAGAGAATGTCCACAATGGACGCTCTTGAGTTCGGGGAACTTTCTGACGTTGCTAGAGTTGAACTTCAACGTATTAGTAGCTTTATATTGAGTTCTGGTTGGTTCGACGGTGGAGACTCCACATAAGCAGTCTCCGTGGTATCACAATGGACCAAAATGGTCTAAGTGAGTCCGGGTTTCTGACTGTCACCCCTACATAACCTAACCTAACCTTCCTGGCTGTAGGGAAGTAAGCGAAGAGGCAACGACGGAGGTTAATTTTAACTACCTGTCGAAACCGGACCGACGACATAGTGACTAGGGTGAGCGACTCGGGTTTTCAACCGGTTTTAAACCCCAGTTTTTTAAAAAACGGTTGTCGGTTTTTCCAAAATGTTGATTTTTCGAATGTCGAATAGTCCGGTTTTTTTACAATTTAAAAACCTGCTGAGTCGAATACTTTTCGATTTGTATATTTTGCAATAAAATTAGTTTTTACTATGTTAAAACTTATACCAACGTGTTCTGTTGATTTTCCTGAGTATTTTTTTCAGTGTAAAAGTTCTAAGCGTTTTTTTCAGTGTAAAAGTTCTAAGCGTTTTTTAGGATGGCAAAACTTACTGAAACATGAAATTAGAACGAAATTATTTTGAGGTGGTAGCATAGGCGAATTAAATTTCCCTTATTGTGTGCAATGGATATCAAAATCCATTTGCAATGTTTTTTAGTTTTGTTAACATTTTGTTTCATATTTTATACAGAGTTACATATCCACCTTGTCCATATATTCATATTTATGTATGTATATACATACATACATATATTTGTGGCAAAGAGGAAAAAGTGCTTATCTCGAGATAAACTTATTTTGTAGTACCTCCGTAATCTTCATATTTGAAAGTACCGCTGGTCAAAATCTGAATTAATTTGTGTGATTTTTCAGGAAGTTATAGAATTATGACTTGCGACTTATCTTTTTTAAACTTCTAATCTCAATTGGAATAATAGCTTAATTAAGGTTATACTTTGGTGTATTTCAACTTAAATGTATTATTTACAGTGTGCAGAACGATGATTGCTTAAAAAATAAAGGTTAAGGCCGTGATCGACGTTCGATCTACGAAAAACTACAACCCTGGTGTGATGAATTGTTATTGTGTTTTGAAAATTTTCCTAACACCCATCATACCAGGGATGTATTTTTTCGTAGATCGCAAGACTTTGTAGGATAGTGTATCACGGCCTTTAACAGAGAATTTCCCAATTTAAATGTTATATATATTAATTTCTAAAAATCAAAGGGTTAAACCCTTAAAAGTGCTCCCCTGCAAAACAGTAAAATATGACTTAAGCACGTTTTCCTTATTGCCACAGATATTATATATACATATGTGATATACATAAGTATATGAAATTAATTCTTGTTTTACATTTAATATTTGTATTCTTTTATAGTATTTACATGAACTGTTAACTCTTTTTTTAATAATACAATTTAAAATCAAAGCTTTTGTATAATAGTTTTCTTAGTTAAAAAACCGGTTGACCGGTTTTTCCTGAATTGTATAAACCGAAACCGGGGTTTTTATGACTTCAAGTATTCGAACTATTCGAAAACCGGAAAAAGTCGAATAATCACCCTAATAGTGACGTTGGAAAAAGCAACATGGGCAGTAAATACATTTGAACCGTATAATTCACCGGGCCCAGATGGTATTTTTCCGGTCATGTTGCAGAATGTCCCAGAGCGCGTACTACTGTCTCTGGTGTATATCTTTAATATACGCTTAAGCAGGAGGTCTATACCGAAATTCTGGAGAGGTTAGGGTCATCTTCATACCCAAAGCGGGTAAGACAAGCCACTCAAAGCCGAAGGATTTTAGGCAAATCAGTCTTTCGTCGTTTCTGTTTAAAACATTAGAACAACTGATTGGTCTGTATCTAAAGGTACCGTCACACTTGTCAAACATTTCTCCAAAAAAGCGTAACCACTAAATGCTAATAAAAAATGTTTCAATTCAGACAAAAGTTTGTAAAGTTAAGGAGTAGCCAATAATGTTGGATTCTATGATATTGTCTATAAATTGTGTACGAAGCTCTTATATTTGATAAACAAGTGTCTGGATAAAAATTTATTTCAATAGTTTTTGTTGGTTACGCTTTTTGAACAAATTATTGACAAGTGTGACCATAGCTTAAGGAACGCAATTGATACCCGCGTCATTAGTGGCGCTCAGCATGCCTATCGTAAAGGCAGGTCTGTTGAGAGTGCTGTTCATGGCGTGGTTGGTGCTATAGAGAGGACTGCAGCGCAAGGATTACACTGGTTGAATTCTTAGACATTGAGGAAGTTTTTAACAAAATAAGTATAGAGGCTATTAGGGAGTCGCTAGAGACTGTTAGGGTTCACAACTTTCTAGTGGAGTGGATAATTATCATGCCTAACAGCAGAATCATCGAGTATGGGAAGAGAAAGTCAGAAGAGATTAGTGACAAGAGGTACACCACAGGGAGGAGTTTTGTCACTTTTATTGCGGTTGTTGGCAATGAACGCAATCTTTAGGCTTTTTGACAAGAACGGACGGAAGATAGTTGGACATGCGGATGACGTGGTTTTACTGGTAACGGGAAAGTATCGGCGTTGTGCGATCGATCGCCCAGGCCAGCAGTAAGGGACTAGGAGTCAATCCAGAGAAAACCGAGCTAGTCCTCTTTACCAGGAAATACAGACTAGAAAGCTTTGTACTACCCAGGATAGGAGGGGAGACTGGCAGAGGGGTCTAAATACCTGGATAGCAAGATATCTTGGAAAATTAACGCGCAGGAAAGGTTAAAGACAGGGCTCAATGCCTACTACGCATGCAGGAACTACATAGGAAGGAACTGGGGTCTGCAACCGAAGGTATTAAACTGGATTTACACATCGGTTGTCAGGCCGGTTATTTCCTATGGTTGTGTGGTATGGTGGGAGGCCTAGAGGAAGGAAAATCACAGGAGATTACTAGCTAATGTTCAGAGATGTGCATCGATGGGCATCACAGGTGCTCAGAGGAGCACACCTCAGGCTGCCTTGGACATCATTCTTCATCTACTTCCTAAAGAAGACTTTGTGGTGGGAACGGCTACTAGAAGTCTCCTTAGACTCGTAGAAACAGGTTTGGTGAGGACAGGAATATCTGATCACACATTAATCTTAAATAGGATCGGGTTTGGTGATCTGGAATCCGTAACCGCTGGGTTTACGGACTATAAGGTCGCTAAAATCGATTTTAGTAGAACACCATTAATGGTAATTCCGGATTGGGGTCAAATCCCATAGGGTGTATAAGGGTAGTGCAGTCTTTACAGACGTATCAAAAATGGGGAAAGGCACAGGGGCTGGTGTCTATATCTTGGGAACGAACATTCGTAGTTCTTTCAGACTGCCGAATGAATGTAGTGTTTCCAGGCTGAGATCTTGGCGATCTTCAGGGCCAGGGAGCTGGTGGGCAGGAATGTAACTGAAGGTGAGAAGGTAACCTTCTACGTCGACAGCCAGGCAGCGCTAGAAGCTTTGAAGGGACTCAATGTCAATTCGAAACTTGTCAGTGACTGTAGGAAAGCCCTCAACTTGCTTATGGATAAGTATAGTGTCAGACTATGTTGGGTTCCTGGCCCCAGCAGTGTTGATTGGAATGAAATTTCCGATGATCTGGCAAGAATAGGGTCGGCGTTAGATGAGGGAATGTCGGACAGATCGGTGAAATTACCGATACGTCATTACATTTATACAATTATAACAGGTACATGCACAAACACAACTTGTTAATGTATACACTACAAATATTTGTCAAACTTTGCTTACAATCTGCAAAAATGTTAGTGTATGTGTGTGCAAACTAGGATTACACAAATATTATGCATGAATCTAATTGCATTTCCTACACATGAGAGTATATATTATACACTGTCTAATTACACACAGATTGGTAACACTGAATGACAATAATCATGCATGAATGCCGCGTCTGCAATTTTACTTTAGTTACCCTGTAATTGTTATTTTTAAAAATTAAAGACAACTGTTTCTGACAACTATTTGTTTGTTTATACCAACAAAATTCATGTGTTTTTGTTGTTGTAATTTTGTTGTAGTCGTGCATGTACCTAATATAATTGTATCATGGTTATTACTATAAAGAACTCAGTAATTGGGTAGAAAGTAGGACCAACAGTTCATGGCAAAATAGGGAGGATTGTAGTCTCGAGGGGTTTTTGGTCAAAACTTGACTCAGGAAGATTTAAACTACTACTGGACATAAATAGGAAGGCGATGCGAATCATGATAGGCGTATTGGCAGGTCACTGCTCGGTCAGAGCAAGAACCAGCTTTTGGGAGAGTGGCACTCCAGATTTTTGTAGGATGTATGGGGATGAAGAGGAACCAGAAACCATTGAACATATTATCTGCCATTGTCCGAAGCTGCAACGTCATAGGCTTAGATGGCTGAGCAGACGTTTCCATGAAAGCATTACTGAAGTCGGGAAGTGTAAACTAGAGGACAACTGGGGCTTTATTACGGGAATTCAGTGGCTTAGTGATGGATAATGGGGTCACTTCTGGGGGAGGGGTCTTTGAAAATGTTACGTAACAGAAAAAATTACTAATTTCGTACAAAAGTACGTGTGTTTTTCATTTATTTATCTAATTGATCATACGTGTTACCTAAATATATTATGTATGTATTAGTGATGTAACGAATGTCAAGTTTTGATATTCGCGAATTATAAAAACTACCCAAAATTTTAATGATCGCCAATAAATTATATTTGAAAATGATACAAAGCACAAACATATATATAAAAAATTTATATAATACTTTATTTATTTAATTTTTTTGGAAAAATATGTTTTGCATGTGAAATTTATAGACATTTACAATTAAAAAAATAATAAAGTCTAAGTTTAATTTTTCTTCTCTTCTTTAGAAACTCACATTAATTAATAAAAATATTTCATTCAATAAGAACTGAAATTACTGAACTTAAGCCTGACTAAAAATTACTTCAGATGAAAAAAAATTTTAATAAATTCATACTCCTGTCCGCGTACATTAAAGTTTATGAACACTATCCAACAACAACACTATTTTATGGTTGTTAAATAACATTTGAAAATGATACGAAATTCTTATAATAAATTAAATAAATTGTAGTCAAACTGGTTACATAATTCTCAATTTCCCATCTTTATCCATTTACATTTTTAAATATTTTTAATATATGTACATATCAGAGAACTGCAATGAGGACATGTTTTTATGATTTAAGCTACTCGCTTAAAAACGAGTTGCGGTGTAATTAACACAGCTTATTGTTTTTGTATCTGCTCGCCATACTCGTAAGAATTTGTGTTTGAACATACGAGCCTGTTACAATCACAATGAAGTTTATACACGTTGTCTGTTTAGTATTGTTTCCTAAATATTTTTTTTTTCAACATTCGGTAATGGTGTTTGTACATCTGATAAACAATACAAGAAATGTTTGTGTTGGAATTTTAAAGACACACATTTACATTATTAACTAGAGTTATAGTTCTCAGAGTTCATAAGTATTTATTCTCAGCACTCGTCAATCGTATTAATACTTAAAGCAGCGTTGCCAGAAGGTTTGGGAACAAAACAAACAAAAATTTATTTAAAAGGTACTGTAAGAAAATTTTTCATAGTAAGTTTTAATTAAAATATATTACGAATGCGACAGGTTTATGAATTTAAAATTTATGTAACTTAAAAATCACAATTTTTTTATACGTCGATTTCATTTACATGTAAATATTTTTATACAAATTTTTACCAATGGCAACGTTACGCAGTCCGTTATTTTATTGTGTGGAGTAGACATAAAATTTACTTTTTATGTATTTATACATTTATGCCAACAAATTTTACAATTATATTCTGTGATGACGAAGATGTACACAATTTTTATGCTCCTTAATAACGGTAAATGTCGGCTACGAATTGTGTTTTTCTTTAAGAAAATCGTTTTAAGTGTTCGTGGCAGCAGATGGTTCAATTTATGTATCATGGCGACAATTAATGAATTCGTTGCGCAAAAAATTGCGAGTGGAACATACAGTCTTTCTGCAAAACATAAAGGAAAAAGTTTCGTTTGGAGTATTTTGACCGAAATAATAAAGGAAGACGGTACATTGTTGGAAGGTTGGATACATTGCCGCACTTGTCATAAGGTGCTTAAATATTTCAATAATCAAACATCAAACTTAGTCCGCCACAAGTGCTGCCAAAATTTAAAAATCACGCGAATACTGAAAACAGTTACACATCATGACCGTCAGCTAGCTATTGACGCCTGTGCAGGATGGATGATTGAAGATTGTCGTCCTTATTCATCTGTTAGTGGAACAGGCTTTGTCAAACTTGCAAAGTTTTTTATTAAGATTGGCGCACATTATGGAGAAAATTTTGATGTGACAGACTTGCTACCCCACACAACAACAATTTCTCGCAAAGTACAAAAAGTAGCGGATGAAAAGGGAGATTCTTTTAGTGACAAAGTTCCTTAACTTGTGAAAAGTGGAGGAGCATCGGTCACGATTGATATGTGGTCTGATCGGTATGTAAATAGAAACTTTTTAGGAGCAACTTTACACTTTCAACAAAACTTCGAAATGTTTGATATTACGCTGGGGCTAAAATCGATGGATTTTTAAAAGTCAACCGCTAAAAATATTTTGGTTAAGCTAAAAACTTTATTTAATCAGTTTGGTGTTGATAATATTAATAATGTGAAGTTTGTTACTGACCGCGGGGCGAATATTCTAAAGGCATTGGAAAATAAAACACGCCTAAGCTGTAGCAGTCATTTGTTAGCAAATCTTTTAGATAAATCATTTGAGGAGACGGTCGAGCTAACGGAAACATTGCAAACATGCAAAAAGATTGTTAAATACTTTAAGAAAGCAAACTTGCAGCATAAATTTTCAACTTCTGTAAAAAATCCATGCCCCACACGTTGGAATTCCAATTACACAATGCTTAAATCAATAACTGATAACTGGGATGACATAAATAAGATTCTTGTAGAAACTGGAGAGATTAAACGACTTTTTCAATTAAATATATCAACTTTGACAGCCTTAGTTGAACTTTGCAAGGATTTCGAGACAATTTTTAAAAAACTGCAGGTTTGCAGCTCCCCGTCATTATACCTCGTTTTACCATCAATTTACAAAATTAAATGTATGTGCTCTCCCAGTGAAAATGATATTGCTGCTATTTCAGCTTTGAAATAAAAAATAATTAAATATACTGAGGTAATTTGGGTACGTAGTTTATCAATTTGGCATCGAGTAGCATTCTTTTTATTTCCACCAGCTGTAAACAAACAGCCAAATAATGTCAGTGATATTAAAGAGTTTTGTATTTCCCAAATTACTCATTTTGATGAGTGCCTTTCGACCTCAACTTTGCAATTCATCCGTAAGTAATGACTCACCCACTATTTCTTATCTAAGAGTTCCAGAAACACAAATATCTTCGCCAAACAGTCAAATTTTTTTATGCGATCCAAGTACTTCAGTCAGTACACCAATTTCTTCTAATAACAGTGACAATCAATTCTTTTTTCCAACTGGATAAATACATCTTCAAATGCATTGAAAGAATCTTTAAACGATGAAGTAGAAAAATATAGCAGAGAAGCAGTAAATATGACTGATGACTTTGATTTAATGCAGTGGTGGCGCAAAAATGAAAAATATTATCCTCGGTTATGCAAATTCGCTCAGCATGTACACTCAATACCGGTAAGCAGCGCTGCATCGGAACGTGCTTTTTCATTAGCGGGTAATATTCTAACTGAAAAACGAAGCAGATTAGGGCCGAAGTCATTAAACAGTTTGCTGTTTTTAAATTCATTTTTAAAAAATTTTCCAAAAAATATTGCCTAAAATCATATTTGTTATTTTATAAACAATCGGTTTGAATTAAATTTTGTTTTAAGATCAGTTTGAAATAATTTGTTTTAATTTTACATTTGTGATAAGTATATCATAAGTTTTGATCGTTGATCTTAAAATAAATAGTCTTAAAATAAAACAGGCACTAAACTAAATCATCAAAACGGCGAAAATCGTCAGACCTACAACAAATCATCAAATCTGGCAGCCGCGGCTGCTGTGAATGTTGAATAGTAGTACACAAGTATATATCAAATGAATATGAGGAAAATGTTGTTGTTACAAACTGATCGTAACACCAAAATCATGTTAGTTGAATACAAAGAAGTTACCTAACACGAAAATATAAAAAACACGAAACCTTGCTCTCAGTGGTTGTGCTATTGTTGTTACTTTTTTCTGCGCTCTTACTTCTTTCTGTAATCAACACAAGTACAAGTTAAAAAGTTGTTGTGCATATTTTCATACATGAAGCTCGCTCTATATGAATAACGAGCAAATAAAATAACAAATCAGTGAAAGCGAGTGCTTAAAAGTATTCGAGACTAAGAATCATATAGTAAACAGCGAGTGCGCTCGCTAGTGTTATGTATTGTCGCAGATGTCTGGTACATATGTACATAAAACTTTTTTCTATATAAAACTGCAACATATATTAACATTAAATCCAACAAATATGTAAATAGAAGGAAATGGTATTTGCAGAAGTTTACGAAAACATATCTTGCAATTCTCATTGGAAAAAAAGTGTACTTTCAAAAAATATATTCTTCCATATATGTGGATGACAATATCCAATTATCAAGTTTTAAAATTTTTGTTGGTCAAATTAAGGCTACAATATTTAAGTCTGAGAGATGTGTTAATGGAAATTTGCATAGATAGACGTATTTTTTTAAGGATATTATTTTAATTTTTTATACAACCGAACAAGAAAAAATATTTAAAAAACAACAGGTGTCTAGGAACTGATTGATATTTTTTTCAATGAGCAAATATTATCTATTGAAAATGTAATGTTGAAGAAAGGACAAAAATTAAGAAAAGAAATATTACATATCTTTCGTAATGGACATCATTTTGAGTCATTTGATCTCCCAAAATACCCCAACAAATGTGTATGTTTAAAGCCCTCCCGCTAAGTGCACTGGTTAAAAAATGTTGTCTTTTAGATAATGAAATAGTTTTCACCACGGCAACCTTTATTGATCCAAGATCAATAAATTTTTTTAGTATCACGCATATTTTAGATTTATTTGAAGATGTCCAAACGGAGTATCTTCAAGATCTTTGAAATACACGACGACTTCACTTATAGACACTACATAGTGAAAGCGCCCGTGAGACTAATGCCAATTCTCATCTTGGTGTATCAAATATTGCTCAGTCATCAATACGGAATATTGGGCAAAAAAACGGATAGCAAAAATATAGAAATAAATTTTTTTTACTATTACAAAATAATATTTGTGTGTCATTCATTTAAATTTCGTTTTGGATTTATGAATTTCTTTATACATTTTTTTTTTAAGCGAATACGAGTACATAGCTAGAAATGGCCGAATATTTGGGAATTCGAATACGAAACACTAACACGTAATTCACACGAAGACTTTTATGAAGTCTATTTTTCGACGTGACTTTTTGTTTGGCAGCGAGCGGTGTAGAGAAGAAAGAGGGGTAGAAAAAATTACTCGATTTCTGTTTTCCATGGTTTTTTTTCATATTTCTCTTTACATTGCTCTTGTTGTTCCAGTTGTTACGTTTTAATGTTACTCTTCTATCTTATTGTTATTTTTATTGGTACTCTTCTAGCTTATTGGCTATATAGGTGGAGAGAAGTAAAATTAGACGTCCAAAAAAACCCATCGTATGAACGCAAAGAATTTTTGGTAGCAACTTCAAAAGGGAATGAAGAAAAATAGACGTCATAAATTTCATCGTCTGAATCCTGTGTAATTCATACATACAGTTTAGGAATAGGCTCTCCATAAAACCATAATTTTTGGAGTTTGATGACAGTTGGGAAGAAACTTAAAAAATGTTTTGCCAATATTTGGAGCGCGTTCATGAGTAAGCTTATTTAATTTTTGTCTACGCACTGTGCTAGTCTAACATATGACTTTAATATGCAGTTTCTATAAGTCAAGCAGACGACTCGTCTAGAGAATTTATATGAAAATCACTCAAAAAAATTAGTGTTTTCCATATAAATGTTATACTCAAATCAACCGTCTGGGTTGTAGAAACAGGTGGTAATACAATGAATTAAATTAAATTTTTTTAAATGAAAATTTTATAAACTATGTAATTTTTTTAACTCATTGTTACGTTATTCGCCGGTTAGGAGGGTTCATTGTTTTGTTACGATTTGTTATTGGGGGGAGGGGGGTCAAAAATCGGAGAAAACAGCGTTACGTAATATACGGACCCCCTTATTGTGTTCCCAAAACCAAAAGTCTGAAATATATGTAGTTCAGAAATAACTAACTGTCTGATAAATTAAGAAATCAAAGATTTTTTTAGCTTCGCTGCCGTTAGTATTGTTGGATTTTAGTACCCCAAGGATGGACATTCCACTTACGTGTGTCTGTAGTGTCCCCTTTAGCATTTCTTTAAGACTTTCCACATATAAATGGTGGTTTTCCATATTTTCTTTAATAGTTTGTCTTGCGTTTCTCGCCGTTAATAACTTTGCTTAACTTGTTCGTGAAATACATATTTTCAATATAACTGCGATCTTTTAAATATTTAATAGTATGGATTGATTTCGCAAGAAAAAGCAACAAAAGTATAACAATTAAAGTTGTTGTTTTTTGTGTATTTTCCATTATATAGGCTTTGCTTTCGCAATTACAAAAGAAATAAATTTAACATGTTGCCTAAATTTCTCATTTTTAATTAATGTATTTAAGTTTTTTGCTAAAAAAGATACATGCAAAACATTTGTGATATTAACAGTATGTATATTATGGGGCCTTATGAATAGAGAAGTCGAATAAACTATGTCCGTGTGTGAGCTTTTCCTTGTACGTGAGATTGGTTTTCCTAAATACATTGGTATTGAAAACCAGAAAAATCAATGACGGTTGACAGAAAACGTTGGATCAACTTGTACTTAAAAAAATAACAATAAAATAAGAAAATTCGTTTTCTGTCGACATTTTTCGACAGGGCGTTATTTTTTTTCTAAGCCAAAGTACCCAGCGAGTTATTTTTTGTTATGGTTAATAACGAAGAAGGTAATTTTAACTTTAATTTTTTGTTGATCGAAATCGCAGGATGCAATATACTGATGATACTTTATTTTTCAGCACCTTACCTTCTTAACAATTTCGTAGGTTTTCTCAAAAAGTCATTTCGTCGGTCTGTGTAATTTTTATTGGCGATTTTCATTAAATGCATTTTTATTTTCGTTAAATAATAAATCATTATTACCTTGTAACACCGGGTGTGCATCCAACTGAACAACTCTTGCCTCGTGTAAGTGAATTAATTATGGAGCTCTTGCCAACATTTGGTATACCAACAACACCCACTCGTATTGAGGTCTTGATTCCTTTATTACGACAATAGTTAGCTAACATAGACATCAGCAACTCTGCTCCCACACATATGGAGCCTTGCATGGTTTCTTTCGAGTTTATTTGATTAAATTTGCGCCTTCCAAGCTTTGATTTTTGATCTTGAGTAGAGGCTTTAAATGCTGTCACAGGACAAAATTGTCTAAAATATTTAAGCCAAGCATTCAGGTTTTCATTGGGAACCAAATCGGCTTTGTTTAATATTAAAACAAGACGTTTTTTGCCGGAAGATGAACGAACTGCGCGTTCAACTTCCAGACAGCGTGTTCCTAAAGGGTCACGAGCATCCACGACTTCCAATACAACATCGGCGTTTTCCAATACCTTTTTAAACTCTTTAAAGTATTGCTTTAACGAGTGCTCCTTCTTGGATCCAGCTTCGTTATATTCATTCTGATGGTAAAAAATTTAATAAATTTATAAACAGTTATTTAATTAATTCATTTAAAAATGAGTAATTATACAATAAAGGTATTCACGACAAAATTTGCCCTGTTGCGGAAAAGCAAAATTGCATCATTTTCAAGAAATATAACATCCACATAAAATTTTTATTTTGCACAAATGATGCAAAGTTTTGCAGTGCAAGATTTTCAGTGTAACACCCCTTTTAGACACGAAAAGTTTACTTTGCAAAGTCTTAATTCAGCTGGGAGAAGGACAGAAAGGTTGAGTATTCTTTCCTGAATTAAGACTTTGCAAAGTAAACTTTTCGTGTTCATCGACCTTACTATTGTTTGACTGCCCAAACAGTAGTTCTTCTACTGAATTTCAAAGTGTGGTAGTTGAAGTTCACACAATAAACGAATAACTATACAAAACGAAGAGCTTCAACTCTCGACATGTTCGAAAATTTTTCGGTTTGAGTGAAGGCTGCTTTAAATAAATACGAAGTTAACGAAGCAGAAATCTTTCGGCCCTATGTATAAGCAAAAATTGGCATGAAGTTAACATAAGTGACGAAATTGAATTAGATGTTAACAAATGCCTCCACACAATTTGACATTAAAAATTGTAGCATTACCTAATTTTAACGCTCCTTTAAGTCCTAGCATGATTTTTAATGTGAAGTTTCATCGCAAAACTCTATTATAAGATCATGTTCAATTTTGCCACTTATACATAGGGCCGTTTGTGTGTATGTGTTTGAATGTGTGTTTTGTGTGTGTATGAGTGTTTTTCCTATATGTACAAATATAATAGTAAGACAACAACAACAACAATTCTTCCAGCAAGCAATTATATACACAAAAAAAGAGAAGAAAAAACAAAACAAATCTCTACTACGATAACTTCAGAATTTATTTAAAACAGCGCACTGACAAACAGAAAACTTTTCGAGCATGTCGAAAGCTGAAGGTCTTCGTTTCATGTGCTAAATTTTACAACGACACTTGAACTTTCAAAAGCAGTAATATGAGCAGAAGGAAAAGAAAATACACAAATGGGAAGTTTTTAAACGCTAAACCATACTACGATTTTAATCGTCCAAGCGTGAGCTATTTTTTCTTCTCTGTTGTAAACAATGTTTATTCCCCATTATAGTGGTGGGCGTATTTCGACTTCGAACGACATTTTTGTAATATAATAAAGAATTCATCGTATTTCAATTAGCTGAAAGGTGTTTTGTAATGAAAGCTCAAGTTTACCATCTCTAATTTACAACAGTCTTACCATTGTCGTTTATTCTTTACTAATTATGCACATGTTAGTTAATTTGCTTATTTTTGTTCTACTTCAGACAAACTTTTTTTTTAGGTTTGTTACTATTAAGTAATTTATTTAATTTTTGCCACAGGGCCATGGCTATTAATTTAAGTTAATTTTAATTATTATATTTTTTGTTAACGCACTAATAATCCCAAAATTATTATTTTACTTATTCAGTAAAATATTTGTTTAATAAAATACATTGAAATTGATTATTGAGGGGTTTAGCTGGATCCTATGCGCATTTCAATTTTCAATTTCAATTTATTCATTCATAACACGAAAACCCAGCCTAATGGCCATAATCAGTTTCACTAATACTACTACAAAAGGTACTACTACAATAGTTTTATATGTAAAAAAATATCTATAAATATTTAACAAATATAATAATATAACAGAAAATAAATATAAAAAAATCCTTAACGTAGAACCAAAATTATATAATTTGAATGTGTACTAAACAAAGTGTAAATCAATTAAATTAATAAATGCATAATAATAATGATAATAAAAAATAAAAATAAATAATGAAGCACAAGTTATTAGCTGGAAGACCATTATCACAAGATGAAGCAAATAAAGGTATGAAAGTGGCGTCAGTCAGTGGTCCAAGGTGCACAGTTTAATAAACAAAAATAATTATTTTATGTCAATATACCATCAATATTAACACATCAAAAAGGTAAAAGAAAAAAAAAAGAAAATAAAAAAAAAACTACAGCAATACGCTATTTTGACGCATATGTAGAAAAAGCTTTCGTTTGAAAGTTTCCACAGATAAATTAAATACTTTTAATTCAGATGGTAGTTCATTATACGCCCTAGCTACTCTTACATTATATGAACGCTCCAAGATTGTTGTTAAACTTGGTATCCTAATTTGCCTATTTCTACGTGAACTACAGAAGTCAAATACAGGTACCTGCAACTTAAATGTCTTATAGAAGTGTAATAGATTACGAAATTTAACAAAATCTGCAAATGACAATCCTAAAAAATCTACAACATACGATGAAACATGTTGACGCAATCTAAGTGAATAAAGATACCTGATAACTCTATTAAAAACTAAGCGAATCTTCTTGAATATATAACCCAAACTTCCAGAATAAACTTCTATAGCATATAAAAATAATGGCATAATTAACCCATAAACAACACGTTTCTTAATGTGGAAAGGTAAAAGCAAATCTAAGCTATATAGTTTACGTAATACAAAGTTAATCCTCGAAACGACGGAGTTAATATGACTCTCAAAATTCAACTTAACATCAATAATACATCCAAGACATTTAATCTTGTCAACAAATTCAATTGAGACACCTCCCAATAAAATAGAAATATTACGACACCCACTACCACCAAAAAGCATCGCTTTGGTCTTAGAAGCATTAATATACAGTTGATTATCATCCATCCAATCATTAAGCTTACCGACAGTATAATCAATCATATTTTGCAGAACATCAGGAAAATCACAACTACCCTTAAACAACAGTTGTATATCATCTGCAAAAAAAATGGCTGGCACATATTGCTGGTTAGAGTCCCGAAAAGATCATTAATGTATAATATAAACAATAGAGGACCTAAGACAGATCCTTGTGGGACATCACTAATAATAGGAAGCATTCCAGAGCTACAACCATTACTAACTACATACTGTTTCCTGTTGGCAAAATAAGAATAAATCAACTTACAAGCCGATCTAGAAAATCCATACAATCTATACAACTTATACACCAGACGAGAATGACTTACTTTTCACTGTTGCTAATGCAGATCATCAGGGAACCTTTACCCAAAACTTCTTAGAACAACTAGAGTTATTATATTATAAACTTTCATTTAAACAAATGAGAAGCTCAACAACAAATAACAAAGGTGAAACAAGAATTCAATAATCAACATGTTTTTTATTTTCTTACTTTACCATTACTACATTGGCTGACTTTTTTCAGCTTCAAATTGTAGATATAAAGAGTATGTAAAAAGAAAATAAATTCAGTGAAGTGCGACTTTGACCCGCGCACGAAGGGTTCCGTACGAGTACGAGATATGTAATTCAATACGAACAATATAAACTATAGTTTTGGCATTTTTTTCGTTTTTGGGTTTTTTCAGTTTTAAGAGTTTTTTTTTGTTTTGAGGTTTTTTGAATTTATTGGCGCTTTCTGAGTTTTGGCACTTTTTTCACGTTTTGGCGATTTTTTTTTTGGTTTTTGAAGTTTTTTTAATTTTGGCAATTTTTATTATTTTGGCGTTTTTTTATTTTGGCGCTTTTTTTATTTTGGCGATTTTTTTAATTTTGGCGTTTTTTCATATAGGTGATTTTTTTTTTGGTTTTGGCGATTTTTTTAGTTTTGGCACTTTTTTTCGTTTTGAGAATTTTTTTCTGTTTTTGGCGTTTATTTTAAATTTTTGCAATTTTTTTCGTTTTGGCGATTTTTTTTAAATTTGGCGATTTTTTTTTAATTTTGGCGATTTTTTTTCATTTTGGCGATTTTTTTTCACATAAAGAATTATCTTGGTTTTGGCGCATTTTTCGCGTTTTGACGATTTTTTTTCGGTTTTTGGCGTTTTTTCATATTGGCGATTTTTTTTCATTTAAACGATTTTTTCGAATTTGGCCATTTAGGATCCTATGTTCAAATGTGCTGACCCGAAGTACATGAAATAGGAGGCTTACATTGTATGGGCGTGTTAACGCCCACTTTTTTATAAATAAAAAGGCTATAAAATTTATAGCCTTGTTTTAGTGCAACATGTATGCCAAATTTCAATAAAATCGCTTGATTTTAACGCAGTAGATTTGTTTTTTAAATTCCCTCCTAGGTAATATTTTTGGGTTTTAAGATTTTTCTAATAATTTGCTAATCTATACTGATCGTTTATTAAATTTCAGCTCACTAGCGCAAATTTTAATTTTTATTCTTAGGCGTGTTCCCGCCTACTATTTTTTTAATACCAAATTTTTTTTGGGTAGTAGTTATCTTTCCTGTTTAGTTTCGTTGGAAACGGATAATAGTAAATACATAAATAGTACATTTTAATATGATGACCCGAAACACATGAAATAGAAGGCTTAAATTGTATGGGCGTGTTAACGCCCACTTTTTTCAATAAAAATTTAGAGCCTTGTATTATTGCAACATGTGTGCCAAATTTCAATAAAATCGCTTAAGTTAAACGCCTTAGATATTTCTTTTAAATTCTAAACTTTATGCGCGTAGCTACGCACCCTTGGTTAAAATTTTCGGGTTTTCAGATTTTTTTAAGTGAGTACTTACTTTGTTCTACTTGTGTACCAAATTTCAGCTCACTAGCCCAAATTTTAATTTTGATGGGCGTAACCCCGCCCCCTGGTTAAAATTTTCTGGGTTTCAGATTTATCTAGTTCATTGGGCACCTAGATCTACTCGTGTAACTAATTTCAGCTTTCTAGCTATAACGGAAGTGCTTCATCAATTTGATGAGTGAGTCAGTGGTCAGTGAGTATGTCTTAAAATATGCACTTTTTGCACCTCCATATCTCCGGAACCTTTCATTGTAAAACTTTCAAACTTTCGCATATGAGGTTACATGAATTTATTCTAATTATGGTTTAAATTTTATAATTTTACGATTGCGGGGAACAAACTTATGAGGGGGTAAAAACAGCTCGAATGGATTCCTGTAAATATACACACTGCGTGCATTGGCCGGAATTTGGCCTGGCGCACTGCTGTGCGCCTAGATTTATTTTTTTAAACTTTTGTTGCTGTGCTGTGCTGCGCACATGTTTGCAGTTAAGTCAGAGCACAGCTATATTGCGCATTGCTGATGACTGTTCTGTTGCTTTCAAAAGCACAGCTTCAAAAGTTCGTGGTCCTTTTTGTGCTATAATTGCCGACGCTATTATTCATCGTTTTCTTGATGTTGTTGTACTTAATTGTTTAACGTGTTCGCTGCCATGTGACCCACCGGTAGTTCACACGAACTATTTTCGTGAGGCTATGTGCATTATCGGTGGATCACAAGCCACACAATATTATAAGACTGCTTTCTCTGTGACCAGCGGTGGGTTACATGGCACTATGTGCTCTTCTGTAACACTTGAGTGCCGCCTGACCCACCGGTGGTCACATTCTAAAAACACAAAAACAACACGAGCCTGAAACTAGACACAAAACGGTTCACTTATGCTTAAAATACACTTTTAAACAAAAAACAATTATGACACATGGGTAATTTTTTTTTTAAATACGGCGGCATCGAAAGTGCTTTCATAAGACGTAGCTGTTGCGCAACCGTTGAGTGTTTGTCTTAGAAACGCATAGTTGAGTAGTTCCGCTATACTCAACTGTTGAGTAATTTTCCATCATAAAATTTGTTCGCTACCTATAGTGAACATGTTGTGCTCAGCCTGAACAGCTGATCGAAAAAAGCTGTGCATGTTATATGCTTTGTTAGATGACAGCAGCCAATATTTGTTAAATTGTACATTAAAAATGTGACAAAGTAACGATATAAAGATATAAAAGTAAATTATAACCATGAAGCCGTTTCCAACACTTAACTGTTGGGGCAAACAAATTTGCCAACAGTTTCACAACAGCTACGTCTTATGAACGCGTCCAGTGTTAAGAAGTTTACTGTAGCTAAAACAAAGCGACATCAAAGCCAACGTCGAACAGTAAAGTTAATTTTTTTTCGTTTAACAGCACAGTCGACAGTCGTTCGTAAGTTGTTAGTTTTGTGCTCTCGCTTTGCTGGCTTTGGCACAGCACAATCATAGCAAATGAAATAAAAAACTGGAAGCACTTTCCAAGGCTGTGTACAACACATTCATGAGTTAGATTGATACAGATATAATTGCTGTCTGGGAATTCATTGTTAAAAAAGAGCTTTTCATCACCTTCTATGTAGTGGTATTTCAATTAAGAATCTATACTATTAATATTAATATCTCATTTATTAATATCTCATTCAAGATGGGTGGATGGTGGAATATATTGAATATCGTGACTTTAAGTCGATTAATTTGGACGGGATATGCTTATATTTATCTAATCTTGATTTTTCTGTTTTGTACTGTAGTGATACTGATTCTCAATGCCTGTTTATTACAAATCTATTTAATTTCCTTTTTTTTGTTCCGGTAGTAAAAAAGAGAATTTCAATATAAGAATTGCTGGATGAAATCGAGAGAAATTATATTTGCACAATCCCTTAGAGATTTAGCTTTTCATGTGTTTGTACTTAACCGATCTGATGAGAGCTGGAGTACTTATTGCAGATTACGTAGACTTTTTAGGGATTTGGATTCTTCTGGCGTATGGTTGTTTAGGTGATGAGTTGTTGGCTTATGATGATGTTGATGAACTGAATGATGTCTTTGTTGCTAGCGGCTCTTCTTCAGTTGGTGGTGCGTTTAATTTTGTATCATTTGACGAATGTATTGTTTGCTTTTCGTTTCGTTGCATAAGTGAACAAGAATTATCGTGTGCTTTGGATAGAGTGAAGTCTAGTTATATTGGTACTGACGACATTTCCGTAAGATTTATTAAACTACTTTACCCACTTTTGTCTGGACATATCTTATTTTATGTTAATAGTATTTTAACTTCGTCCAAATTTGCATCTTGTTGGAAAGCTCCTAGAGTTACTCCCTTGCCTAAGTCGAAAGTAATTCGTAGTCCCGATGACTTTCGGCCGATCTCAATCTTACATGCTCTTTCTAAAGTTGTCGAACACATTCTCAAAGACCAAATTCTTGAGTTTGTTGGCGACAACATATATGAAAAACAATTCGATTTTCGTGAAGGGTTTAATACTACATCACTGCTTCTCACCATGACAGATAATATAAGACAAAATGTCAATAATAGTGACATAAATGCTTTAATTTCATTGGATCTATCTAAAGCTTTTAATTCCATTAATCATTTGATTCTAATTGATACACTTCGGAATGAGTTCCAGTTTTCGCGGTCGGCCTGCATACTAATTGTTTCATATTTATCTGATAGATATCAGTTTGTTGTGTTAAATGGTAGAAATTCTAACTTACGTTCTCTGTTTTCTGGAGTCCCTCAGGGTTCTGTCTTATGAACAACCGACTTGATTGGATCTCTTTACATGATGATTAAGATGATATAATTTTCGCAATGTGAGATAAATTTTAGAGCAAATAGCGTTAATGTGAGGTTCAAAAGAAAGTATGTCATCTAAGATTACACCAAGACATTTCATATTATCTACTATTTCGATAACTGTATTAGCTAATTTTAACTCTAAAGTAAACGGATTTAACCTATTTATTTGAAAAATCATTGCCTTTGTTTTGTCCGGATTCACTCTGAGATTATTCATTAGTACCCAATTTTCCAAATAAGTTAAGTCATGATTTACAGTAGCTTGCAATGCCAGACCACAATAACTGTATGTCATCGGCGAATACGAAAATTTTACAAAAGTTTAGCACATGAAATAAGTCATTAATGAAGATAGTAAATAATAAAGGGCCAATAACTGAGCCTTGAGGTACTCCAGATTTAACACATTTTAGATCAGAGATACAATCATTAAAAGAAACAAACTGCTTGCGCTCACTTCGATAAGACCAGATTAACTTGCAAGCATGTGTAGAAAAACCAAAATTATTGTGGTTTTGAAATTAATAAAGTATGATCGACTTGATCAAACGCCTTGGAAAGATCAACAGACACTAGAACATTTGCCCGGCCCACATTCAAATTGACCCTTATAGAGTACGTAAGTTCAGTTAATAGATGACAAGTACTTCGACCATTTCGGAAGCCATATTGACAATCATCAAGTAATTTGTTATCATCAATCCATGTCATTATTTGTTTTTTGATGATAATTTCAACAACCTTCGATACGGAGGCTAAAATACTAATTGGCCTAATATTGTTGGCGGATAAACGTCCATTTTTTTAGGAATCGGTATGATTTTAGAGATTTTCCAGTCCTTAGGGAATATGGAAGATGTTAACATGTAATTAATGAAGAAAAAAATATGCCTGTTTATAAGAGGGTAAACAATTTTTAACAATTTAATAGGGATACCATCAGCACCAGTCTAATTTGATTTAATACTGTAAGAAGCACAAAATAAATCGGTTTCAGTTACATTGGCGAAAGAAAAACAACCAATAGTATTCGTGCAAAGAGAGAAATTTGGTATATTAGGATTAAATTGTTGACTACTAATAAAGTGCTCATTCATTACATTAACCTCCATATCCGACTCAATATTTACTTACTTAATTGTTGAAGAAAAAGAGTTGTGCATCAGGATCACCACACATATAAAGCTGAGTAAAATCAGTTTGATGAATGTGTCTCTCAATGGAAACAAAATCAGCACGAGCAAAGTCCCTAAAGAAAGTTGGGCATTGTACCTGACTAATAGGGGTTTGAATAGAGACACATATGAAAGCATGTTGTGATATAAATGGAATTTGAAATTGAGATGAAGTATTAACCAAGAGATTGCGACTAATAAGGAAATAATCAATCAGAGAAGTGCTTCCATGGGATAGGTCATAGTGAGGTAAAAATCTCGTTCAAGTCTGACTGTGATGGTTTATGTACGCATCTATTAAAGAAAGTTTCTAAATCCCTCGTACCTGCTCTTACATATATTTTCAATTTGTCGCTTCAAGAGGGTGATTTTATTAATAGGTGGAAGATTGCTACAGTTTCTCCTATTTTTGAGGAAGGTAAGAGAGACGATGTAAGTTGTTATAGGCCTATTTCTAAGTTATCATGTATTTCAAGCATTTTTGAATACATAGTTCACAAAAAACTGTTTTTCCTTTCCAAGCCATGGATTTCTCCCTATCAGCATGGTTTTTACTCGGGGAGGTCTACTGTAACTAATTTGACTCTTTTCAGTGAATATTGCTTAGATGCGCTGGAACATAGTTCCCAAGTGGAAGTAATTTATACTGACTTCTCTAAAGCTTTTGATAAGTTATCGCACTCCATGCTTATATCGAAATTGAGATCAATGGGCTTCCATTCTAATTTCCTGGTATGGATTAAGTCCTATTTATCCAATAGAATTTGCTCTGTGAGTATTGAAGGTTTTAGATCTAACCCTTATCTCCAAACGTCGGGTGTTCCCCAGGGAAGCATACTTGGTTTATTGCTATTTAATTTGTTCATTAATGTCATTGGTAGCTGTTTTGTGAAATCGAGGTATCTTTTATATGCCGATGATTTGAAATTCTTTATGAAATTGGAATCAATTAATGATGCGCATATTCTGCAAATTGAGATTAATAATCTAAGTGATTGGTGCCGGCTTAATAGTCTTAGTCTAAACATTAATAAATGTTTACATGTCTCCTTTCATAGGTCTCTGACTCCCACTGTGGTTGTCTTTCATATTAATGGTATTAATTTGAACACGTCAAACTCTAAGTTGGACTTAGGTGTGATGTTTGGCAGCTAGTTGTCTTTTGCAGCTCATATTGATCATATACTTCCCAAGGCATATAAAATGTTTGGTTTTTAATAAGAAGTTGTTCTGAATTTGTTGACCCATATACACTCAAGCTTATCTATACATCGTTTGTAAGATCTAAGGTAGAATATGCTTCTGTTATTTGGACTCCTCACGTATCTAATCTGATCTATCGTGTTGAAAGACTTCAACGTATTTTTATTAAATTTGCCGCACACTCACTACGTTACTTATCTTCCGTTTCGTATGAGTCTAAATGCTTGTTTATAGGCTTAAGTACTCTAGAAGCACGTAGAATAGTTCAATCGGCACTATTTGTGAATGATATTATCAATGGTTCTATTGATTGCCCAAATTTGCTTTACATGGTACCTTTTTATATACCTTCTAGAAATCTTAGGTTGGCTAAGCTATTTGATGTACCCTTCCATAGGACTAATTATGCACGTAATGGTACGTTAACACGTGCCTTTGTTCAGCTCAATGAGATTAACTTCAATTTGCAAAAAGTTTCTCAATCTTTTATTGAATTTGGCACTGAGAAATCTGGGTTTAAACTCCTACTTTTTAGTGTAATAAAATAACTGTTTTAATATAAAAATTAGCTGTGATTTATAAGCTTTAAGATAATTTTGTATATATGTAGGTTTTACACATACTTCATTGTTAATTTAGATAATTATACAACATAATTTATAGGTATTTTGTTATCATAGTCTGTAAGGATTTTTTGTCCATATACTGATATAAATAAAATATAACATGAAAATATAACATGAGTGGGCATAGAATTATGCCAACACGTCAAATTAAAACGACTACATATTTGACGCATATTAGCAGCCTTTGAGACATTAAATAAGTTGTTATTGAAATCACCAACTACAATAATATCTTCATATCGGACAAAAATATCGTCACATGATTGCTCAAAAACGGATAAGCTGCCTCTGGGAAGATATACCACACCAATAATAATTGATTTTTCAAGTTCAAAAAATAAAAATAAAAACAGTACATTTAAATACTGTTTTAAATTTAATACCATTAGCAATAAAAATTGCCACAGCACCACCTCTGCAGCCTGACGGCCGATCACTTCTACAAATTGTATAACCAGGAATATTAACAGCTTGGTCAAATATTACAGGATCAAGCCATGTTTCCGTAACGCAGATGATATCTAAGAAAGAGGTATTAAAAAGTTCAGCCAATTCATTAAGTTTATAAGATCTATCCGATGAGCAGACTTTGAGCATTAAAATGTGCTACATTAAGCTTATTTACACCTTTAGAAAATATATTATTAATTAAATTGTCACTTATTATAGGACCTAAGTTGAAGTTAGCTGTATTCATTTTGGTAATATAGTATTAATATAATTATATTCTTTTGTATATATAATAACAAGTAGAGATGAATCATTAATACTCTGGGCATGCACCAGATAGTTGTAAACATTTAGAGCAAGATAAAAATAAAATAAAAATATAAAAAAGAAAAAGAGCAAAATACAATTCCATACGCATGTATAAACATACATAAATGTATACATGCATTCACATATACATGTGCCCATGCATGCCTACATATACATACATAGGACTAACTAGCAAATGACAAAAAAAAATATTAGAAAAAAGACAAACAAAAAAAGATTTTTTTTACTGTGATTGTGCAGAACCCAACTCCAGACATTTAGCAGCATCCAAAACTTGAAAAGATCCATCTGGTAGTTTAATCTTTGCCATGGGAATATCCCTGTTTAGTATACTGAACCATGTCATTTTCTTTTCCTTTCGTAGGAAACGGCATTGAGCCTGCAATTTAATTCCGGCTGAGGTCAAGTTATCATTGAGATAAACTCGAGTAGTTAAGTTTGAGTTTATAACATTATTCAACTGGATTATTTCTCATATAGAGACATTGATTCACATCTTTAACACCAATAGAAACTTTATAAAAGTCAGCTATAGCAACAACAACATCAGGCAAGCAATTTATACCCGAGGGCAGACGACTAATTAAAATATCAGTGCGATTTAATCTTCTTTCCAGTTTATTGATTTCAGCTTCAAGGCATGAGATTTTTTTTGAAGTAACACTCTCGACCTTATTAATGCTATCAGTGCAAACATCGATTTTATTTTGGAGCTCTCTAATAGAAGTTGTTAGATCATTACCTATGCTACAAGTAGCTGCTTCAATCAAATTTTTTAAATCCTTTTGTTCAGTTCTCATCTCAGCGGCAAACAGAGAAAATGATTTTTCAACTTTTCCATTAGCCTCATCAATGTATTTCCGAATCAACACACCGAGTACAATTGAAATTTATGTTATCATTGTCACCCATAAGTGCGTATAGCTCTTTGGACACGCTCGCACAAGATGCATGGTAACACACACACAGCAGGAACCACACATTATACCCGCATCATTATTTGTAACATTTTTGTTACACACACCGCATTTTTAAGGCGCCATTTTCATTTATTTGTTGTAATATGCAGAAGACAGCAATTTAGATTGAAGAAAAACACGTTGTAATTACGCAACACCTTTATATTTAATTTTCTCTTTACAGGGCAGTCTTTTAATAAAGAATTATACTATAATGATATTTATTTAATTTTATCCAGCAAACATAATTTATAGATATCTTTGTGCAGCCACAGTATAAAAACTAATTCACTCGCTCATAGGTTTGCCTACATATGTTGAAATGAAAGTTTATAACATAATCAGCCCAATCATAAATATTCCCTCGGAATTTATTTCTCACGGAAAATAATTTTCTCGAGAAAACAATCCTTCAAACAAAAAAGAGTAATACATCACCGCATTACGAACCTCGTTGTTTTGCTTGTTTTTTGACATTTTGTTTCTCCTCCTTTTTTGAGTGAGAGAATAAACAAAATTAGTAAAACTTAACAGCTTGTAAAAATATGTAAAAAAAAGTTTAGAAATGATTTATTTGTGCATTATTTGTGTTTTTTTACATACAAGATCTATAAAATACAAATTTATGTATATAAATTGTGTATTAACTATGTTTTTATGTAAACTCCCTTCTGTTTAGCAAGGGAAAGAATTTTGGTGAAAAAGCAAGTTCAACGGCGTTCATAATACCTACTTTTTTCCCGGGCAGTTTTTTTATTCCCGCATTTGGTAAAAAAGGGAAAAGCAAATTCGTGATTGGACAAAAGGGAAAAGTGAAAAAACTCGCACGGATTTGTTATTCATAATTGGGCCGAATAACTCTAGTTGTTCTAAGAAACTTTGGGTAAAGGTTCCCTGATGATCTGCATTAGCAACAGTGAAATCCGCATAGGATACAGCTAAACCCCTCAATAATCAATTTCAATGTATTTTTAATAAAAATCAAGGTTGGAAACCGAAACAAATAACGGTATCGGTATTCATACCGGTACAACTATTTTTTAAATTTCGGTATCGGTAGCGGTATCGGTATTTTTTTTATTTCGGTATCGGTATTACCGGTACATACCGTTACCGAGTTTACAATACCGGTATACCAATATAATTGCTAAATTTGATAATTCAGACAGTGGACATAGCAAAAAATTTTTTTTTATTAAATTACTTCGAAAAGGGAGTATTTTTACATTAACATAAAAAGTATTTAAACTTACATATATGTTTCTATATACGTTTTTATATTTAGATTAAAAAATAATTTATTAAAAAAGTAAAATAAGAAAACTGCAGTTGTAACAGTGTATGTATTATTTATATTACACACGAAGTACATGTAGAATTGTATGCACTTAGTAAAATTCGAAAATTCGTATTCGAATTCTCGAATATTCGTCCGTTTTTAGATACATGCGTAGTCGCCGAGAACTCAAAAGCAAATTCTATTTGTTATTACTTTCTACCTAAGAAAGACTTTTCAGTCGAAAATATTTGTTGGCAAATGTTATGTTTAATGTTACAAATTATATCCCTTATTCATAATAAGTTTCATTTTCTAAATCTTGTTATTAATTTAAATGAAAAACGTTTATTTGTTTGTGTATTTATTTATGTCGACCCATCTTGGTCGACCACACTTTTTATAATGAATTAAATAAAAACTAATAAATATAATGAGATAAAACTAACTTAAAACTTATCGTGAGAAAATGCTTGGTCGGCATAAATACACGCCGACCAGGTGCATTGTATGTGTAGACATAAAATATTCAAATAAGCCAGATGATCAAGTTACTTGCTGATGACAAATAACTGATGCAGTCAAACACATAAGTATGTGGACAAATATGAATTACTGGCACAGTCAAACACATAAGTATGCGGACAGATATATTCCATAGCCAAACACACTACACCTCCCTTTTTCAGAAAGAATGATCAATGCGAGGTAGTTGATCATTCCTTAGTTACAATGGGTTTTAAAAATGAAGGGGGCTTCTCACATAATATACTTGTGAATTTCAAGTAACAATAATTTTTTTTTTTTAAATAAGGTAATTTTTTTTTTGTTTTGTACAATACATATTACAGATAGTATTTTTTTTTTATGTCTATAAGCTTGTTCAAGTTATGTTCCTCTTAGACCAATTTATGGTGTTTTTTTTTTTTCTTAAATAAAACTTTAAACTTTTTCTCTTTTAAATATGGGAACACAAATCGTTTGCTATTTTATGTATGCATTATGTATAAAATAATAAAAGTATGTTTTTGGATTTTTTTTTTTTTGACATTTTGCTTAGAATTTTTAAGTTTAATTTAAAAATGAAATTGTTTGGACATACATACATATGAAGTTTATATGGTACATGTAGTAAATTTTTGGTTTTTTATGTTTTCTTTTACCATAGTGTTAGAAACTATCAGATTTATTTATAAAACTTATTAAGGTTTTATAAAGGGTTTTCATAAAAAAATTAACACAAAATGTTTCTTAAAAAGCCTTCATAAATATTAAAGTTTTAAAAATTATAAAAATTCTTAATTTTACCGCGCCATAAGCGCCAAAAGCAAAGTATATCCGACACATCTTTTGGAACGAAATCAGAGACAAAAGAAAATCAAAAATTAGAATAAAATGTGTCATTCCTCCCCTGTTCTTAGCAAGACCCTTTACCCCGTGAACTTCTTTACCCTATTTTTATGAACAGTGAATGACTTCCCATGTTCATCTTGGAGTTCTACATTATTATTGTTGTCCATATTGGATATTTTATAGGGGCCCTTATATACGGAATCCAGCTTATGACCCGATTCATTGCGGATCAAAACGAGTTCCCCGAGGGTTAATTCTATTGGATCTGCCCACTGGGTGGAAAGTTGTTGTCTTTCCCACTTAGCATTTTCTATGATATTGGCAGCTCTTCGCTGCGCCACTTGAAGTCTGAATTTAACCTCTTTTCCATATGAATCAATGTTGTACAATGGTTCTACAATGTTTTCTTTTGTACAATCAAGAGTTGGTGGTATCTTTCCGTAAACCAACTCGAATGGACAATAACCATGAGCCGTAGATGGGGTGGTATTGTAACAATATACGAAGTATTTTAACCACAAATCCCAATCTGTTTTATCGGATGAGATGTATGTTCGCAGATATTCGTTAAATGTTCTGTGAGATCTCTCAACAGTACCCAAAGTCTGATGATGATACGGAGTAGAATTGAGTTTCTCTATCTTCATCATTGAGCATAATTCCGACATAACTTGATTCATATATTCTGTTCCCATGTCCGTTAGTATTGTATTCATTGGACCGTAAGTCAAAACAAATCCTTCCATAATTGCTTTGGCAACCATTCTGGCTGACTTATTCTGAATGGGTATTGCAACTAAATATTTAGTCAAATCACATATCATAGTGACAGCGTATTCGTTTAATGACTCGGACCGTGGTAGTGGTCCTACGGTGTCAATTATTACTCTGTCAAATGCCTTTAACGGTGTAGGAGTTATGATGAATGGCTCTTTACCATTGACAACTGTTTTATTTTCTTGACATGCTTTGCACCGTTTTACATATTGGGCTATGTCTCTAGTCATGCCTTTCCAATGGTATCGAAGTCTAATCTTCTTTATCATACGTGTTATCCCCGGATGTGCTCCTGAAATAGGATCATCATGATATTTTTGCATGATTTGTAATTTATCTGTATCGGTGAAAATTGTTGTTAATTTAGGCGTGAGCACAATTGTTAATTTACTTTCTTGTAGTATTTCATTGCCTTTATTCTTAAAGGTTTCAACATTGGTTCCTAGGAATTTAAGCAGACTATCATCGAAGTGTAGTCGCATGGTTGTTAAACACATATTATCAGCTATTTTTTCAAGCTTTAGAAAGAGGTGACCTAAGTCTACATTTCCATCAATAACCGTGTCTTTCAACAAAAATTCGGAAAGAATTTTCTTTCCTTTTCTAATTATAACTTTATTTTTGGTAAAATGCAATTGTGGCATTTTACTGTGCTCTTGAGCATTAATTGCCTCATAAACCTTTAGTTCAACCGATTTTGTATTAGCCGTTATACCATTGTCATTACAGTGCCTACCTGCTTTTGCCTGAAGTCTCGTAGTTACCTTCAGTATTGTATTAGCGTCAATATTTTTTATATCATTAATATTTATACGTGACAGCGCGTCCGCGGCGTAATTTTCTCTACCCCTAATATACTCTACCACAAAGTCATATTCTTCTAAGTCCAGCCTCATACGGGTTAATTTTGATGACGGGTTTTTTAATGAAAATAAATAAGTTAGGGGTCTGTGATCGCTTTTAATTACAAACTTTCTGCCGTAAACATATGGTCGGAAATATTGTACTGCCCAATGAATTGCAGTTAATTCCTGCTCTATTGTTGATTTATTGCTTTCACCTTTTGTGAAAGATCTGGATGCGTAAGCAATTGGTAGCTGAATACCCTGCTTTTCTTGGCTCAAAACGGCCCCACAGGCATGTTTACTTGCGTCTGTGGTTATGCAGAATTCTTTAGAAAAATCCGGATATTGGAGAATTTTTGGACTCAGCAATTGATTTTTAAGATATTGGAATGCTTTTTCACATTGTTGAGTCCATTCAAATTGCACATTTTTTCTAGATAATCTGGTAATATGTCGCGATGATTCAGCAAAATTTGGTATAAATCTTCTGTAATAATTACAGAATGCTACGAAGCGTTTAGCTTCATCACCATTTGTAGGTGTTGGATAATTTTGTATAATTGAGTATTTGCTGTCGTCAGGTAAGATGCCTTTATCGGTGCATTTGTGACCTAAAAATGTTACTTCACGACAAAAAAATGTACATTTATCAGGATGGAGTTTGAGATTGTATTTTCTGCAAGTATTAAACACTTGTTTTAAGTTTTGTAGCATGTGTTCTGAAGAACAACCTATTACTACTAAGTCATCCATGTATACAAAGGCTTGGGTTGGAGATAATCCAGAAAAAGCCAATGACATCATTCTTTGGAATGAATTCGGGGCAATTTTAATACCATATGGCAGTCTTTTAAAGCGAAAAGAGCCTTTTTCTGTGGAAAAAGATGTAATGTCTCTAGAGTCTTGTTCCAATTCTATTTGATGAAATCCCGACATTAAGTCCAGGCATGAAAAGAACTTGGCTCTTCCTAACTGATCAAGAATGTCATCTATACGAGGCAATAGGAATTTATCAGCTATCAGTTTTTTATTTATTCCTCTATAATCTACGACCAATCTCCACCTTTTTTGTGTTGAGCCGGGTAATGGCTTTTTTGGTACTATTAGAATAGGGCTATTATATTGCGAGATGGATGGTTCTATTATATCATCATTTATTAATTTATCTAATTGGGCATTAACTTCCTCTTTGTGAGCATGAGGGATTCTATAATTTTTGATGTACACTGGTTGTGTATCATGAAGTCTAAGTTTCTGCTTGTAAAAATTGTTAGTACTTATTTTTTCAGTCTCCAGAGCAAAAATATCTATGTAGTCTAAGCATAATTTTCTTAAATCTTTATGAGCGTATTCGGGAAAGTTTTTTGTTAATTTTTCAAGTTTTTCCTTATTTAGCTTGGCATTAGTATCAGAACTGCAATTGACAATTTTATAGTCGTTTAGACTTTCGGATTTTACCTGAATGTTATCAATTACTAGGTCTTTATCTGTGGTATTTATGATTTTTACCAATGGCCTTGCTTTAGTAGTTATTGTGTTGGCAATATATACGCCATCCTGCATAATTTGTTGAGGTATCAATACTTCTTCCTCATTGGATATGAAGTTTATCGGTCTTATAACTTCAGATCTTGCTGGCAGTGATATGGAATTGATGTTTGGACCGTTTCTTAAAGCGATTGCTATATCGTACGGAACGTCGTTAGTTCTCAAGGTGATCCAATCTTGATTATTTTCGTAATTTAAAATACATTTGTATTTTCGAATAAAGTCCATTCCTATTATTCCGTCTACTTGAATCGGAAAATCATCCTTTACGACATGAAAATCGTGAGCTATTAGCAGATCTTCTTGTTTTAAATCAGCTTTAACTTTGCCTATTGTAGTTATTATACCTTGCCCAATGCCATTTATTCTGGTTTGACTAGTAATGTCTATTGGTTGGTATAAAACTTGATGGTGTTTTACGACTGATATGTCTGCACCTGTATCTACTAAGAATGTGGACCTATTGTCATTTAGAGTGGTTCTGGAGACTAGATAACTGTATAAATTTGTATTTATGTTGTGGATTTTCCTGTCTATTGAGTACTTAGGGGTGTTAGTTCGTTTCCCGAACTATTGTCATTCATGCAACGTATATTATTATTTCTATTCACGTTGCGGTTGTTACTGTTGTAACGGTTACTATTGTTGTTAAATTGATTCCTTACTCCGTTATTATTGAAGCTTCTAGGTGCATACCGGTCACTTGTATTTCTGTTATTGGGATTCCTGTTACCATTATTCTGATTATGGGAATCAGGGGGCCTATTAGAGTTATTGGGTCTGTTACCAATATTTCTAGAGTAACGATTTCTACTATTAGATAAATTATTGTTGTAATTGTTTTGGAAAGTTAATATAGCATTAGGTTGCCCGTATGCGTCCGTACAACTGCTTATAAATTTTGTTTTAACTTCATCCATGTTTAGGAACGTTCCTGATTCCATGATCAGTTTTACTCGTTCGTTGGATGCATTTTTTATTATTGCTGAAACTGCTGCACGTGTTGTGTACTTGTTTGCAGTTTCATTTGGGAGGCCGTCAGATATGTAAGCGGTCTCCAATTTTTTTGCAAGTTCATCGATTTCCTTAACATAGGCATTGGCATTTTTGCCCGTTTGTTTTATATTCATTAACTTTGCATTGATGACGTCAACGGATTCACCCTTAACAGTCGATTTGAGTTTTACTATTATCGCTGAAATGGTCGATTCCGTTGTTACTATATTCCTAGTAGTGCCTTTTAGTTTTGTTTTAATAAGGCTTACCGCAATAGCCTCATGTGTACCCTTTATGCTTTCCACAAGTGTCAAAGCATCAATGAAGCTTTGTAGGTTTTCTGGACTTCCGTCGAAGTCAGGTAGCAGTTTGGATGCTGTATTTAGGAATTCTATATTTGTTTGTGACATGTTGGGAGAGGCTCTACTTGTACTTGGTAGATTTGAAGTTGGGTCTAAAACTAGTTCTGGTAGATATTTAAAATTTGTTTCCTCATGTAAAGAGTTAGGTACATTTAGTACGATACCTTTCTTTAAGGATATCGTTATTAATTTATCTCTTATGTCAGCGAAGAAAGCTTCAGCTGCTGCTTTATGAGCATGTGTTAATCTGTTATAATTAACATTAAGGAGTGCTCTAATTTGTTCGAATCTGCGCACGAGATTATTTATGTGCTTATTAATTGTTTCTGGTTTTATCTCCCTATTAAGATTGAGACACTTATATGATTTGATGAATTCTTCCTTTATTGCTCTGGCCTTATTCACTATTATTTCCCATTCCATGAGGTTTAAATTGAGATTTTTATGGAATTTTAAGAAATGTATTCTTTAGGTCTATTTAAAATGGAAATTAAACAATTAGACTTGGTCTAAATTTCTGGCTAGTGATGCTGCGCGCGTATAATTTTTTCGTAATGATCTCTTATGAAGCTGGTATAGCGTTATAAGGATTTGCAGCGCCATTAAGGAAATGATAATTATCAGATACACGACCGGATATTCCAATTTTACCGTAATATCGTTGATGACGTTGGCATTAGGGTTTTCTATTTTTGATTCGCGGCCACCCATGATGCCTAAAATTATTTTAAGGTATGAAGTCAAAAAAATCAAGGACGTGTTAGTTAAAAAAAAAATGGTGCTTATGTCATGGATGCCGTGACCATTTTTTGATGGTCAATAGAGTACCATGGCATAAACCAGATATCGCCAATTTATATCTGAATTAGGCTCTTAATTCTTTAATGTTATACCACTGGAGGGACACTTATGTATCTCAGTAGTAAGTTATTTGTTAGTATATCTTTATGTTATCTTTTTTTTATATGTAAAATATATGAATAGTAAAGAAATTAAAAAATTAATATATGCATTAATATAAAAAATGTATTGAAAAAATTGCAACTCTATTTTTAGAGTGCTTGTAGGGACATTTAAAAATATATGAATAAAGAAATATGTTTATAATAAAATATTGATATAATGTATTGATTAGTAATTATAAAATGTATTGAAAAAAATTTAATTTAATTTTTTTTGTTTTTATATGCGATACTACTCTGTTAATGCAGCATTGGAGAGACATTTCTGTATAAATATAATAATAATCTTCATGCTAATAGTTTTATATTATTTACATAAAACATCCTTTCGTTGTTGTTTGGCTAAACAACACTAAAAGATTCACGATTCTTTTAGGCAGCTATGTTATTTTTAAATGGTGCTGATGTTTTTGAGCATGCTGATGTAAATGCTGCTGCTGTTGCTGCAGTTTGTGTGGATTATACTGTGTATGTTGTTGGGTATTACTTACTGCCGTGTTGTAATTTGTCAGGTCGGTGTTGTCATAAGAAATTGCTGATGTTGATGATGGTGATGCCAAATCTTCATCAAATTTATATTTATTATTATCAGTTTTAGGTGCTTCTATCAGTATAGACTATTATGGTTAGTTTGATGATGATTATGGCGGTGACGGTGAATTATAATTTTGTCGGAGACTGAAGTCAACAGTTAAGAAAGGGACCGATATCAGAGAAATCTGGGGATTGTTTCCATTTTTTTTCTTTTTGCAGATATTTTTATTTTATTTCCTTAAAGCGTAAGTTATATAAGAAGATATGGCAAAAGTAATCCAAACGTTTTTTTTTTGAATAATTTCAGTTTCAATTTAGGTTTTTCAAACTTGTGATAGGTATTTAATGATTTTCAAATTTTACAAAAACTTTTTTATTTTCCAATTATTATAATTATTATTATTAGGTGTAATTTTTACTTATTTGCCAATTATTATTAGAAAAAAACAGCACTTCAACGATACATTGATTTGAATTGTTGTTACACTGTAAACTTTAAACGTTTCGTGATTGTTTTATAAGTTTTTGTTTTGCGGCAGGGGGACTAATTTTTTAAAAACGTTAGAAAACTATATTTTATTCTTTTTTAATATTTTATAAAAAAAATACCCAATTTTAAACGTTTTATTTATTTCTTTTTTTTTTATTATATTTTCATAAGGCACTTGATTTTTCTTTATTTATTTATCTTTTTTTATTATTATGCATTTCGCAGCCTCAGAGGATATACAGAGATGTCGCGAGACGGAAGATAATTTGATAATCTTTTATATTTGCGCAACACTTCTTTGTTATGTATAAGAAATTTTAAATTGATTTGTACTTTTGCACTACAATGTTCTAAAGTATTTTGGCAGGATCGCCATGTTATTAATTAAAATGAAAAACGTTTATTTGTTTGTGTATTTATTTATGTCGACCCATCTTGGTCGACCACACTTTTTATAATGAATTAAATAAAAACTAATAAATATAATGAGATAAAACTAACTTAAAACTTATCGTGAGAAAATGCTTGGTCGGCATAAATACACGCCGACCAGGTGCATTGTATGTGTAGACATAAAATATTCAAATAAGCCAGATGATCAAGTTACTTGCTGATGACAAATAACTGATGCAGTCAAACACATAAGTATGTGGACAAATATGAATTACTGGCACAGTCAAACACATAAGTATGCGGACAGATATATTCCATAGCCAAACACACTACAATCTAACTGTTTGCAGAACAGTGGACAAAGGTTGGTAAAAATGCCAATTTTTTTACACTTTTTCTCGAATATTTCCTAAACTGTAAGCGAAAACCCATAAATGTTGCACACTTTTTTTAGCTTTTGGATAGAAAAAAATCCACTTTCAAAAATCTTTTTTATCTGATCAAAAACATGAGCTTGGGATCGATTTTAATTTTTCATTAACTAAAAGTTTACCCATTTTGGTGCTTTGTGACTCCGCCCCTTTGAAGGATATATAGCCTAAATTCCAGACTTGAGCTCTTTAACACCTCCTCAAATACTGTATAAAATTTAATTAAACATCGGACACCTAGTTTAAAAACAGCAGAATTATTTCAAATTTAAAAAAAAATCCCCACTATATATCGGGTACTTTAGGCCCCACCAGAATATAATTATTATTATAATTTATAATTGCTTGAGCATGCTAAGCAAATTAAGCTTTACTACGTTATATTACGTCCCAGTTGAAAGTTGGAGTGGTTACAATGCCTACATTAAGTCTAAATATCTTCTATATGGTGATGGAAATTTGATTCCATGAGCGATATGTACACTATGCAAAATGAGCTTAATAATTTAAGTAACTGGTGTCAACTGAATTGCTTGCATTTAAATATTAAAAAATGTTTACATGTGTCATTTCATAGATCCATGAATCCCATCGAATTGACGTTTTATATTAATGGCATTAAATTGAACACATCAAATTCTAAACTTGATTTAGGTGGTGTTTTCGATAGTTATATGTCTTTTGTAGCTAATGTCGAGTATATACTTCCTAAAGTATATAAAATGCTTGGTTTTTTGAAGCGAAACTGCTTTGAGTTCGTTAATCCGCATACACATAAATACCTATACACTTTTTTTGTCAGATCTAAGTTGGAAGATGCTGCCGTTATATGGAATCCTCATGTCTCAAATCTTATCTCTCGCATTGAGAAACTTCAACGAATTTTTGTTCAATTTGTTACACTACTACTGTTTCATATGAATTTAAGTGTCTATTTATTGGCCAACGTACTCTTGAAGGACGTAGAAAACCTCAATCTGCCCCTTGGTTTATGATATTATTAATGGATACATTGACTGTCCTGATTTGGTTTATTCTATACCATTTTTTTACCTCCTAGAAACTTGAGGTTAGCTAAATTGTTTGATATTCCCTTTCATCGAACTAATTATGCTCATAATACACATTAACTCGTGCTTTTGTGTTTCTTAACCATGGTGGAGAAAATCATTAAGCCCGCCCAAGGCCGGCTATAAAAGAACCTTTAGTACACACAGCTGTGCTGAAATAAATCTTTAAAGATCTTCTTAAAAGCTTTTAAGTGATACCAATATTGACTGCATTAGATGGACAATACATTAAATAATCACAATTTGTGTACTGGAACTTTGGATGCTCATAACTCGGAAACCAAGGCTCGCCGCCAATTTTTTTATAAAACTTTTTCTTCTTATTTTTTAATTTTCTGTCAGATATGACAGTTTTTATTTATTTCTGCAAGGGGGACCTAAACAGTATTTATTCCTAGATCTGTTTATTCATTTACAACGGAACCTAGTATATTATTTTTCTTTCAGAGCCTGGAGAAAATATTTTTAGGCTATGTGAAAAGTTATTTTGAAGCGTACTCAATGCCAATCTCGACGCGATATTATGATCATCAATGTCATACTGTAACAAGTTTTGTTTATCTTCAATATACCTGATTATTGTCGATATAATTTTCATGTAAAGTTGTATGCACCGTCCCACGCATATCAGCATCACCTGCTAATGTCTCAAGTGTCTTGTATTTGCTGTTATCTTTTTCCATTTTGAAGGCGTCACGTTTCCTAAGGCGTTCATTCTCCTTACGCTTTTTGGCTTCTTCTACTTCTTTCAAAATATTTTCTTTGTACGGACAGATATTTGGAATCTGTATCAATTTTTTACTTCTTTTCTTTGGATTTTTTTTAGCTTCACGTTTTATTTTTCTGTTATGGTCTCGTACTTTTTTTTCAATTTTGTGCTTCAATTTTCCGGTCATACGTTTTGATTTTTTAGCTGAAATCAACAAAATTCAACACTGTTGATAATAAGATAAAAATTCCTTTGTCTTCACTTACTTTTTAAACGCTTTAAAGCCATTTTTAAATTATGTATCACAAATCTCTTGTTTATATTCCAGTTACAGTCTGTGATTCCAGTATGAACACAAAAGCCACAAAATTATAAAGAACAAAATACTATAAACATATACATATGTGTAATAAGCACAGAATATGAAATTTAGTAATAAGAGCCACGTGTAGCCAGGGTTGTCAAGTTTGGCGATTTAGAAATAATTATTTCTAAGTGCCAATTTACATTAGAGACATTTCTTGCCGCACATTTTTTCAATTCTCGTTTGCTCTTGCCCGAAGGCTATTAAATATTGGACATTAACATTTTGTCTACAACTAACATAGTATGTAAGATAAGATCGTCAAATTCAATCGCAGAGCGGTTATGTTACGTGTAGACATCAAATTAGTGTTATCTCAATCTTATAAGATTTTTTATGAAAGCGTTATTACAAGAAATCCTATAACAATCTTATGCGCTGAATTGTCAAAAAACACACGTACATGAAAATACATTAGAATGCATGTTTATTAAAATAAACGAAAAACTATGTTTTGGACAAATTTTCTGGGATTTTGTATGTTTAAATGTATTTAATTGATTTATAAATTAAAGTTTGTGTGAAAAAGTGCAAATAAATTAACTAATTATCAAAAATAAAAAAAGTTTACTCGATGAGAATTTTCATAAAATGAAATGTTATAAGAAAAGTTAAATTACGTTGTCCCCTTGTATAAGATGAAGAGAAATATCGACATTTTATTTTCTGGTTTCTCACATATATGTCAGAGTTAATCGCAGTTGTAGACGCTATGTAAAAGGGCACTAAAATAGAGTCCCCTACAAGAAATTAATGACTAAAACTAACACAAACAACAATTTTTTACTAACCCACTTACAACAATTTTTCATTCAATTCAACATTTATTATAGTTGCTCTACTCTAACATATATGCTAGAGTAGAACATCTAATGTACATATGTCAAAATTTTTAAAATATTAAATTTTAATGGAAATAATTTATAGTTCGTTCGGTTTTTAAAATTAAAATGCAGAAAGGTGTTAAAAAAATTATGGTGTTTGGTCATTTTTTCACCAAGCCCCTAATAAACTAACTGGGGCCAGTGACCGAGGTTGTGGTAGCCGCTACAAGTCACAAGTCACTATTCTAGACTAATAGATCTATTGACTGGTAGCCTTCCTGTAGGGTCAACACCAATCTAGACATCTACACAAGCAATATTGGCTTGGCAATTCGTCGGTTTGTTTCTGTTTTGATGTATTCGTCAAAAATGTGTTTTCGAAAATATCGATGAAGAATGTTTAGTTCATTAGTTTTATAAGAAAAACACGATAGAATTTTTGTTAATAATAAAAGTAGTAGATATATATTTTATTTATTCAAACTTAAAGTTGATAAGCTTTTTACCATAGACTACTAAATATTCATATTCATATTCTGTGATCTGGCGGCTTGGACTTTAATGTCATGAATTTATATAGCTGGAAAACATGAATGCTGCCATACAAATTTATAGAAAAGCTGTAGGTAAGACTTTAAGTGTTGATTCAATTTATATTACATTCTTTTTTTACATAATAAATATATACATATGTAAGTATGTACATATGCAAGCATATAATTTTTTAATACCTGCTTTCTTAAATTATTTTTATTTTAGGGGAGACGTATGAAAAACTAGATAGATTTGAAAATGTGGTGGGTGTATAAAATGGCCAATCTGCATTAAAAATTAGGATCCTTAGAGCTGGCTGTTAAGTGCAACATTATGTATTATTCTTATTAACATAATGTAGAAACAAGTTATCTCTTACTTAAGAGTATACTCACCCCAATTTATAGTAAAAAAATCATAAAAGAAGTTATATGTATGTACATATGTCCAATTTTTAAATTTGTTTTTATTTATAATTTTTTTAGTATCTGTATAAATGTATTTCTATTTTTGAATCATGTTAAATTGTGACAAAAGAAACTGTGGATATCTAAACAAAAATAAATTCCAAAATTTGTAAACTGAAAAACAAAATTAGAATATTTACTAATATAATTAATTACTTTGATTTTTGATAACGACAATTAAACATTTTATTCAAAAACAAATAAATATTAATTTACTAATGCCATCAAAGTCTAAAATTGTTTTAGTTGCGAACGTTCTTCCTTCTTAAATGCATTTTTATCTTTCCAGTTTAGATTTTTAGGGATCGAATAAAGTTTTGGAACAGCTATTTCTTCAGATTCTTCTGCGTTTTCTTGTTGACGTTCACATATGTAAATAAAAGTAAAATAAAAATATTTGTATTATTAAAATTTTATATTTAGATATAAAGCAAAAATTATATCTCTTGAAAAATATTCTGTAGCTGTAGGGCTTTTCATTTATTGCAAAGTTGTTTATTCATATTCTGTGGTATGCAACATCTGGTATATGGTACATACATTGCATATATAGAAAAAGAAATAACGAAATGAAATAGTTAAAGTGAATTAAATAAACTTTTTATTACTATTTATAATTTCGCAGTTACTCGTGACCGATTTTTAACCGTTTGTAGATTATTTACGTCTAAATGTTAGCAATGTATAGTTCTTAAAAATTTGGGAATATGCTTATACTTAATTAGACAAGGGCGCAAAACATTATTAAATTGGAAGTTCTCTTCATTCGACTTGAGCGGTTGCTCCATTATGCCTCAAATAAGAATAAATAACCATAGGTTTTAAGTCCCAGCTCACACTACTCAAGTCTTATTGCTAAGCTTATCACTTCTTCTTCTTTGACGTTTTAACGGCGTTCACACAATGCAAGTCTTATTTTTTAGCGCAATTTTGTATGCATAGTTTTGTGTATGCATGTGTACTTTTTAAAGTTACGAATGAGAAAGCAAAACGTATTGACAGTACAGGAAGCTGAGTACTCGTTTCCTTTCCCCCCTTCTCTTTCTTTATCAAACTAATTAGCTTTCCAACAAGGCTTTCATACTGAAACGGGAGCAAAATAATATTTCTTTGATTATAAATTTTCATCTACGTGCTCGGTAGTGCGCCAGGCCAACTTCTGGTCTTTACACGCAGTGTGCAGTCCTGTTTTTACTCCCTCATAACTTTGTTCTCCTTAGTTAAGTAATCACCTAGGGTCAGAATATTTAAATATACCATTTAAGTATTTATTATTATCAGTTTCCAACGCAATTTGAAACGAATAAGCACTGGCTAAAAATATCTTAGGTGAAAAAAGTTGGAGGGATTACACCAATATAAATTTAACATAATATTGTACGGTAGAGAGCTGAAGTCTTGTGGACAAATAGTCTTAGATGAGTTACCAATTTAACAAATTTTGCGTGCACATTGTACTTATACAAGGCAATGATTTTGCGTTTTCAAGAGTGAGCATACATACGTGTTTAAAATTCCAACTTCCTGTTTTATGTACTTAGGCTAAGTATATAAAACAGAAGGTTTTAATTTGTTAATATATTTAGAAAAGAAGGCGAAGACACGCCTATCGAGATGACTCTTACCAAGGCGTATTTATATTAGGTGACCTTATCGCTACAACAATACTAAAAACAACATGCAATTCGTCTGGCTTTAAAAAACCCCATCTGTCAAAAACAGTTGACTAATATACCAATACACACATAAATATTTATAAAACACATACACTTTTCACTTTAATTGTAAACAAGCATTAGATAAAAGAAGAGATTTTGACAGTCGGTGTGCAAAGCAGTTCAATTAGGCTTCGAACACCTAATAATAATCTATAGTGTTAAGGTCACCTGTTATCAATTCGCCTTGACTCTTACGAAATTTTTTACATACTTGGGGATTTTGTGACACAATATTGTACCGTCTATTTCATTACTTTATGCAAGTCTGCCCTTTTCAACTGTCGCATTATGATCACGAATAGAAATATAACAGACTATAGACTTTTAGTCTAAAAATCATATAAATAGGGTGTATCTCCTGAGAGAAGAATATTTTTCGTGTCTTCACTGAGTTGTATGCAAATTGAAAATTTAAAACGTGTTTTCTGCAAAACTGTTTTTTAGTTGTAAATGGGCGATATGTATAAAAATATATGGAAATAAACTTGAATAGAAACATGCTCGAACCTCACTGTATATATTTAAGCGAATATATTTACCAGCGGTTTTTCCATTGTTCTTTGTAGACGATCATTCATAATACCGAAATTTGTTATAACTGAACATAATTGTATATCATTTTCTAAGACATTTGATTTTCTTTTATCTTCCATATAAAGTAAATTCAGCTAAATAATAAGCTTAATCAGCTTAGTAATAATAAGTAAGTAAACAAAAACTGACGGCGAGTTTTAGTCGATCTTCGTTATATCCAAACTGTATGAGTGCAAACATTTTTTACGATATTTGATTATTCTTCCATATAAAAACTTGTTTAAAGTAGATCTGTGTAGGTCATGAGCTAACTCGTTCAATTGAACGATTCACTTAACTGAGCGCTGTGAGCCGTTCAAATCGCTAAGCGCTGTCAGCTCAGTACTGAGCTGTTTCTACATTTGTATCGAACACTTTCAGTAGCTCGTTTTAGACACAAACCTATAATCAAACCCACTTAAATAACATGTGGACTTATTCAGCAGTTCGTTTTAGACACAAACCTATGTAATTTTAGTGGGTTTGTGTCTAAAACGACCTAATGAAAGAGTTCGGTACAAGTCTTGTGCATATGTATATACATACATATAGATATGTATATTTATGAACAAAATCCACTCACTGAACTGTTTTACTTTTATCTATTTTTTATACCCTATCTGCCTTGTTTTGCAATGTATGACACACACACCAACATACTCTGTATAAATATGTCACTTCTCACTCTTTCTTTATGTTTGAAAAAATGTTTCACTACAAATGAACTGAGCTACTGAGCTAACTGAATGAAATACTTCAGTAGAGTGAGCTGGGGGGTTACTCTCTATTGCGATGCGAAAGCAAATGCGATGCGAAAGGTAAAGCGATAAGGGAACAATTTGGTACTCTGTATCTCTTATGCAAACGCTTTCGCAAATTAATTATAAAAAGAAGCAACACTGCCACCGCAAAGTAAACAATAACGAAGAAGGACAAAATAAAATGTCAAAACTTTTGAACAAAAAATTGTAAAAAAATTTTTTTTCAGCGTGTTTTTTGTTGAAAAATAGTGTAATTATTTGTATTTGCTTCATTAATTAAAAATAAACTGCGATGGATTGTATAGCTTTATGGCTGGAAAACGAAAATGAACGTGTGGACCGAATTACTAGGAGAATATTAAAAGATAGATCCGATATACTGTCATTAAATGACCGCATGTAAGAAAAATAAATCGATTGTGGAAAATGTTTTAAAATAAAGTTTGTTTCAGCTTTGTACAAAATTTCCGACTAAACAAAGAAGCGTTTATTTATGTTTTGAACGCCATTCAGCCCGAGCTGAAAGCTCTAAGAAGATCAACAGGAATCCCAAGAGTACCAATCGTTCGATTTCGTAGCATTTTTTTCGCATCGCAATAGAGAGTAACCCCCCTGAGCTGAAAAGAGCTGATAAGCATAACACTAGTTTAAAGTACAATCAGCATAAAAAAATGTCAATATAAAAAAATGAAAAGAAATCGGCCGATTTTTAGCCGAGAAATTAGCGGCGGTGGCGGCTGCCAAAAATTATCGGCGGCGCGGCTTGAGCCTGCTAAGCCGTCTCGGCGCAGGTCTCTGCACATGGTGCAATAAGTACGCAAGTGAAGAAAACAAACTGGGGAAAAGCATAACATTTTCCAGTTTTGACATTTTGGAAAAATGTAAGCAACTAATAAAAAAATATTGCCAATTTAATTGCATTATTTTGTAAGTAGTTTTTTAATAAATTATATATCCAAATACATAAATAAATAGCGAAAAGCCTCTAGTATCAGATTATTTAACTGTCATTGTTGACATTTTACTGATATTCAATATATCTGATGTTTTTATTAGACACTTTTTCACTTATAACTCGTAAACTAGACTTCGTGCGCATATGGCGCTACCTTCAATAAATAGCTTATTACAATGCGTATCGGTTGTTTTAAAGCTTATATCTCGGGAGATTTATTGAAAGAAGCTATATAGCAAAAAACGCACTACTATCAATAAAACAAGGACAAAAATACGCGTCTATAATAGGCTCATTCTTATTCCGGGAGACTTTCTGGAAAAAGTTATTGTCCTAGCAAATCTTTTTAAATGACAAATTTGCAACAAAAAACATATTTAACTTTTTGCTCATATCTCAAAAACTAGATCTTGTGCGCATATCGCACTACTATCAATAAATCAAGGACAAAAATACGCGTCTATAATGGGTTCTTTCTTTTTCCGGGAGACTTTCTGAAAAAGTTATAGGCTCAGCAACATTTTTTTAAAATTAAAAACTTGCCAAGAAAACCATCTTTACTTTTTCACTAATTACTTATGAACTATACCTCGTACCTATATGTTTCTATTGTTAATTGATTAAGAATAAAAATACGCGTCGATAATGGGTTCTATCTGTTCCCGGGAGACTTTCTGGGAAAAGTTATAAGCACATAAATAATTAAAAATTAGAAATTATTTTACAGTGTGGAACTGGGCAGCACTGATCTACTTTTTAGTGAAGCACTTGTTTTCCATTTGGCATACTTTTTGGTACATGCTAAATGTAAACAACGAGTGAAAAAAATTATGGTTTTTAATACAATATTTTTAAAGTAATTTTTTACATTAAAGCAAAATGAAATTTTACGACTAACATCACAATTTCGGCGTTAAGACGCCGTCAACGACGTCGACATTAGCTCTATCATATATTAATTATTTCTTTACAGGTTATCCAGCTAACAGCTATCACACAGAATATGAATAGTATAGCCTGTTTGTAGAACACGACAAGGACGACTCACGACGAGCCATTTCATGGACGACTACGTAATGAAAAGCGTTTGTATAGCGCGACTCGACTTTGTCGTGCAGCTTACGTTAATTCGCTCTTATGTCAAATATGTACTAAATCGTACTGTTGCCAACATGGTAAAAAATAATGTTTCTAAAATTTTTTCATATGAAATTATTTTTTTAGTTTAAAAAATTGTCAACCCTATTCTTGTGGTGACATGCTCATAAATAAATAAAAATAAATAAAATAAACAATTAAAACAAGTTTCATTTCTGTCGCTACAAAATGAAGGAAATCAATCAACCCCTATTGAACTTCCAAATAATCAAAGTGAAAGGAATACGCAACATTCCAAGAACCGAAACTATGGATGGTGTGCGAAGCGAATTAAAAATTATTTTGAATATTCCCATTTTCGAAAGTATTTTCCCAGAAATTCATTTCATTTTAATAAGAATATGAGTAATATGAGTAATAGGAATGTTGGCAGACATACCAAAGCGCCAATTCCAAAATAAAGATTTGAAGTAAACAAATTGTGTTTAATTTTTTTTTTTAATTTAGTTTATTAAAGTATTTTTATAAAGGTAAGTAAAGTGATGTGCATACATACTTAAATGCAAATTAGAATTGGTGTAGCCTTTTGGGAGCTACTGCGTCAGAATATGTCTAGAAAAGATGTGATATATTCTCAATGGGTGGACCTATTTTCTTCAAACAATGCTAAGAGCACTCTCGATCAAATCACCTTTCAAACAGAAAAAGCTGAATCAAAATCGTTCCAGCCGTTAGGACTGTACATAGACTCGTACATACACACAGATACATATACAGACACGCACTATAAATTTATAACACATCCATAATCCTACCAAACTGTGGAGTTCCCGTGGCCAAGTGTGAAAATTGCTCCATACATGATACAATTGGCTAAACTGCAGTCTTGTTGCCATTTTGATGCTAAAAATTTAATTAATCAAAACAAGAACACCTTTAATATGAAACTTCACTTACCTTTTTCTCGTTGGAAGTTCCATTTGTTTATTTTTTCTTAACTTTTAGTAATAATTTTAAATTTGTTTAGTGTTTTGTTTATTTTTATGAACTTTTTTTGTAAACACGATTAGAATTTTTGAATCGCCCAATTTGACGTTTATAGTGAGTTAAATCGACTTGTACAAACCCAAATAAACTGACACTGTTACGTTTTTTAATAAAAATCGTCAACACTCGTGTTCTAAAACCCCAAAAAATAAATAATGCTAACATCTTAGCGCTTTTTATTGGCGAGTCGTGTTCTACAAACAGGCTGGTAGTCTATGGCTATTATTAGGCAACTACTGGTATTTGTATCAATGTTTAATTTAACTTTATTTTTCTCTCTATCACATAAAGGGGCCCATACACACATACTGCTCATGCTCATGCAGTATTTTTGTTAATGTATTTGTCAGACAGACAATGCAGTATGAAAAATCAACAAAGTTTTGATTTTGAAATAAACATAAAATGAATTTATTAATTTTTCTGATATGAATTTTTTTAAATTTGAAGTTTTACTGTAAAAAAGTAAAACAAACAAAAAAGGAAATAAAGCAAACAAAAAATTAGTTCTGAAAAAATAATGTGTAAGGAAAATAAGTTTTGAATAAATTTCTTAAAAAAATTTTTTTTATGCATGTTTTTTATTTATTGTATCTTTATATATGAACTAACAATAAGTATTCAAATCTTAAATCTAACATATAATTAATAGGCCCGACTAATGCCAGACATAACTAAGTGATAGTTGTAAATAATACATAAGTAGTGATAAGCAAAAAAAAAATAAAAAATTTCAAGCAACTTCATTCGGAGTGTTTAGTATCAGAGCCCTTGTATCTCTCTTTTTTAAGCGGATGTGTCCAGTAAAGTTCAAAATATTACGAGCAAGCGGATTATGTTAGAGTTGTGTTAGATATTTGCCTGCATATTTTGCAATTTCTTCAGTCACTAGTGGCATATTTAAATCACGATGTATATTTGAATTCTTAATGTACCATGGAGCAGATGTTATTAACCTTAAAATTTTGTTTTGTCCTCGTTGAATTCTCTCTACATTGGAAGCAGAAGCAGTGCCCCATAACTGGATACCGTAGCACCATATTGGCTTTAAAACCGACTTGTATATTAAAAGTTTGCAGTCTAGGCTGAGTGTTGAATTTCTGCCAATCAGCCAATGTACCTGAGTTAATTTTAGTTTCATTTGAGTTAACTTATAGTCAATGTGATGTTTCCATGTAAGCCATCGATCGAGGTGTATACCAAGATATTTCACATGTGAATGTTGAGGAACAACTTGATTATTAATCCGAATGGGGGAACAAGTATCTCTTCGTAAGGTAGATGTTATATGGACACACTTTTGTTCATTTACCTTAATTCTCCATAAGTTTAACCATTGTTCCATCTGGCTAATGTGTTCCTGGAGTTTTCGGGATGCCTCATCAGGGTTTTCGTGCATACTAAGGCAGACGGTATCGTCGGCAAATGTAGAAGTGTGGATACTACTGCTCACAGGCATATCACAAGTATAAATCAAATATAAAAATGGCCCAGTATACTCCCCTGTGGCACACCGGATGAGATAGTTTCAGGTATACTCACAAAGTGTCCTTCCACAACTGTAAATTTGCGTGCAAGAATGTAACTTTCCAAAAGATTTAGAATGTTTATTGGTAAGTATGTCTTCAATTTCAATATCAGGCCTTCATGCCACACTTTATCAAATGCCTGAGAAACATCAATAAACAGGGCAGAACATTACTTCTTTACCTCAAATGTTTTTCTGATAAATTGAACCAATCTATGCGTTTGCTCAATGGTGCTATGCTGGCTTCTAAAACCAAATTGATGGTCCGGGATGCAGCCATTATCAGTTAAAATTGAAGACAATTTTGTCATGAGTAGCTTTTCAAAAAGCTTTGACATTGTTGACAGTAAACTTATTGGCCTATATGACTAAGCCTTGGTAAGATATTTACCTGGCTTTGGAATCATTTTAACCTTGGCAAGGTTCCAGCAGTCTGGATAATACTCCAGTCGTAAAATGGCATTAAAAATGAATAACAGGATTCTAATTGCAGTACGAGGTAACTTAATCAGCATATGGTTACTATTTCCATCCATACCGGGAGCTTTTTTCGGGTTGAGTTCGGCAATTAGTTTTTGTACATCACAAATCGTAAATTTTAAGGGTCGAGGGGGTAGAGCAACTACACTCGGCAAATCAGCAACACCGGTACATGTATTTGGGGAAAATACGGATTTTAAATGCTCAGCAAATATTTTACATTTTTCCGTATCGCTTCTTGCCCAACCTCCGGTAGATGTGTGCAGAGGTGGCTTAAACTCAACGGGTGTTTTAAGCTTTTTAGCAGTGCGCCACAAAGAGTAATTAGATGCTGGTTTGACATCAAGGCCTTCCAGATAATTTTTGAAAGATGCAGTTTTTTCAGATGCAAGCAACTCTTGAAGTCGTTTAGTGCACTCTTTAAATCTGATTTTGGGTTGAGGTGATCTGTGCTGTTGCCATTCCCTTCTAGCTCTTCTTTTTTCACGTACGAGATGTTCAACGTCTGTAGAATAAATTTTATTGAACCCAGTATGCGGATGGGAGGTAGTGGCATGTTCAGAAGCTTGTTTAATATTCTCGTTAAGATTTGCAATGTTCGATTCAATATCATTGGGTGTTCTATGCGTAATATTTTCCGTGCAATGACTACTAAGATATTTTTTGAATCCCAGCCAATTAACACGATTTATCATCTTGACATATGGGTGAGGTAAAGCGCTTCTCAGTGGGCTACAGATTGTAACGATCGTGGGAGAGTGATCGGACGAGAGATCTAGGGAAGCTTCAACGTGAATTTATTCCCTAGAAATACTTTTTATGACGCCGAAATCTATAACATCCGGAATTTTTCGTACGTCAGTAGGCCCATTTTTGAAATTGTGTTGAACAACGCTCGTCCTCTAGGTGTGATAAGACGCGAACCGCAGAAAGTATGTTTTGCATTGTAGTCGCCAGCTGCTGCGAAACAAAGGCCAAGAGATTTGTAGAAATCCTCGTATTGATCGTCAGTAATTGCGAATCTAAATTGATGATATGGCAAAATTTGTGCAAAAATTTTCGATACAAATATTCGTTGCTTGTAGATGTTCTTTACAAATGTTGTCAAGAATGTAATGCTTGAGTCTTGACTTTATTAAAATTGCTGATCCCCCGCAAGTTCTTACTCTTGGGTCCTTTGAATCATATAATCTGTAGCCATTAATTTTAAATAGACTTCTTGAAGTCGAATGAGTCTCAGAAACCAACATTATATCAATATTTTTTTCCGTGAGGAAGTGCTCAAGTTCATTTTTATGTTGACGAATGCTGTTTGCGTTCCAGAAACATATCTTTAACGTGTTCATGGCTTGTTAACTTATGCTTGAAGCAGTGTAGACTGCATTCGTAGCATTTCTTGCATCATGCTAGTCATATTTGTTGTAAAATTATTTATAGTCAGCACTAGATTCTCAATAGTAGCTTCAAGGCGACTAAAATTAAAGCTTGAGTTTGCATTGATTGAATTATTTTGAGGCGGAATATTTTCTGTGGGATTATAACTAGTCTTAGCTGCATCGGCATACGATACACGTGAAGTGACAGGTTGGCTCACTTGAGCAAAAGTGGCGGAGTACGCGTTTAATGGTTGATCTGGAGCTAATTTAGGTTTTTGCACCATAGCCTGCTTGACGAAAGAGTACACAGGACATCCTCTGTAGTTAGCGGTGTGATTGCCTCCACAATTACTGCATTTTTTTCCGCTTGATCTTTTGGTTTGGTACAACTTGCAGTACCGTGCAATTCACCGCAGATAACACACACTGAAGGTAAATTGCAGTAAGCTTTTGTATGGCCATATTCTTGGCAATTATGACACTGCACGGGACCTGCACGCTTATGTGGCTCTTCAACTGTGATTTTTCTGTATAAAAGGTATTTTAAACTATAAATAGGATGAGTCTCGTTTTTTTTCAACTGTATATCATTCGGCTCCAGTTCAACACGAAATAGGAGTTGGGGTACCTTTTCTCTGTTTATTATGTTAGATACATTCTTTACCTTAAATCCCTGGAGGACGAGTGCATCTTTTATTTCTTCAGGGACAACATAAGAATCTATGCCCTTCAATGCGATCTGCAGGCCGTTAGCGCTCTTAAGCTGGTATGTGTAGAAGCTTGTTTTATTTGTTTCAAATTCAGAAACCATTTTGCGGAAATCCTTTTCGTCATAAATTTGAATTTTCGTTTCATCGATGTTGCCACGTTTTATTGGGACAATGTGGAATTTATTTTCACCAATGACCGATATTAATTTTTTAATAAAGGCATTTGAATTTTTCTCTCTCAAGTAGATTGGTGGCGGCTTGGATGTTTTATTCAACGATACATCGGGTTTATCGTTTTCATCTTGCAAAATTTTAAAATGGTTTTGGCGATTAGTTGAGGATGCGCTGTTATCCCTAGACATCTTTGGAGCGGATGAAATTGTTGAAGAATTCGGGCTTCGCCCACGCTTTACCACGGTTATATATCTGTCCATACCGACTTGCATCTTGGGTTTTGAGCTACTGTTATCTGTAGTGATAACTTTGTTAAGTGATGAATTCGAGCCTGAAGGGGATGATATATCTGACTTATATGAAGAAGTACTAGGCAATTGTAATGATAATGAATCACTACTATTTGGCATTGGACAAAGCGAAGTTGATCGCTGACGAAAAATTGGCTTTGTCGTTAAAAAAACACTTTCATTAGATTTATTATTTCTATTTTTTTCATTAAGAGCTTCAGAGCTCACAGTAAAATAGGTATTTCTGCCGTTAGAACTCACTTCATAATTTTTTGTATTTGAGGTACTCATATAGAGTATTCCTCAAGGGCACTTTTTGTGTTTTTTTGCTTACGGTTTTTTTGTTTTTGTAATCTATGATTGTTTGTCTGTTTTTGAGTTACTCGTATAGAGTATTCCTCAATGTCACTGTTTATGTTTTTTTGTTTGCGTTTTATTTGTATTTGTTATTTCCACTATGTAAAAAATATCAAAGCAATAAAGCTTATTTATTAAAGTCACTATGTACCTATTACGAATAATATGTACTACGAATATTTTTTGTATTTTTTGTTTGTTTGGTATGTAAGAAAAAATTCCGCTAATCGACTGTTCGCTATGAAGGTACCACGAGAACTTCTAAAATAAATAAATAATTGTTTTGTTGTCAAAGGCATGTTTCTTTTATAAATTTTTATTTTAAATGATGATTGATGATAAATTATCAATCAAACACGTATACCAAGGGTTCATCGGCAGTAGCTTTAAGCAATGTGTGTATGGGCCACTTAACTAATTCATTTATTTTTCCATTGCAGGTCAATCATAATTATACATGGTGTTGCGAACTACAATTTGTGCCAGGGACTCGGGCTGGGTTTTGTCGACTATTACTTATTATTATTGCTCCAAAAAACCAAAAAAAAATTTTAAATTCCTTTTCATTGTTGAGATAACGGGATAAAAGTGTCACAACAAGTGAGTAAAACACCTGCGTTCACTTTGTTTGTTATTGCAGTACCTGACTTTTTTAGAAGTTGTTTTTTTCAGATTTTTGCTGCTTTCATACTTTGTTATTATAGTTCAGCGTTAAACAAGTTTAATTACATTAATTTTTTTGACAGACATAGAAAATTGTTGTTTCAGTAAAATTGGAAAATAGCCAATGCACATATGAATCAAATCAAAAATTTTCATTTAATTTGATTATAAAACCTATATTTTCAGTTAAAAACATTTTAAAATAGTATAACGCCTACATATGTATTTACAAGCTTCACTTACGTCCTGGCAATCCATTTTTTGAGTATCCTTCTTTCAGAAACGATGACAACAAACTACCGCATTTACTTCCAAACAGATGTGCATGTTTCCTTTGATTCTCTTTTTAAAACGAAACATTCGAATGTTTCCATAATAATTTGGAAAGATGAGAGTAAATGTGTGTTTCGTTTGTCATTCTGGCAAAGACATCCATGTTTCGTTTGCTTCGCTTTTTTTGAACGAAACAAACGACAACTAGATTGATGTACTATTCTATTCGATCTCTCATGCTTCGTTACTCTCATGTCTCTATTCTCTTATGTTTCCATTCTCTCATGTTTCCATTCTCTAACAGCAACACCCATTTTTTCAGTTGCATTGCTCGTTTCGCTTTTACAAATGAGATTAGGAAGACTGTTTGAAAATTTGAGAATGTGTTGAACAGCGTTTCAATCATACTTGTGCAGATCATTAGTGCAAGGCACATTTAATACAGGTACATGCATTAGGAAAAACTCTCTGGCAACTCTCTGCTTCTCACATAGCTTTACATGGTAATTGTCAAAAAATTTTATGCATCAAGCATAATTGTCAAATGAATTCTTCGTTATAAACTTGTAAAAAAATCAGCGGATGTGCAATATGCCTGATACGTGTACCTGTTTGATATGCCTTGATACTGTGTTTATTTATTGGGCCTGTTCTGCAAATCACGGTGATTGCAAAAAATTTATGAAAGCTAAATCATTGCTTTTTTGAATTACACGACTTTTAACGTTGGAAATTGAAAGAAAATATTCTATTATAAATGACAAGAACTTAAAATAAAATAAAAAACCCACTATACAGGCATGTTCTGTAAATCACTTTAAACTAAAGTGATTTGAAATCACTGAAATGGTGTTCTGCACACAAAAATGTTTGAGATTTCGTGATTTGAAACCGGTCAACCAACTGCCTGACGATATCAAATCACTTGATGATTTTTGAAGCATTTTACTTTGAATTCGGTAATAAATCAATCATATACACACAATATGAATTGTTTTTCATTTGTTTTTGTAACAAAATTAATTATTTTACACAAAAGAACAAGTTCTCGTTGTACATTCATAGTGAACAGTCGATTTAGCGGAGTTTTTATTTCATACTAAACAAAAAAAAAATTGTACGAAAAAATATTCGGAATACATATTGTTATTGTTAGCTTTATTTGCATTGCTAATACTTTTTACATAGTCATAATTAACAAAAACAAAAAAACCGTAATAAAAAAAAACAAACAAACATACAAACAAAAGTGCCCTTGAGGAATACTCTATATGAGTACCTCAAAAACAAAAAACTGTGAAGTGAGTTCTAATGGCAGAAATGCCTATTTTACTGTGAGTTCTGAAGCTCTTAATGAAAATAATAAAAATAAAAAATCTGATAATAGACTTACTGAGAGCTCTGAAGCTCTTAATGATAACAAATTAAATAAGAAATCAGATAGTAGCCTTTTTTTAACGGCGAGGCCACTTTTTCGTCAGCGATCAACTTCGCTTTGTCCAATGCCAACTAGTGATTCGTTAACATTACCGTTGCCTAGTACTTCTACATTTAACTCAGCGATATCATCCGCTTCGGGCTCGTGGTCATCACTTAACCAAGTTTTTACTGAAGTTAAGAGCAGCCCAAAACCCAAGGTCCAAGTGGGAATGGACAGATATATTACAGTGGTAAAGCGCGGACGAAGCCCAAAGTCTTCGAAAATTTCATCTGCTCCAAAAATGTCTGGGGATAACAGCGTATCCTCTATTAACCGCCAAAATCGTTTTGAAATATTACAAGTTGACAACAACGAACCCGATGTATCTACGAACAAAACATCCAAGCCGCCACCAATCTATTTGAGAGAAAAAAATTCAAACGCTCTTATAAAAAATTTAATTTCAGTCATTGGTGAGAATAAATTTCACATCGTTCCAATAAAACGTGGTAACATTGATGAAACCAAAATTCAAATTTATGAAGAAAAAGATTTTCGCAAACTGATTACTGAATTTGAAAAAGGTAAGAAAAGTTTTTACACATATCAGCTTAAAAGTGCTAAAGGCCTGCAGATCGTATTGAAGGGCATCGATTCCTATGTTGCTCCCGAAGAAATAAAAGATGCGCTCGTCCTCCAGGGATTTAAGGTAAAAAATGTATCTAACATAATAAATAGGGAGAAGATTCCTCAACCTCTATTTCGCGTCGAACTTGAGCCAAACGATATAAAATTGAAAAAAAGCGAGACTCATCCAATTTATAACTTGAAATATCTCTTATATCGAAAAATAACAGTTGAAGAACCACACAAGCGTTCTGGACCCGTACAGTGCCATAATTGTCAAGAATATGGTCACACCAAAACTTACTGCAAGTTACCTTCAGTTTGTGTTATCTGCGGTGAATTGCACGGTACTGCTGGTTGTACTAAGCCTAAAGATCTAGCAGAAAAAAAATGTAGTAATTGTGGAGGTAATCACACCGCTAACTACAGAGGATGTCCTGTATATTCTTTCGTTAAAAAGACTATGGGGCAAAAACCTAAATTAGCTCCAACACAAACAGCAAACGCTTACTCCGCCACTTTTACTCAAATGAGCCAACCTGTCACTTCACGTGTATCGTATGCCGATGCAGCTAAGACTAGTCATATTCCCACACAAAATATTCCGCCTCAAAATAATTCACCGAATGCAAACTCAAGCTTTAATTTTAGTCGCCTTGAAGCTACTATTGAGAATCTAGTGCTAACTATAAATAATTTTACAACAAATATGACTAGCATGATGCAAGAAATGCTACGAATGCAGTCCTCACTGCTTCAAGCATTAGTTAACAAGCCATGAACACGTTAAAAATATGTTTCTGGAACGCAAACGGCATTCGCCAACATAAAAATGAACTTGAGCACTTCCTCACGGAAAAAAATATTGATATAATGTTGGTTTCTGAGACTCACTTGACTTCAAGAAGCCTATTCAAAATTAATGGCTACATTTTATATGATTCAAAGGACCCAAGAGGAAGAGCTTGCGGGGGATCAGCAATTTTAATAAAGTCAAGACTCAAGCATTATATTCTTGACAACATTTGTGAAGAACATCTACAAGCAACAAATATTTGTATCGAAAACTTTTGCACAAATTTTGTCATATCATCAATTTACTCCCCTCCTAGATTCGCAATTACTGAGGATCAATACGAGGATTTCTACAAATCTCTTGGCCCTTGTTTCGTAGCAGCTGGAGACTATAATGCAAAACATACTTTCTGGGGTTCGCGTCTTATCACACCTAGAGGACGAGCGTTGTTCAACACAGTTTCAAAAATGGGCTTGGACGTCATTTCGAGTGGGGAACCCACTTACTGGCCTACTGACATACATAAAATTCCGGATATTATAGATTTTGGCGTCATGAAAAATATTTCTAGGGAATTAATTCACGTCGAAGCTTCCCTAGATCTATCGTCCGATCACTCTCCCACGATCGTTACAATCTGTAGCCCACTGAGAAGTGCTCTACCTCACCCATATGTGAAAATGGTCAGTCGTGTTAATTGGCTGCGATTCAAAAAATATCTTAGTAGTCATTGCACTGAAAACATTAAGCTAAGAACTCATGATGATATTGAATCTAGTATTGCTAATCTTAACGAAAATATTAAGCAGGCAGCTGAACATGCAACTTCCTCCCATCCGCAGACTGGGTTTAACAGAATATATTCTACAGATATTGAATATCTCGTATGTGCAAAAAGAAGAGCTAGAAGAGAATGGCAACAGCACAGATCACCCCAAAATAAAATTAAATTAAAAGAGTGCACTAAAAGACTCCAAGAACTGCTTGCATATGAAAAAACTGCATCTCTTAAAAACTATCTGGAAAATCTCGACGTAACACCAGCATCTAATTACTCCTTGTGGCGCGCTGCGAAAAAAATTAAAACACCCGTTGAATATAGACCACCTCTGCGCACTTCTACCGGAGGTTGGGCCAGAAGCGATACTGAAAAAGGTAACATATTTGTTGAGCATTTAAAATCCGTATTTACCCCAAACACATGTACTGGTGTTGTTGATTTCCCGAGTGTAGTTGCGCTACCCCCTCGACCCATAAAATTTAAAATGTGCGATGTACAAAATCTAATTGCTGAACTCAACCCGAAGAAAGCACCGGGTAATGATGGAATTAGTAACCAAATGCTAATAAAATTGCCTCGTATTGTAATTAGAATCATGTTATTCATTTTTAATGCCATTTTACGACTGGAGTATTACCCCCACAGCTGGAAGCTTGCCAAAGTTAAAATGATTCCAAAGCCGGGCAAAGATCTTACCAAGGCAGAATCATACAGGCCAATAAGTCTGCTATCAACAATGTCAAAACTTTTCGAAAAACTGCTCATGTCAAAATTGTCCCCAATTCTAATTGGTAGTGGGTGTATCCCAGACCATCAGTTTGGTTTTAGAAGTCAGCATAGCACTATTGAACAAACGCATAGATTGGTTCAATGTATAAGAAGAACATTTGAAGAAAAGAAGTACTGTTCTGCACTGTTTATTGACGTTTCGCAGGCATTTGATAAAGTGTGGCATGAAGGCCTAATTTTAAAATTAAAATCATATTTACCAATAAATTTGGTGAATTTATTAGAAAGTTACATTACTTCCCGGAAGTTCACGGTTGTGGAAGGAGAATTCATGAGTGTGCCCGAAATTATATCATCCGGTGTGCCACAGGGGAGCATACTGGGGCCAGTTTTGTATTTAATTTATACTTGTGATATGCCTTTGAGCAGCAATATCCATACATCTACGTTTGCCGATGATACAGCCTGCCTAAGTATGCACGAAAATCCTCATGAGGCTTCCCGATATCTACAAGAACATATAACACAACTGGAACTATGGTTAAAATTATGGAGAATTAAGGTAAACGAGCAAAAGTGTGTTCAGGTAACATTTACCCTGCGAAGAGATACTTGTTCCCCAATTCGAATCAACAATCAAGTTGTTCCTCAGCATTCACATGTAAAATACCTTGGTATACACCTTGATCGACGACTTACATGGAAACACCATATTGACTCAAAGCTAGTACAAATGAAACTTAAACTAACTCAGATATATTGGCTGATTGGTAGAAACTCAACACTCAGCCTTGACTGCAAACTTTTATTATACAAGTCGCTCTTGAAGCCAATATGGTGCTACGGAATTCAGTTATGGGGCACTGCTTCAGCTTCTAACGTCGAGAGAATCCAACGAAGGCAAAATAAAATTTTACGTTTGGTAACATCGGCTCCATGGTACATAAAAAACTCAAATATACATCGTGATTTGAATATGCCACTAGTGATTGAAGAAATAGCAAAATACGCAGGCAAATATTTAAAAAAACTCGAGTCACATCCTAATCCGCTTGCTCGTAACATCTTGAATTTTACTGGCCACATTCGCTTGAAAAAGAAGGACACAAGGGCTCTTTTACTCAACACTCCAGATGGGATTGCTTGAAAATATTTTTTATTATCACTACTTATGTATTATTTATAACTATCACTAAGTTTATGTCCGACAGTGGTCGGGCCTAATACTTATATTTTAGATTTAAGATTTGAATACTTATTGTTAGTTCATAATTGAAGATACAATAAATAAATAAATGTATTAAAAAAAAAAAAAAAAAACACAAAAGAACACTAAAATTTATGAAAATGTTATATTTTTTGTGGGCTCTTTAATATTTTTCGTGATATATCCTTTTCAGTAGTCAGGTGATATTGTTTATCAAAAAGGCATTTACGGTTGCCAGAGCAAGAGGTAAGAGGTTTGTGACTGTTCAAAATTTGTGGTTGAAGTCTACTGATGATTTGGTTCAAGCTCCAATGAAATACGTATATACATGCTAAACCACCAGCAAATAAATTTCAATTATTGTAGCATTTACACTTCTGACAATATGTCAAATAAATTTCATTAAAGTTCAATTAATGTTTTATTTTTCATTTGGCTTTGCAAATACTTTTATTGTTATCCGATGGATTTCTAATTGTATAAGGAATTAGAAAAATAAAATGAGTTCACCTGAATATGAATTATTTGCTGGGTTTTGTATCAGTTTGTCTTTGTGATTTTCAAAAATATTATTATTTTATGAATTCTCATATAGTTTTTGAAAGTCTGTGCATAAAGTATGAGGGTTGTGACTGTTCAAAATTTGTGGTTGAAGTCTACTGATCAGCGTTGTCAACTTTTAAATTTCAAAAAGCACTGAAACCAGAAAAAAAGCGCGTAATTTAAGTAAAAAAGCACTAAATAAAAAAAATTATATTAATAAAGTTGTTATTCATAAATATGTATGTATGTATGTATGTATATAAAAAATATACGAAACTTGATCTTGCATTCCATTCCTAACATTTAAAATTTGAGGCATGCGATAAACATTTTAATTATGTATACATATACGAATCAGTTTTGATTACAAATAACCAAAAACGGCAGCTATATTTACAACACAAATTTCTGGAAAATTTTTTATGTAAAGCAAAACGCGATCAACTTCCGCGCTTAAATGTTAAATTTTAAGGGTTATATGTCGCGTATTTTTCAACCAAGCCTTGTACAATCTTAGTAGAAGTTTTTGAAATGCTCCTGTTAACTTAAGCGCTTATGCTTTTTATATTATAGGTTAGGAAATTTCTCTTTGAATGTTTGTTTTGGTCTCGAAACAAAAAGCACCGAAAATGAATTTAAAAAAGCACTGAGCACTAACTACAAAATTTTCCGCGTCGAAAATTTCAAAAAGCACTAAAAACGGTGCGAACAGCACCAAGTTGACAACGCTGCTACTGATGGTTTGGTTCAAGGCGAATTCAGTATCAGGTGACCTTATCAGTACAACAATTTTACAACACAAAAAACAACATGTAGTTTGCTATGCTACAAGGCACATTTAATACAGGTACATGCATTAGGCAAAACTCTCTGGCAACTATCTGCTAACTCTCTGGCAACTCTCTGCTTCTCACATAGCTTTACATGGTAATTGTCAAAAATTTGTATGCATCAAACAAGACACAATTGTATTTGTCAAATGAATTCTTCGTTATAAACTTGTAAACAAAGAATCAGCGGATGAGCAATATGCCTGATACGTGTACCTGTTTGATATGCCTTGCTATGCTAGAAAACCAATCTGTCAAAAGATTTCTGAGCAAATTTTGACATTTTGGTTCAAATTGTTCAATTTTGTATCAACAGCTGATAATCAGCCGGGTTGATAAGGTCACCTGATACTGAATTCGCCTTGGTTTGGTTCAAGTCACAAAGTAGACCAGAGTTGTAAAAACTGACGTATGAAAAAGCTAAAATCATTTGTGGTGCAGTCACTGCGAGAAAGGGACAACTGTAGTATATTTTTGTTATTAAGATGTTAACAAAATAATCAAAACAAACAAGAGAAAATCTGTATTTTGTGAAACGAACACGTGTACAAGTTAAGGTATTTGATTTTTATTTTATTTTAATCTTTTCCCACCGTTTATGCTGACGACATGTCTAGGAAAATAAAGGTGTTGGGTTTCGCAATTTATTCTCTCATGAAAAATGCTTTTTGTGCAAAATTCTAAAACTGTAAACAGGTACTAATTGTGAGCACTGTGGTAATTTTAAGTTAGTCTTAAGTGTACTATTAACTGGTGAATAATAAAGAATAGAAAATAAAAAATAAATTTTTTTTTTAATCTTTTTTTGAACAAACAATTTAATTGGGGGCTCAACCGGGATCCTCCATCGAAGTAATATCCTGAAAACAAAAAGTAAGGATTCGGTCGAGTGATCTAAAAAAGACAAATAAATTTCCTGATAAGGGAGAAAAAACAAATTATCCTTTAAAAGAAAACCAGGAAATATAACAATAAAGTATCCTGATAAAAGGAGAAACAAGAACGAAATAAATAAATTTTTGTAAAAATAAATATTGAAAAGTTAACAAGGATTCTAATCCTAAAACTGATGATTTCTAATATGTAACAAAACATTAGAAAATAAATGTAATCGAAGATATAAAAATATAATTACGTGGCCAAGTGAAGTTATTTCTATGAATGTGCCTTGAAGAAACCAAACCTAAAAAAAAAAGGAAATAATAAAAAGACAAGCTCAAAAATATAAAATAAGAAAACACTGAATATTTGCGAATCAGCAGAAGAAGTTTAATCAAATGAAAACAAATCATCAGTAACATAACCGTGAGGAATACAACAGAATTCATCATCATCATTACCAAGCGTGGGGAATACAACAGAATTCAACATCATTATACCAAGCGTGAGGAATACAACAGAATCCAGAGAATTACTAGTAGATATGGACAAATTGCTGATACTGCTTTTAGCAGTATTCCAGGTTTGTAAACTGGAGATTCAAATATTGGACTATACTAACTCTCAGTTAATACCAATTCATCTTGGTCATGCTCGACTTCAAAACGGAAATTTTAAACTGATACATATCTTGGACTTAGAAAAATATGAAGACTCCGTCGAATACCTCTCCTCAGAAATTGAGAATAAAGTACATGTGAATAGTCCAGCACTCCCATTTTTGCTTCATGACATTCAGCAAATAAGAGACCAGTTGAAAAGGTTAAAACCTAAAAGAAAACGGTCGATCAATTTAATAGGAACAGCGTGGAAATGGATCGCTGGTACTCCAGACCATGAAGACCATCAAATAGTCTTAGATAAAGTAAACGGACTACTGACCAACAATGAACTACAGAGAATCATTAACAAGGATACGATAGAAAAAATTAACATTTTGACTAACACTACAAATACAATATTAAAGACAGTTCAATCTTTAGAAGAAGTGAAAAAGTCTACAGAAGAAATTATAACAGGAAAAACAAAAATGATTTGTACTGTCAGAAAAAGAAATGGACGAAGCCAGAAAATTTTTAGACTCAGAAAAGTTTCCCTACAACAATTTAGAAGAAGCCTTAGGTTTTGCTGACATCAGAGTAGCCACAAATGATGCTACAATAATATATATTGTAAGTTTGCCAGCTATAAACCAGATTATTTGTGAAAAGTTATTGATTAAAGCTGTGAAGAAAAATAACAAAGTTATAAAGCTAAGTACTGAAAACTATATCAAATGTAAAAATGAAATTTATGAAATAAGAGGAGAATGTAAACAAATTAATGATTTAAGCATCTGTAGTAAAAATAATCTATTAGATATAAGTAATACAAAATGTGTAACACAGATCTTGTCAAGTAAGAATCATAATTGTACATTTGTAAACAATCAGCATGTTCCTTCTGTGGAAGAAATCTATCCAGGGACAATTCTATTAAATCAATTTAAAGGTTCCTTAAAAGTTGCGAAAACAACCCCTTATGAATTATCAGGCACTTACATAATTCAATTCCATAATGATACAATAGAAATAGATAATGAAACTTATATCTCAAAAGAAGTTACATCCTTTAAACCACTACCAGCCGTACTACAGCTTTCCGGAAATAAAACACAAATTGAAGAAGTCCTTTCGCTAGAAATGATAAAAGATCTCCAAGTAAATAACATTGAACGAATTAGCTCAATATCAACAAAAGGAAAATGGATGATTTCTATTAATTCAATAATTTTTATTGTATTGCTTTTAAGCATGATTCTAATGTATAAGTTCAAACGAACTTCAAATCCAGACATAAATATAACAAATGTCATTGGTGAAGAACAAAAGGAATCAAAAGATCCGAAGGGGTTAAGTTCCGATAAAGCTTTCAAATACGAACTAAACCCCGAGTTTCGCAGTGTTAATGACCTGCCAATTCTTTGAACAATCGAGACGATTGATTTTTACAAAGGGGGGAGTTAAGGTATTTGATTTTTATTTTATTTTAATCTTTTCCCACCGTTTATGCTGACGACATGTCTAGGAAAATAAAGGTGTTGGGTTTCGCAATTTATTCTCTCATGAAAAATGCTTTTTGTGCAAAATTCTAAAACTGTAAACAGGTACTAATTGTGAGCACTGTGGTAATTTTAAGTTAGTCTTAAGTGTACTATTAACTGGTGAATAATAAAGAATAGAAAATAAAAAATAAATTTTTTTTTAATCTTTTTTTGAACAAACAATTTAATTTACATACATACATACATACTTACACATTAACAAAATTAAAATAAAGAATTTGTTGAACTGAATTAAAAAAAATAAAGTGTGAAATATATTAATGGTATTAAAAAGTTATTTAAATTTGTTTACAAATGATTACTGATTTAATTTTAAGCATTTTCATTGAACAATTTTAATTTTTACCTTTTGTTTACAAAAATCACACAGCAAATAAGATCACAAAGCATAAACTGAAAGCACATTTGAACAAGTAAACGAAGTACACAATTTTACAAAATTAAATGAAAGAATTTGTTGTGTTGAATCAAAAAACAAGATGCCAAATAGCTTATTACTATTAAAAAAGCTATTAAAAAATGTTTTAAAATTATTGCATATCTCATTTGAAGCATTTTCATTTAAAAATATACATTTTTAGCATTTATTTGCAAAAATCGCCAAGCGAATGAGGTTACAAAGCGTAAAATGAAATTAAGCTAAAAAATGCCACCACGAAAAAGCTTTAAAGAATGGGCAGTGACAGAGAGAGCGGGACCTCCGAAAACACAAATTATCTTCCGTATCGTGACATCTCTGTATATCCTCTGTGGCTCAAGTGCCAATGAAATACGTATATAGACATGCTAAACCACCAGCAAATAAATTTCAATTATTGTAGTATTTTAAAAATATTTATAATAAAAAAATAGAAAAAACTATTCAACTATTGCTAATATCGAAAATAAAATATTTTAATCAATTTAGTTGAAATTTTTTTTGTTTTTTATAAAACAAATATGTATGTATGAAATTTTGGCTTAAGTTACAAGTTGCTGTTAGAAAACTGTAAGCAAATAAAAAAATAAAGCGTACTTAAGCTTAAATTTTTTTGTTATAGAATTGAAACGGTATATCCTATGGTTATAAAATTTTGACAGATAATGCCAATGATTTTATGATTAATGATTTTTATAAAAAATGCATTTCGAAAATTATGTTGGCTAAGCTTCTTGGCGGTAATAGCTCGATATGTACATTCATTTTATCAAATCAGCACAAAAGTAAAAATATTCACCTTTATTCCAGTTGTCGTCATCGACGTCACTTTAACACAACACCAAAAAATTGGGGCTTGTTTACTCGTTCTCGAGAATAAATTTGCGCAACTGACAATCTATTTCCGTTCCCTAAGGTCTAGAAAATAGTATAAAGCTGGAAACAGGAGTCAATTGTTTCCGATAACGGATACACGAGCACCAGTTTTTTGGTTTTGTGTTAAAGTGACGTCGATGACGACAACTGGAATAAGGGTGATTATCTCTATTTGCAAAAGGTACACAAGCGATATACGAGTACACACATATATAACTGCAAAGTACTAAACCAGAACATCATTTCAAGCGGCCGTGAAAATACAGCCTCTTTTAAAACGTTGCAACCGTTGTATATATTCGAATTATGTAGGTTTTATTAAGGTGTGTTATCCACAGTCCTTACAGGTAACCAAAAAAACTAAATTATTGTGTTAGCAGACAATTTGCTTAGCCGCTGTTGGCGAAAAATGTTCGGCTCACGGCGGGCCTTTAACCGCCGCCGACGGTATTTGTTCTTAGCCGCCGGCGATCACCATTGCACATCGGCTTCGTGCTCTGTTCATATTCTGACGAAATACGGGATCCTTGATGAACATGTTTCTAAAAATTTTTTTTAATACAGTTGCTAGACGTAATGTTCAAAATCGGTTTGTAAAATCACTACATGTCAGTGGAAGTTTCAATAAGGCTGAAGATCGGAAAGAGATGTTGGCCTCATTGCCAGCTAAAGACGAAGGCACAGTCGGTGAAAAATCTGTTGATATTGATACTTTATTGGGAAAGTAATACATAATAAGATACTAAAAAAACTTTTTAATTATATACATCTTCCTACTTTCAGAAAAGAAAGGTTTTTCCCAGATGTCGCTACGGCCTCTCGTTTATTTAATGGGTTGCCATTCAATGAACTTCCAGTCGCTAACGTGAGAGTTTCTCCTAATAACACTATTATATGTTTTACTGATAGCAAAGGTATTTTTTTTGTTTTGTTGAAAATTTAGATTAAATCAAGTTAAGAGGCATCTCTTAAAAAATAAAAAATGCTTTCCGATAAAGAATTCCCGGCTTAAATCTAGTTTAGGGCACCTCCCAAAACTGAAAAAAAGTATCCTATCCTATAGTAAATTGAAAAATAAGAAAAAAAAATTAAATAAAAATATTGGCGGCGAGGCTTAGTTTCCGAGTTATAGCCCTCTGAAATTCTAGTACAATATTTTCTGGATGGCAGTTTTTTTTTTAGTTTTCTGTAGGATAGCATACCTTTTTTTAATTTTTGAAATACCAATATTGGTCATATTCGTTGAAAAACACCGTACCTATAATCAAAATATTGTACTAGAATTTCAGAGGCCCATAACTCGGAAACTAAGCCTCGCCGCCAATGTTTTTATTAAATTTTTTTTCTTAATTTTCAGTTTACTAAAGGATGGGATACTTTTTTTTAATTTTGGGGAGGTGCCCCTAAACTAGATTTGTTCCGAATTCCCGATTAATGGGACGGCTTAAATCAAGTTTAGGGGCACCACCCAGAAATTTAACAAAAGTATCCTATCATATAGAAAATTGAAAAATAGAAGAAAAAAATAAATTAAAAAAATTGGCGACAATTCTTAGTTTACGAGTTATTATAGTATAATATTGTGTTTATACGGTCTTTTCCAACGAATATGACCAATATTGATATCATCCTAAAGCTTTTGAGAATACTTTTCATGAAATGGTAAAAATTATACTTTGTCGGCCTTGCAGGGATACGCTTTAAGCAAGAAAACTGCAATGCAGAAAATCTTTATTAAGCTGCGCCGTCTCTGGAAACACCATGGTGGAGAAAAATCTTAAGCCCGGCTAAAGACCATGCGGGAAAATGTTAAGCAGGAAAACTTTGTAAGGCAGAAAATCTTACCATAGGCTTTTAGTTTAAGATATAAAACTTTAAAATCGACCTGTTAGAGAAGTAGTTTTGATAGATTTGAAATGCATTTTAAGTTTTAGCTGATTTTTGGTGCAAGAGCGAGGTATTAAAACTTGTTTAAAAGATTTGTTTTACACAAAGTCTTGTATTTTTTATCACATTAACAACTTATCTATATATGTTATATAATCACACTTATTCCAGTTGTCGTCATCGACGTCACTTTAACACAATACCAAAAAATTGGGGCTTGTTTACGCGCTCTCAAGAACAATTTTGCGCAATTGACAATCTATTTCCGTTCTCTAAGGTCTAGAAAATAGCATAAATCTGCCAACAGGAGTCAGTTGTCTTCGATAACGGATATACGAGCACCTATTTTTTGGTGTTGTGTTAAAGTGACTCGATGGCGACAACTGGAATAAGGGTGAATATATATAATGTGTGTATGTATGTATTAGTGGCCTGCGTAAGCAGTCTTCAAATGTAAATACGTCTTGTTTTTTAAATGTACTCTCATGGCATGCGTTATACTAAGCCAATAATAAATGCTGTCGCAGTATAAACGAAGCACGATGGTTGTATTGGTGTACATGTATATGACTGTTAACAAGCGATGCCGCCAAGAAGACTTGTTTAAACAAACAATGCAAATAAGTACTATTGGTACATGTATGTTTGTTATTATAATAATATATGCATATTGTACGTTTGGGTGTGGTGTAAGATTACGATGGTAAGCTATTATGCTTGTGTTTAAGGGAGGTTTTTTAACGCAAGCGCACACATCTCATGTAAATGCATGTGTGCGTTTGTATGTGCGCAGAAAAATAACCCAGCATACCATATGCGCTCTAAATGAGCTCATAAAGACTTTTGTCGGAACGCTGACGCTCATAATGAGTTCATAAAATAATCATAAACAGTCATAAAACGCTCATATTTGATTGTATTTTTCAACTAAAGTGGTCACTCATGAAAGAGCTCTAAATTTTATGCATAAAAGAGTAGTTTCCCAGCTTACCACATGCGCTCTAAATGAGCTCATAAATACTCTTTTGTCGGAGCGCTGACGCTCATAATAAGTTCATAAAATAATCATACACAGTCATAAAACGCACATATTTGAGTGGCTTTTTTCAATAAACTGGTCACTCATGAAAGAGCTCTAAATTTTATCCATAAAAGATTATTTTATGACTCTTTTTATTTTTAATATTACATGCTGGATTTTCTTTTCTCAATTTATTTGAACGAAGTTCACTTATTATTAATTTGCTTTCTTTTAAGCTTGCTCTTTTCATTATATTAATTATGTATTATTTTTATATTTATTATAAAAAAACTCACAATTTTGTCTTTACGCTTCCAAAAATATTCACTAATGAATCAATTTGTGTAACTTCTTTCTTCTGCTTAGCTGGAATTTACCGTGATCTGTCAGCGTGCAGACATTACTCATAAAAAGCACATAAAATCTATCGTTTATGAGCTCAGAAATATGCGCGCAGAAACCAAGCATAAAAAACTCATAAAATGTACCGTTTATGAGCTCAGAAATTTAAACGCAAGAAACACTCATAGAAAGTCATAAAATCGATCGTTTATGAGCTCAGAAATATGCACGCAGGAAACACTCACAGAAGCTCATAAAATCGCTCATATATGAGCTCATATATAAGAGCGCTCCGATAATGGTATGCTGGGAAGAGAGCATAAAAAAACTATGTAGGTATGTATGTATGTACATGCATGACGTTAGTATACGCGTCAATAGGTACAAAAAAGCATAAACACCACAAATTCTTCAGTCACGAACTATTTTCTTCTTTACTCTTATACGTGCAATAAGTTAAACAAATGTATTGCCGAACACGTTGTTTAGCGTTTGTTTCAAAAGATTTCACTGTAGTAAAGCAATTGAAATTGCCCGCATGTCTTAAAAGTTCTTATAAGACGTCTTTTGCAGGTCTTTAGTATGTATGTATGTAACGTATGGACCAGGGAACTGCATAATCAGTAATTTTTGCCACTTACTGTACACACATAGAAATTACTGTGTCGGTCACACAGCAACAGCAATCTGTACAATCACTGTCGTCACAGCATTATTTTTAATCAATCAAGAGCGCACTCATGTTGTTTGTTAGTCATTGTCTCGAGTGTGTGTCTTTGCCTCGTTCATAACACATCTTCGGATCAGTGTTTGGCAAGGTTGACAACCGAAACAAATAACGGTATCGGTATTGATACCGGTACAACTATTTTTTAAATTTCGGTATCGGTAACGGTATCGGTATTTTTTTTATTTTGGTATCGGTATTACCGGTACATACCGTTATTGAGTTTATAATACCGGTATACCGATATGACTGCTAAATTATTAGTTCAGACAGTGGATATAGCAAAAAATCTCTTTTTATTAAATTACTTCGAAAAGGGAGTATTTTTACATTAACATATAAAAACATTTACGTACCTTTTCACAATGTATGGTTAAAAACTAACAGAGACTTTAACGACAAGTTTTGTATGGAGAACTGTCAGTTAAAGTTCACGTTAACTCTTAACCATACATTGTGAAAAGGGACGTTAAACTTATTAAAAAATAGTTTATTAAAAAAGTAAAATAAGGAAACTGCAGTTGAAACTTTGCATATATAAAGTATACATTTTGGTTAATTAAACAAAATATTAAAAATAAATACATAAAGTGTACGTACATTATACACGAAGTACATGTAGAATTATATGCACTTAGTGATGTGCGAATATTCGTTTCGAATTCCCGAACATTCGTCTTATTTTTCGATATTCGTATTCGTACTCGCCAAATTCAGACGAAACGAATATTTGAATATTTGATATCAAGCAATAAACAATATTCTTGTAGCCAACTTAAAAACAAACAGAACAAATTTCTCCTACAATTAACATTTATGGCCATTATTACAACTTAAATATATTTAAAAGTAGGATTTTGTAGGACGTATAAAACGATACTTTATTCCAAGGTTGGAAACCGAAACAAATAACGGTATCGGTATTCATACCGGTACAACTATTTTTTAAATTTCGGTATCGCTAGCGGTATCGGTATTTTTTTATTTCGGTATCGGTATTACCGGTACATACCGTTACCGAGTTTACAATACCGGTATACCAATATAATTGCTAAATTTGATAATTCAGACAGTGGACATAGCAAAAAATTTTTTTATTAAATTACTTCGAAAAGGGAGTATTTTTACATTAACATAAAAAGTATTTAAACTTACATATATGTTTCTATATACGTTTTTATATTTAGATTAAAAAATAATTTATTATAAAAGTAAAATAAGAAAACTGCAGTTGTAACTTTGCATTTTGGTTAATTAAACAAAATAATAAAAATAAATACATACAGTGTATGTATTATTTATATTACACACGAAGTACATGTAGAATTGTATGCACTTAGTAAAATTCGAAAATTCGTATTCGAATTCTCGAATATTCGTCCGTTTTTAGATACATGCGTAGTTGCCAAATTCAGACGAAACGAATATTTCAATAAATCAATTCAAATTTTTTTTTAATTTTTTTTTGGAATTGCCGAGAACTCAAAAGCAAATTCTATTTGTTATTACTTTCTACCTAAGAAAGACTTTTCAGTCGAAAATATTTGTTGGCAAATGTTATGTTTAATGTTACAAATTATATCCCTTATTCATAATAAGTTTCATTTTCTAAATCTAACTGTTTGCAGAACAGTGGACAAAGGTTGGTAAAAATGCCAATTTTTTTACACTTTTTCTCGAATATTTCCTAAACTGTAAGCGAAAACCCATAAATGTTGCACACTTTTTTTAGCTTTTGGATAGAAAAAAATCCACTTTCAAAAATCTTTTTTATCTGATCAAAAACATGAGTGGGATCGATTTTAATTTTTCATTAACTAAAAGTTTACCCATTTTGGTGCTTTGTGACTCCGCCCCTTTGAAGGATATATAGCATAAATTCCAGACTTGAGCTCTGTGACACCTCCTCAAATGCTGCATAAAATTTCATAAAAAATCGGACAGCTAGTTTAAAAACTGCGGAATTATTTCAAATTTAAAAAAAATCCCCACTATGTATCGGGTACTTTAGGCCCCACCAGAAGGCAGCGTCGGATCGAGGTAAAAAATTAAGACCGCATTTATGGCAGCAAACCTCATATTTTAGACAGCGCCCATATGTAGTATATCAATTAAAGAAAAAAATCTTTAATGTGCATACATAAAAAAGCACTCTTCAAAACTTTAAATCTCGGCATTACCTTGTGTATCTGGAACAACCAATATACTAACTTTCGCGATTTCATATAAATAAGTTATTTATTTAAAAAGTTATTATTTAAAATAACTGATTTTGTAAGGGCTTTGCTCTAGAGATACGTTTTTCGTTCCTAAAGGCATTAAGCAGCTCATAAAGTTCGTTAGTATTTCGCACTGGTGATGATTATGATATGATTGCACTTTCCGGTTGATTAAAAAAAACAGTGCTGCATAAGAATGTGTAAAGGCGAAAAAAACGTGTTTATATAAGAAAGTTAATTGAAATATATTTTTGAAATTTTATTTTTGGTGGGAATCGGTATACCGGTACATACCGGTATAGACCTAAACGGTATTCCTGGTACCGGTATTTTCTAACCGAAATGTGTTTCGGTATCGGTATTGATACCGGTATCTAATTATAGCGGTATTTGAATCGGTATCGGTATTTTTACGATACCGTTTGCCAACCTTGCTTTATTCTATTCATTATTATAAATTTAATTTAACTTACCAGGAAGGATACACTGCCTTTAACTTAGCGCTCACTTTAGTTTAATTTAAAATTGTACTGATGGACAACTTTTTATACGTCCGATAAAATCCTACTTTTAACTTACTTTAAGTTGTAACAATGGCAATCTTTAACTTCAGATATAAAAGTTTCCAAAATTTTTCTCCATTATCTCTATCAACCCATTAACCCTATATTTGAATTAGACCTATTTTTTGTTATAAATATCAAATTCCAAAGCTGTAAACAAAAAATGTATTACGCCACTTTAAAACAAGATTTGTTTTTAAATATGTATATCCAAAAATCTAATCAGCGTCCAGCGAAAAATAAGAAGAATACTGCAAAAATACTGAAAAGTCCCATTTTTAATTTAATTTTCCGGGAACTCTAAAGCAAACTGCATATTGATTGCATAATTTTCTACCTAAGAGAGACTTTTCAGACGAAAATATTGATTGGAGAAATTCTTTTATAATAGCGAAATAATTAACCCACTTGTTTCTTCGAAAAACGGCGAAAGTCGACTTTTCTTCAAAATTTTAGTTTAAATTTAGTATAACTTTTGACTTAATTGTGATTTTGATACTGAATTTTTTTTAATATTACAAATTTTGTCCCTTATTCATAATGAGTTTAATTTTTTTAATCTAACAACATTTAAATTCTTCATTAGCAGAACAGTCGGAAGACTGATAACGAAAGAAAGAAAACAAGCAAAATATCGTAGCTCTGTAAAAATTAAAAAATATATAAAATAAAGGTGTTATTATAACATATAAACACATTTAAAATAAATAATATTAAACTGATAATTAGTTAAAACAAAAAATAACAATAAAACTAATTATTCGTGGATTAAAAACAATAATATGGCTGAATGCAAAAAATGCAGATCAGCAATAAGGGGTGAAAGTGGAATAAGTTGCAATGGAGTGTGTGGCAAAGTATTCCATATCACAAAAAAATGTGCGGGAATAGACCAATATTCGGCGAAAATTATGGACGAAAATAGATTTATAAGGTATATTTGAGATGATTGCATGCAGTATGTACAAAACATTGATTTAGTAATAAAAGAAATTCAAGATGGAGCTCTCGAAAATAAACAACACCTAATAGACTATAAACATGAATTTAAAACATCACTAAAACAGAATGAAACCGAAATTAAAAAATTATTAGAAGCTATTGAGACACGGTATGAAGAAAGAATTAATAAAATTATTAAATTACAAAAATCTTGTGAAAAAATGTTGAAGACGTTAAAAAATTAGTTGGTAATATAAACGAAATTGAAAACAACAACAAAAAACTGCATCAAACAATAGAAGAAAAAAATTAAAATATGTGTAGAGATCAAAAAAGTGATAAATGAGTCAAGTGCAAAAACAACATATGCAGAAGCAGCTAGAAACAAAGAGTTACCATGTACGAGCAAACAAGTACCCCTAATTGTAAAACCAAGGGAAAAGCAATCGGCGGTTAAAACAAAAGAAGATTTAAATAAAATTAATCCAGTTGATTTAAAAATAACAAACGTTATAAGTAAGAGAAACGGAACAATAGTTATATAGAGTGAAAATGGCGAAGAACGGGAAAAAATTAAGTGCACGATTCAAGATAAAATATCGGAACAGTATGAAATCAAGGTTCCTAATATATCAGAGTACAAAATAAAAATCACAGGCATGACTTTTGAATATAATGGAAATAAAATTATTGAGAAAATAAAAAAACAAAATTATAATTTGGCAAACTCTAATTTTAAATTTATCGAAAAATATAAAGTTAAAAGGAATATTAAAATAGTATATACTGTAAAATTAAAAGTTGATAGCGAATCATATAACAAAATTATAGAAAAAGGAAGAGTAAACATTGGTTGGGAAAAATGCAGAGTATATGATGGAACAGAAATCACACAATGCTTAAAATGTAGAGGATACAATCATCTAGCAAGGGAATCTAAGAACCAGGAAATGTGTTTAAAATGCCACGGACAGCATAGAACTAAAGATTGTAAGAACCAATACCGAATAATGAAATGTATCAATTGCGTAAAAGTAAACAGCAAACTAAACATGGGATTGGATGCAAATCACTTTACAAATGATAGAAAATGTCCAGTGTATCAAAACAAAATAAAAAACAAAATGGGAAATATTGGCCTACTAGCATAACAATTAAAGGAGTTTCGCATAATGTATACAAATATACAAGGGCTTATTAATAACTATAACCAACTTGAAATTATTGTAGCAGAAGAAGGACCTGAGTTTTCCATTTTATCGGAAACTCATATAACTGAAGAAATTGAGGAATCAGAATTACTATTGCAAGGATACAAATATATCAATGTGTTATCTACATCCTCTAGAACTGGAGGTATCATAATATATTGTAGGAGTCATTAAAATATTATAAAATTAATTGAAAAGGTGGATAATATGAAGTACTGAATTTTATTTTGCAGAGCCACATTTGGAATCTGTATTTTGTATTGCATTTGAAGAAATAATTGAGGAAATATGTGATAATTACTGAAACAACTGTGATATTTTAATAACGGGTGATTTTAATATAGACTGGATGAAAAATTATACGTATAAAAATAGAATTAAGAGTCTGCTCCATGACAAGGGTCTAAGGCAATTAGTAAATGAATGCACTCGTCTAACAGAAAATTCAAAAACAATAATAGACTACGTAATATCGCATAACTTTAATACGTTAGTAAATAATAATGAAAAAAATAAGATCTCAGACCATGAAATTATAAATATAACTGTCCCAAATGTGAATAAAGAACTACAAAATGAAAGAAAAATAATCGAAATATTTAAATATAATAAAGAAATTTTTAATACTGAATTATCTAATAACTTAAAATACGAAAACGCCAGAGATTTAAATGAAAATGTTGAACTTTTTGATGAATGCTTGAAAAATACTGTAAAAAATGTACGTTTAAAAAACAGATTCGTGAGAATAAAAATGTTTACAATTGGTTTACTGATGAACTACGGATGATGAAAAGAGAAAAGATAATGAAATATCTGCGAGCTAAAAGAGAAAACACTAATTAAAAATGGGCAGAATATAAAATAATTAGAAATAAATATAAACAACAAATTGAAAACAGTAAAAATAATTATATAAACAACAAAATTACTTCATGATAACAAAAGTATGATCAATCAGTGGTATTTGACAATGTAGAATACACTGATAGTTATAATATCGCTAATAAATTGAACTCTTATTTTATACGCAGCATTAGTAATATACGGGAATCGATAGACAGTGTGCAATATGTAAACAAAATAACATGCAATGTAACTGATTTTTTTACATTTCGTATAATAAATAATTTAGAACTATATAACCTAGTGAAACAAATGAAAAATAAAACTGATTACGATAAAATATCAAATAAGATTATATTGGACAACTGGAACGCAATTGGTAGCGTATTATTAAAAATAGTGAATACATCATTGCAGACTAGCTGTTTTCCGGACAATTGGAAAAAAACAATGGCAACGCCAATTAGAAAAATTGCAAACACAAAGAAATGCGAAGAATATCGGCCTATTAAAACCTTAAAAACTTGTGAAAAGATACTGGAAACAGTTGTAAAAATATAATTGGAGTTATATATAGAGGAACATAACATACTATCCAAATATCAATCAGGATTCCGTAAAAAACACTCATGTGAAACGACCGTTAACTATGTCATTAGTAAATGGAAAGAGATAGGAAATGATAAGAAATTGATTGCAATTTTTCTTGATTTCAAAGGAGCATTTGAAACCATTGATAGGGAAATAATGATAGAAAAGCTATATATGTATGGAATAAGAGGAAAAGAGCTGAATTGGTTCAAATCGTACATGGACAACAGAACGCAGACAACTAAGGTAAATAATTCAGTATCGGAGGAAGTAATAAATGACTGGAGTTCCACAAGGCTCAATACTAGAAATATGTAACATAGTCCTATACGCAGATGATACCTTAATATATACCATTGCAGACAAGGAAGAAGAATGTCGAGAAATTATAATTTATAATATAGATAAAATAAATAATTGGTTAAAAATGAATGAACTTAAACTTAATGAAAACAAAACGAAGATAATAGAAATTAACATCAATTCGAACGAAACATTTGAAATAAATAACTCGAGCATATAAAATATCTCGGGTTTACAATTGATAGGAAACTAAAAATTAAAGAACACATTGAGAATATGCAAAAAAATCGGTATATTATATATGGTATATATAATACCATAATAAAACCACACTTCGAGTACGATATACATGTAGCAACACACTCCAATTAGCAAGAATGCAGAAACTTCAAAATGAAGCTATGAGAATAATATTAAAATGTGATAGATATACTGAAATAAATACAATGCTGAATATCCTGAAATGGTTAAATGTGAAACAGAGACTTCAATTCAATACGCTCAGATTTATTAAAAAGATGAAACAAGGCGACGCAGCCAAATACCTTTGTGAACAAATAAGATATGTAGGAGAAAGCCAACCGTACGGACTAAGAAATGTGAACGATTTTCGATTAAACAGGGTTATGTCAACGCACATGCAGAGATCACTGTTTTACAAGGCCTTACAACTGTATAATACACTACCAAATAATATGAAAAATGAAAATAACGAGAATGTATTTAGAAAAAAATTATTAATTTTATAAGATTTAATGTTGATTTATAATGATAGGAAATTCAAATCATGTAAATATGAATATTGTAAAAGTATTTTTAATACTAATAATAATAATAAAAAAAAAGAACAGTGGACAAAGGTTGGTAAAAAAGTCAAAATTTTAATATTTTTTCTCTAATATTTCCTAAACTGTGAGCGAAAACCCATAAATGTAGCAGACTTTTTTTTAGCTCTTGGATAAAAAAAACACTTGCAAAAAATACTTTTTATCTGATCAAAAACATGAGCTTGGCATGGATTTTAATTTTTCATTAACCCAAGGTTGCCAACTTTGGTGATTTGTGGGGCGGATCCTTTGAAGATATATAGTCTAAATTCCAGACTTAAGCTCTGTGACACCTTCCTCAATGATGTGTAAGTTTTCATAACAATAGAACAGCTAATTTAGAAATTTATTTCCAATTTTTTTTACAAAATCCTCACTGTGTATCGGATACTTTGGGCCCCGCTAGGCATTTATGGCAGCAAACCTCATATTTTATACAGAGCACATATGTAGTATATCAATTAAAGAAACATATATTTGGGACCAGTTTAATGTGCAATATATTAAAGAAGCACTCTTCAAAACTCATGTACAATATATATATATATATATACAATAACTCTCGCTAATATCTCTGTCTAGAGATACGGTTCATAGGAATGTGTAAAGGAGAACAAAAACATGTTTATAAAAGAAAGTTAATTGAAATGAATTTTTGAAATTTCATTTTTGGTGGGAATCGGTATACCGGTATATACCGGTATAGACGTAAAAGGTATTCTGGATACCGGTCTTTTCTAACCGAAATGGGTTTCGGTATCCGTATTGATACCGGTATTTGAATCGGTATCGGTATTTTAACTATACCGTTTGCCAACCTTGCTGTTTGGTCTTCGCTCATAACTACACAGCTTAAGCAGTCATTGCAATACCAACAACACAGTATGTGAGGCGATCACAGTGGAATAAATGAATGAGAGTGGAGTGTGGAGTGTAGAAAGTGTGTTTGGTTTTTTGCGGTTGCGATGCCACCGACACAGTAAGTTTTATATGTGTACAGTATCAAAAATGACACAGTTAGCTGATCTGCCAAAACTAAAAACAAAAAGCCAAAGGGATACCTAAAATTTTTTTTAAACGCCAATACATATTCAGTTTATTAAAACTACAATACACATTTACGCCACCGCCACACATCAAGAAATGCTTATGCAGAAACGACACAAAGCAAAACATGTAAAAAAGAGACTCGATTGTGAAATTGCAAAGTACTGAGAGTATTAATACACCCTGAGTGCTGTGTTCCCTCTCATCGCCTTTTTGCAATCGCTGCTTGCATACTGTGTCTCTGACACAGTACGAATGCAAAGTACAATTGTGATCGCATAAAGATATTTGCAAAAGAATGTGGAGTAAAACACACACACAGCACAGTTTTCGTTGAGGTGTAAGAGATACAGTTGTCAACGATCAGTGTTGCCAAAACGGCGGGTTTCCCGCTATATATGACTGTATTTTGTTGTCAATAGCGGCAAGTCTATTTAAAAAACCACCAGCGGGAATTTTAGCGGAAGAATTTCTTAGTTGACGGATTTTCAGCGTTTTTCTGAAACTTATAAAGAAAGGTATTGAATCAAAATAAAGTATTTTTAACGCAGCTCTGCGACACGTACCCTGGTATTTATGTAGAGTTTTTTTTCGATATAAGCACGCACAGAGAAAAGAAACTAACGTCACTTTTTTGCAGATAAAAAATTGACATATTGTGGTCGTGTAGTATAATGTGAAACGTTAAGAGGTTAAAAATAAAAACATGTATATACTAGTGATGTAACGAATGTGAATTTTTGATATTCGCGAATACGAATACGAATATTTCAAACGATATTCGCGAATACGAATATTTGAAACGATATTCGCGAATACGAATACGAATATTATATGCAATATGAAATATTAAAAACTTGTTATGAAAAAGGACTTCACACTCTTGTTGACGTGCTTTAAAGTTAGTAAAAAGTTCCCAAAATTTTAATGATCGTCATTGAATAATATTTGAAAATGATACAAGCGCAAATTTATGTAAAAAAATTAATGTATTTGACAAACTAAAATTTTTAATCATTTATTTAAATTTAGTTTAGGATTTATGCATTTATTTATTTAATTTCTTTGGAAAAATATTCGTATTCGTATTCGCCTGAAAATGGCCGAATATTCGACAATTCGAATACGAATACGAATATTCGTGCATCACTAGTATATACATACGAGTATAAAAGTGAACATATCTCATTTTTAGTGAATAAAATGTAATTAAAGATTAAAATTATATTCCAAACCAATTTAATCATTCTTTTCGTATTAAAAATAATGGTAAACACATCTTTAAACAAACGGAAAACAAACCGAAAACTGGGTTATTGGACCAGTGAGTATGAGGAAAACATAATATCAACCAAAATGTCTCAAAACAATAACTTTTTCTGAATAATTTGTTTTTGATTAGACTTTTTTAATTAAATTTTCCTTCGAAAATAAACTTCAAGCCAATTTGAATTGAGCCACAGAGTTTATTTTATTAACACTATTTTTTAATTTCAGATAGTCTGAAAGTCAGGAAATTTTAAGAATATTATACAAATACTTCAAGCAAAACGGCAAGATATTATACTACACGTGTAGAATAATTGGGGTCTATCGCAGAAAATATTGAAAAGATACTGATTCAGCTTAAACATTAATATTATAAGATGCAAAAGTCCCTTGGATTCTACTTTTTCCTAGTTCGATTTTCGTGTATGGAAACTGCAGGAAATAAAATACCTACTTAAAGAGTAGGCTGAGGTTTGCTTACAAATATTGGGTTAATATAAGATTCAAACATACATACATATGTATGTACATCTATGAATATGTATACATATTTTATAAAATTTATCTTATTCTCTTTTTTTTATCAATAAACCATAAAAAAGACATATTATGTTGGTATAAAAAATTCAGCAGTTATATTAGCGTTTATTTTTATTCATATAGCGGTTTTTAGTGGGTTTTCAGGGGCGAAATAGTGGGAAATGCCTACAACATTTTGGCAACACTGTCAACGATAGACTGTGTGTTTGAACTGTGTACTTATTGTTGCGGTGTATCGCTGCACGGCTGGGAGGATTTTGATGAAATTTTCCGAGAATCTTGAGAATATTTATGCGGGTGACACTGTAAAGCCTGATTTTTGATTTTCGGTCTGTGGGCGGAGGGGCGTGGCAAAATCCAATTTTCATATTGTTTTTTTTAAGTAGCGAAGCACACCGAGTTAAGCTAGTACTTATTAAAAACTTGTAGTCTTCAGCGCATCCTAGAAGCATTTTTAGACGTACATAGAAATTGAAAAATCCATTTACAATAGTGACATCGTCAATTTTATTACATCCAGCAATTTGCATTACGTTACTTTCAGTTGGTGACATAGTAACCAAATTTTTTATGGTGCTTGTGGCTCCTAAATATATTGTATGATCAATTTCAATTCCATTGAGCTCATTGCGAATTTCATCAAATAGATATGCCAAAAAGTTGTTTTTTAATATAAAGTTCTCGGAAGGTGAAGAAGATTTGGCCTTATTATCATCGGCAACAAACCCCTCTGCATAAATGTAGTTCTCACTGGGTAGCACGTACAAATCTTGATTTTGTATTGAAATTCTAATTTCGTTCCCGTACTCAAAACTTTTTACAAATTTTTACTGAAATTTACTGCATTTTACTAAATTGCATTTATTTACCCAAAATGCAGTAAATGAGAACACAAATTGAGAGAGCAAAGTGACAGTTCTTGACTGAGTGTTTTGCAAATTTTTACTGCAGAAATTTGTCGTAGTAAAGTTTAGTAAGATAACATATGATTCAAAATGTAAACAAATGAAAAGTAAGCCAACGAAAGTGTATAAATTTGAGAAAAGGTTAAATAAAAATTGTGAAAGTCATTAGAAAATAATTTACAAAGCATCCCAGTAAAAAAAGAGAAAGAGAAAGTCATGAAAATGTAGAGTTTACGATCTGGAAGTAGTGAAAATTTCGATCCGATCTAATGATTTTTACATAGGGTTGTCATTGCAAGAAGTTCTCTTTTTCGATGCCTGGCCACTGAATTGGAAGCGATATTAAGAAAAATACTCTCTTTTTTTGTGTTCTATGATAATATTTTCATCTAGGAAAAATGGTAAATAGTTACCTATTTGAACAATTCGTTTCTTTTTATACGAATTTAAGCCCGAAACAGTGTTTTCATGTAAATTTAAGCAAATAACTTTTAAATTTTAGACTAAAATTAGTTCATAAATTTCTTTAAAAAAATAAATTTTCTATAAATCTGGTGAGTATTTTCTAACACTATGGAGGAGTTACAAGGTTTTGCGTGACTAAAATAAGCTTCTACATGGTTTTTTGCTCATTCTTGGCAAATTAAAAATATCGATTTTTTGGAAGCAATGAAAATGTAGTTCCACTAGAATGACTTCCATTTTTTTAATGGGATAATAATAAATGTTAATGTACGTACATATTTTGCTGTTTATTTTATTAATGCTTTTGTTTTGCAACTTATTCCAATTACTCAAAGTTGTGAAACTGTAAAGTATCTGGTTACTTATTATTGCACTTGCTTTTAAGGTAATGAGTAACATTAACAAATAGTCATGTAATTTTTATTAATTTAACCAACAACAAATCAAGGAAATCAATAAGAAATTAATTACATATGTTTCGACGTATATCCGGTGAGGTATAAATATACAAATAAAACAAACAAGAATTAATATTTTGCAATGAACTGAGACGTAAATCTCTCTTTATTATATTAAACTTTACCTCGTAAAAGGATTTATAATTGCACGTAGTGCATTCTTTGATTTCTAAATGACGAGTAATTATTTATAGTTAAAGATTAGTATCAGTTCTCGTTGTACCTTCATAGTGAATAGTCGATTAGCGGAATTTTTCTTACATTATTAAACAAACAAAAAATTATACAAAAAAAATATTCGTAGTGCATATTATTCGTAATAGGTACATACTGACTTTAATAAATAAGCTTTATTGCTTTGATAATATTTTTACATAGTGGAAATAACAAAAACAAAAAAAACCGAAAACAAAACAAGTAAGAGTGCTATATTCGGCTGTGCCGAATCTTATATACCCTTTACCAAACTGCGTTTATGTAGTATAGAGATACATACATAAGCACAGAGATATGTAGGTACATATTCATTTTGTGAAAAAATGCATACTTTTTTTCTAGTGCAATTTTTATGTTTTTGGCATTATGTTTAATTTGGTGCTTTTTACATTTTGGCGATTTTTTTTTCATATATGCAATTTTTTTGTGGTTTTGGCGACTGTTCTCGGTTTTTGGCGTTTTTTTTTTAATTTTGGCGATTTTTTTTTCGTTCTGGGGATTTTTTTGATTTTGTCGATTTTTTTCATTTAGGCGATTTTTTTATTTTTTATATATTTAATTTTTTTTTATTTTTTTGTGGCAATTTTTTTAGTTTTGACACTTTTTTCTCGTTTTGGCGATTTTTTCGGTTTTTGGCGTTTTTTATTTTGGCGATTTTTTTCGTTCTGGCAATTTTTTGATTTTGACAATTTTTTTCATTTATGCGATTTTTTTATTTTTTGGTGATTTTTTTCATATAGGCAATTTGTTTTTTGTTTTGGTGATTTTTTCGTTTTTTTTGCGTTTTTATTTCTTTTCGGCAATTTTTTTAGTTTTGACAGTTTTTTCTCGTTTTGGCGATTTTTTTCGGTTTTTGGCGTTTTTTAATTTTGGCGATTTTTATTCGTTTCGCAGATTTTTTGATTTTGCCGATTTTTTTTTCATTTAAGCGATTTTTTTATTTTTGGCGATTTTTTTCCATTAGGAATTTTTTTGTTTTGGCGATTTTTTCCGGTTTTATTTTTTAATTTTGGAGATTTATTTTCCTTTTGAAGATTTTTTTATTTTCGCGATTTTTTTTAGGCGATTTTTTTTTATTTTTGACGATTTTTGTTTATATAAGCATTATTTTTGTTTTGGCGATTTTTGCGGATTTTTGTCATTGTGGGACATTGTGTCATTGTTTTGACACTTTTTTCTCGTTTGGCGATTTTTTTCGGTTTTTGGCGTTCTTTTAATTTTGGCGATTTTTTTCGTTTTGGCGATTTTTTTAAATTTTTGGCGATTTATTTTCGTTTTGGCGATTTTTTTCGGTTTTTGGCGTTTTTTTTAATTTTGGCGATTTATTTTCGTTTTAGCGATTTTTTTTATTTTGGCGATTTTTTTTTTCATTTAGGCGATTTTATTTTAATTTCTGGCGATTTTTGTTCACATAAGCAGTTTTTTTGTTTTGGCGATTTTTTTCGGTTTTTGGCGTTTTTTTAATTTTAGCGTTTTTTTTCATTTTGGCGATTTTTTTTTTATTTTGGCGATTTTTTTTTCATTTAGGCGATTTTATTTTTATTTTTGGCGATTTTTGTTCACATAAGCAGTTTTTTTGTTTTGGCGATTTTTTTCGGTTTTTGGCGTTTTATTTTTTAATTTTGGAGATTTATTTTCGTTTTGAAGATTTTTTATTTTGGCGATTTTTTTAGGCGATTTTTTTTTATTTTTGACGATTTTTGTTCATATAAGCATTATTTTTGTTTTGGCGATTTTTGCGGATTTTTGTCATTGTGGGACATTGTGTCATTGTTTTGACACTTTTTTCTCGTTTTGGCGATTTTTTTCGGTTTTTGGCGTTCTTTTCGTTTTGGCGATTTTTTTCGTTTTGGCGATTTTTTTAAATTTTTGGCGATTTATTTTCGTTTTGGCGATTTTTTTTTGATTTTGGCGATTTATTTTCGTTTTGGCGATTTTTTTTGATTTTGGCGATTATTTTCCATTTAGGCGATTTTTGTTTAATTTTTGTTCACATAAGCAGTTTATTTTGTTTTGGCGATTTTTTTCGGTTTTTGGCGTTTTTTTTGAATTTTGGCGATTTATTTTCGTTTTAGCGATTTTTTTCGTTTTGGCGATTTTTTTAAATTTTTGACAATTTTTTTTAGTTTTTGGCGATTTTTATTCACATAAGCAGTTTTTTTTGTTTTGGCGATTTTTTGGGTTTTGGCTCTTTAATTTTGGCGAGTTTTTTCGTTTTGGCGATTTTTTTGATTTTGCCGATTTTTACTTCATATAACCGATTTGTTTTAATTTTAGGCGATCTTTTTTCATATGCCCAATTTTTTTTTTGATTTGGCGATTTTATTTCGGTTTATGGCGTTTTTTCTTAATTTTGGCGATTTATTTTCGTTTTGGCTTTTTTTTTGATTTTGCCCATTTTTTTCATTTAAGCGATTTTTTTTAATTTTTGGCGATTTTTTTTTTCATATGGGCAATTTTTTTTTTGATTTGGCGATTTTATTTCGGGTTATGGCGTTTTTTTTTTAATTTTGGCGATTTATTTTCGTTTTGGCGATTTTTTTTTTATTTTGGCGATTTTTTTTCATTTAGGCGATTTTATTTTAATTTTTGGCGATTTTTGTTCACATAAGCAGTTTTTTTTGTTTTGGCGATTTTTTTCGGTTTTTGGCGTTTTTTTCATTTTGGCGATTTTTTTCATTTTGGTGATTTTTTAAATTTTTGGCGATTTTATAATTTTCGGATTTTTTAGTTTGACCGTTTTTAAAAATTTCAAGAGTTTAACTCTTACAGTTTCCAAGATATAGCAATTTGTCAAAATTACATAGTCAAAATTTCATTAACTGATGGACCACCCTTTAATTTAAATTTTTTTAATTTTAGTGTTAATTGTTGTAGCCTATATAAAAATACACTAATTTTACAAATTTCAAGTGTCAATATACATATGTACCCACATACATACAATTGTATGTATATTACATGGGATTTAAAAAGTTTTCGTCGCTCATTTTGGAACACCCTTTAATTTTTACCTTTTATATATTTGTTGTTGTAGCGACCAAAGTTCTACATACACTGTCCAAATTTCAGACCCGTAGCCTTTACCGTTTCTGAGAAAATAGCCTTCTTCCTAAAACATGAAATATGTTTAATTATTAGGAAAAAAGTTAAAGTTTTCCAACCCTGGAAACGTTTTTTAATTTGTTAAGTTTTTAAAATTTTTTTTAAATTATAAATACCAATTTTATTCATACCGAAGTATAAAATAAGTTAATTTAATAAAAAAGTAAAAAAAGTAATAAAAACTTGTTTTCGGTAGTTATTTTCTATGGGTAAATTGAGTTTGAGTTTTCCAGCTCTGAAACCGTCTGCTCGATTTTGCTGATTTTCAATAGCAAAATTTTTCGGAAAATTTCTGACACACCAGTCCAAGAATGAAGTCGCTAGCTCTTCTGGGAGCTTGCGATTTCACGTACAGACAGACGGACAGACGGACATCGCTTGTTCGTCTTCCCTATGCATAAGGATCCAGAATATATATACTTTATGTGTCGCTTATTAATATTATAGAAATTACAAACGGAATGACAAACCTATATATACCCTTTTACCATTTTTTGGTAAAGGGTATAAAAACTCAAACAGTGACATTGAGGAATACTCTATACGAGTAACTCAAAAACAAATAAACAATCATAAATTACAAAAACAAAAAAAAAAAACAGTAAGCAAAAAAAAAACACAAAAAGTACCCTTGAGGAATACTCTATATGAGTACCTCAAATACAAAAAATTATGAAGTGAGTTCTAACGGCAGAAATGCCTATTTTACTGTGAGTTCTGAAGCTCTCAATGAAAATAATACAAATAATAAATCTAATGAAAGTATTTTTTTAACGACAAATCCAATTTTTCGTTAGCGATCAACTTCGCATTACACTTGCCTAGTACTTCTTCATATAAGTCAGTAATATCATCTCCTTCAGGCTCGTGTTCATCACTTAATAAAGTTATCACTACAGATAAAAGTAGCTCAAAACCCAAGGTACAAGTCGGAATGGACAGATACATAACAGTAGTAAAGCGTGTGCGAAGCCCAAATTCTTCAAAAATTTCATCTGCTCCAAAGATGTCTAGGGATAATAGCGCTTCATCTACCAATCGTCAAAATCGTTTTTCATTATTGCAAGTTACCGACGACAAGCCCGCTGCATCGTCGCAAAAGTCTTTTAAGCCACCACCTATATATTTGAGACAGAAAAATTCTAACGCCCTAATTAAAAAATTAGTCTCGGCCATTGGTGAAAACGCATTTCATGTTATTCCAATAAAGCGTGGTAATATTGACGAAACTAAAATTCAAATATACGAAGAAAAAAATTTCCGTAAAATAGTGACTGAATTTGAAAAAAATAAAACAAGTTTTTATACGTACCAGCTTAAAAGTGCCAAAGGTATGCAGATCGTATTGAAGGGTATTGACTCTTATGTTAATCCCGAAGAAGTTAAAGATGCACTCATGATACAAGGATTTAAGGTAAAAAATGCTACCAACATAATCAATAGGGAGAAGATCCTCCAGCCTCTATTTCGTGTTGAATTGGAGCCGAATGATATACAGCTGAAAAAAAACGAGACACACCCAATTTATAGCCTAAAATACCTCTTATACCAAAAAAATCACAGTTGAAGAGCCACATAAGCGATCAGGTCCCGTACAGTGCCATAATTGCCAAGAATATGGCCACACAAAAACATACTGTAAATTACCCACTGTTTGTGTTGTGTGCGGCGAATTACACGGCATGGTTAGTTGCAATAAGCCAAAAGATCAAAGTGATAAAAAATGCAGTAATTGTGGAGATAATCACACCGCTAACTACAGAGGTTGTCCTGTGTACTCTTTTGTCAAACAGACTATGGTGCAAAAACCTAAATTAGCTCCATCTCAATCAGCAAACGCTTACTCCGCCACTTTTGTGCAAATGAGCCAACCAGTTACTTCCCGTGTATCGTATGCCGATGCTGCTAAAACAAATTCTATTCCCCCACAAAATGTTCAACCTCCAAATAATTCAACGCATGCAAACTCAAGCTTTAACTTTAGTCGCCTTGAAGCTACTATTTACAATTTGGTGCAAACTATAAATAATTTTACAACAAATATGACTACCATGATGCAAGAAATGCTGAGAATGCAGAATACTCTGCTTCAAGCATTAATTAATAAGCCATGAACACGTTAAAAATATGTTTCTGGAACGCAAACGGCATTCGCCAACATAAAAATGAACTTGAGCACTTCCTTACGGAAAAAAATATTGATATAATGTTGGTCTCTGAGACACATTTGACTTCGAGAAGCTTTTTCAAAATAAATGGCTACACTATGTATGATACAAAGGACCCTAGAGGGAGAGCATGCTCTGGATCTGCAATTCTAATTAAGTCAAGACTCAAGCACTATATTATTGACAACGTTAGTGAAGAATATATGCAAGCTACGAATATTTTTGTAGAAAATTTTTATTCTAATTTCGTAATATCATCAATTTACTCACCTCCCAGATTTTCAGTTACCGAAGATCAGTATGAGAAGTTCCTCAAATCGCTTGGATCTTGTTTCGTGGCAGCTGGAGACTACAACGCAAAGCATACGTACTGGGGATCGCGCCTTTTAACACCTAGAGGTCGAGCTTTGTTTAATACAATTTCGAAAATGGGCTTATATGTTATTTCGAGTGGGGAGCCCACTTATTGGCCTACTGACGTACGAAAAATTCCAGATGTTATTGATTTTGGCGTAATGAAAAATATTTCTAGGGATTTAATTAGTGTTGAAACTTCTCTAGATCTCTCCTCCGATCACTCCCCCACTATCGTTACAATTTGTAACCCACTAAGAAGTGACTTACCTCACCCATATATGAAGATGACCAATCGTGTTAATTGGCTGGGATTCAAAAAATATCTTAGTAGTCATTGCACGGAAAATATTGCGTTAAGAACACCCAATGACATAGAAACTAACATTGCCAATCTTAACGAAATTATTAAACAGCCTGCTGAACATGCCACTACCTCCCATTTGCAGTCTGGGTTTAATAAAATTTATTCCAGGGATATTGAACATCTCGTATGTGAAAAAAGAAGAGCTAGAAGGGAATGGCAACAGCACAGATCACCCCAACATAAACTCAGACTTAAAGAATGTTCTAAACGACTTCAAGAGTTGCTTGCATCTGAAAAAACTGCATCTCTTAAAAATTATTTTGAAGGTCTTGATGTCACATCGACATCTAATTACTCTTTGTGGCACGCTGCTAGAAAGCTTAAAACACCCGTTGAGTTTAAGCCACCTCTGCGCACATCTACCGGAGATTGGGCAAGAAGCGATACGGAAAAATGTAAAATATTTGCTGAGCATTTAAAATCCGTATTTACCCCAAATACATGTACTGGTGTTGCTGATTTGCCGAGTGTAGTTGCTCTACCCCCTCGAGCCTTAAAGTTTAAAATGCGTGATGTACATAAAGTTATTGCTGAACTCAAGCCAAAGAAAGCTCTAGGTATTGATGGAATTAGTAACAAGATGCTGATGAACTTGCCGCATATTGCAATAAGAATCTTGCTGTTTATTTATAATGCCATATTACGACTGGAGTATTATCCACAACTCTGGAAGCTTGCAAAAATCAAAATGGTTCCAAAGCCGGGCAAAGATCTTACTAAAGCTGAGTCATATAGGCCAATAAGTTTGCTGTCAACTATGTCAAAACTCTTCGAAAAGCTTCTCATGATAAAATTGTCCCCAACTTTAACTGATAGTGGGTGCATCCCAGACCATCAATTTGGTTTTAGAAGTCAGCATAGCACCATTAAACAAACTCATAGATTGGTTCAATTTATAAGAAAAACATTTGAGGAAAAGAAGTATTGTTCTGCCCTGTTTATTGACGTTTCGCAGGCATTTGATAAAGTGTGGCATGAAGGCCTAATTTTAAAATTAACATTATATCTACCAATAAATTTAGTGAATTTATTAGAAAGTTCACGGTTGTGGAAGGAGAATTCATGAGTGTGCCCGAATCTATATCATCCGGTGTGCAACTGGGAAGCATACTGGGGCCAGTTTTGTATTTGATCTATACTTGTGATATGCCTTTGAGCAGCAATATGCATACATCTACGTTTGCCGATGATACAGCCTGCCTTAGTATGCATGAAAACCCGCACGAGGCTTCCCGATATTTACAAGAACATATTACACAATTGGAAATGTGGTTGAACTTATGGAGAATTAAGATAAATGAACAAAAGTATGTCCATATAACGTTTACCCTAAGAAGAGATACTTGTTCCCCAATTCGAATCAATAATCAAAATATTCCTCAACATTCCCAAGTGAAATACCTTGGTATACACCTTGATCGAAGGCTTACATGGAAACATCAGATGAAACTTAAGTTATCTCAAATACACTGGTTGATTGGCAGAAATTCAACACTTAGCCTGGACTGTAAACTTTTATTATACAAGTCGCTTTTAAAGCCACTTGGTGTTACGGTATCCAGTTATGGGGCACTGCTTCAGCTTCCAATGTAGAGAGAATCCAACGAAGGCAAAACAAAATGTTAACATCGGCACCATGGTACATCAAAAATTCTAATATACATCGTGATTTAAATATGCCACTAGTGATTGAAGAAATTGCAAAATACGTAGGCAAATATTTAACAAAACTCGAGTCACATCCTAATCCGCTTGCTCGTAATATTTTGAACTTTACTGGACACATCCGCTTAAAAAAGAGGGACACAAGGGCTATATTACTCAACACGCCAGATGGGATTTCTTGAAAATACTTTTTTTATACTTTTTTATAAATTTTTTTTTCCTTTTTGATTATCACTACTTATGTATTATTTATAACTATTAACAAGTTTATGTCCGACAGTGGTCGGTCCTAATAATTATATTTTTAGATTTAAGATTTGAATACTTATTGTTAGTTCATATTTGAAGATACAATAAATAAATACATGTATTAAAAAAAAAAAAAATAAAAGAATAGTATAACTAGTGAAATTCGGCAAAACAATGCTTAAATACCGTTAGCGGCTTACTCGTTGAAATGCTTCCAACAAGGTTGAAAGAAAAGCAATTTAAAATTGCATTAAGCACTGAGAGAAAAGAATTAACTGAAACAAAGAATTTGCACTTAAACATTGTCGGCCACCTTGCAACGATGTGTGTATGTATGTTGCAAATAAAATAAATATAAATGAGTTAGCCATTAGGGACTCCTGATGCATATAAGAAGAGTCCTTAAGTATTCCTGTGGATTACATGTAGGTTAGGTAATGAGGGACCTCTGATGATATAAGATGAGCCATTAAGGACTCCTGTGGACTGTATTTAGGTTAGCTCATGAGGGACCTCTGATGATATATTACGTAATAATATATATGAACCATGAAGGATTCCTGATCAAAAAGAGGTTAGTAGTTGCAAATTGATAAAAAAAAGTGATATAAAATTATATGTAAGAATAATTCATCTAATACAAGTTTTGTTATTGGTCGATTGGTTATCCCGTTTTAAGTGCAAATATTCAGGCCACGAATATGACAGTCGATAATTGTTTTATCTTATTGTTTTACATAATTGTTAAACCTCACGAGGAGTATGTTTGAAGTTATTTTTATCGGAAATCGAAATACCTGTGGAAAAAGTATTAGTAGAATTGTCAACGGAAGAATTGATAGGACCCGTGAGAATCCATCCGAAAACTGTTTTTTGACCCATTAAAGATCCAAATAAATTCCGACGAACTTCGGTTAAAATTATTTTAGGGTATATATTAGCTCCAAGTTAAATATCAATCGACCAACTTTTATAAAAATTATCTGCCAATCATAGATTGTGTAATTCACCTTTAATATCCGAAGCACAAATAAATGAAGGTAAATTATTCGAAATTGATGGTAAAATAAGGGCAATTGTTCTTAAAAGAAATTTCTTGACAAATAATATTTACCATTGCCGTTCCTAACAAAACAGGTGAATTCTGTGATATGTGTCAAGAAAAAAATATATATATATATACGTACCCAGGCAGAAATTGTGACTGCCCAAAAAAATATGTAACACCACAACACTGTATATACAAAATTGCGACTCTTCCAAAATTTGTGTACCACCACAGTACTGTAAACACAAAAATATGACAACGTTTACAAATGCCGCGTTCCAGTAATCCTATACCACTACAACACTGTATATACAAAAATTCGACGTTAGTTTTCCAATACCCCGTTTACAATAATTCTATACCGCTACAACACCGGAAAAAGAACAATTTGATGACTATAGTTCCCGAAATATCCTGTTTACAATAATTCTTTTTATTTATTTGATTTAAATTGGGAAATTTTAATTGTGACGACCTTATAAATTTGTATTTATTGTATTGTGGCAACATTGAAAACAAGAGTCGGTGGACGGTCATTCGGCGTTATCATTTTAATGTTAATGTGCATTAAAATTTTGGTGAACGAATGTTGTACTGATGTTAGTTGTACCCGCAGACAATCGTGGCAACGTCGTGCTGATTGTCTTTTCCTGCCTGGGTATATTCAAAAAGAAGAGAAAAAAACTAAATATCTTCAAAAGGAGAAATATATAATAAACTAAATAGTGGCATTAAAATTTTTAATTGAAGTGCAGTATAAAATTACAAATTAACTCAAAAGCTGTGGAATAAAAATTAACAGTTAAAGAAATAAATATACTGTGAAAATTTTACATTAACTAAAAAATAAAACTTTAACTAAATAGTGACATTCAAATTCTCCAATATTAAAAGTACAATTTTTTACAATAGTATGAAACAATTTAAAAACTGAAAATTGACTGTGGAAGAAATATTCACCGCTTGAGAAGAAAATGGAAAAATTTTGCCAATTGAAAAAATCTTTAAATTCTACCAAATCAACTACAACATTTCTAAAGGAGTACAGCAAGTACATTTATAAGAGTGTGGAGACGAATCATCTATGACAACGGTTCCAGAATATTTTAAAGTAAAAATATAAAATATAAAAATATTTAATACCTAACTGTTTGTATAATAGTATGTAAGATAAAATAATAATAGGACCTATAAAAACCTATTTTTTGCAACATTTATAATTGTACAAATCAAAATTTCACTTTTTAAAATATAAAAAGACACAAGTTAAATCTTCAAGTTTTTGTGTTGTTACAGATCAACAAGTTAATAGTGTGAAAATTTTAAAAATATATCTAAAAAAATTAGTAGTAAATTATAACTAACATCGTTTAATAATAAGTGCTCTGATCTTTTGAACTTATAAAGCTCACGTTGATTAAAATATACAATAAAAATATTACCAGTTCGTACTGTCTCAAATTTTTGCAACAAATTATAAAGAATTAGTATTTGGTTAATCGGTTAAAAATAGATAAAAATATATAATGCCAGACGAGACAATTGAGAATTTAACAGACAGACTAAATAGGTCACTGGCACAAAGTACAGTATCAGGATCAGGACTTAGCGGACTGACTGAATAACAGAAGAGACAAATAGAGGAATTAATAAAGGAAACAATTGAGACAGGTTCTTTGACTGAGAGAATAAACGAACTGAATAGGAATCTAAAATAATTGACCGGTGCTAATAATATTGAAGAATATAGGGTTTAAGATGTTGATGAAAGGATTATTTGTGAAGAATCCTTGGATGTTATAATATCATTGCCAACATTTAATGGCAAGAGTTCATATGGCGAGAAGCTGCCAACAACTCTATCAGTTTATATAAGAAAGGCAGTCGTAGGTATTACGCTGCATTAACTAATCTAAGAAATAAAATAATTGACGAAGCGAATGATATCCTTACCAATCACGGAACAGTTCTCTTATTCGGACAAAAGACCGCTCCATATCATCGAACAAGAAATGAGCATCATGGGACAGGGTTCGCAAATTATCCTTGACTATTACAATGAAGTCAATAAGAAACTAACTGCACTAATAAATAAAACAATAATGGCACATGGCTCCAATAACGGAATAACAAACGAATTAAATAGGAAAAATAGGCAGCACGCGTTAAGAGTTTTTATCACGGGGTTGAATCCCCCATTAGCAAACATTTTGTTCTCGTTATCCCCTACGGACCTTCCTAATGCCCTTGCAAAGGCTCAGGAACTAGAGTCCAATAATTTACGTGCTAATGTTGCACTTAAATTCAATCGAATGTCCCAATTTAATCCTAATCAAAAATGGACAAATTCAATCCAAATCCGAACCAATGGAAGTAGATCCCTCTATAAGAGTTTGGCACAGACCAACCAATAACTTCCAACATATAAATACAAATCGTAATTTGAATCGTCCTTCTTATGATGACAGAAGAAGACCTTTTTGGTAACAATCAAGTTGTAAAACGTGAACTTCTAAAAACAAACCAATAGCGTACAGCCCCAACCAAAATTCCAAAGAATCAACAATATATTAGAGAATGCTTTTTTAGAAGAAGGATCGGATTTCCCTTTTTCTACCGAACCAAATTAGATGGAACCAAAGTAAAACTTTTAATCGATACAGGAGCAACTAGCTGCTACTGCAAAAAGAACATGTTGCCCAAGAAGCAAAAATTAAGGAAAACATATGGAAGCGAGTGAAAACTATTCACAGCTTCTCAATTTTGACTCATTTCTATGAAACAATAATTTTTGGTATTAAGGAACGTTTTTATGAATTAAATGATATGGAATATGAAATGCTAATAGGAATAAACCTACTTAAAAAGGCAGATGTTACAATTAATCTGCAAAATTAAATATTAACTTATGGAAACAAGAAAGAGAAAATTTACGTAGAATCAAATCAATCAAAGGAAGAAAATAGAAATGAAATAACTGCTACTAAAACTCGTATCAGTTCTAATGAAAATGTGTTAAATAAAACCTCTGACGACAGAGAAATTAAAAATAATTTTGAAAATAAAAATTTTATTAAATATAAAAATGAAGAATCAACGGAAAAAATAAATATATTAAGGAAAAATATAATGAGGAATGTGGAAAGACTACATACAAATATTGATATAAAACTACCATTCAGGACAGACATCAAAGCGGAAATCCGCACAACGGTTGAAACTCCTATATGGAGTAAACAGTATGCTTATCCTCTGTCCGTAAATAATTTTGTTAATAAAGAAATTAAAAATTTGGTACAAAATGGAATTGTACGACCAAGCAAAAGTTCTTATAACTCTCCAATATGGGTAGTGCCAAAAAAGGAGTTAATGAAAAAGGAATCCAACAACTGAGAATGGTAGTAGACTATAAGAAATTAAATTTACAAACAGTGTCGGACAAATATCCGATTCCCGACTGTAATGTCATTTTAGCCAAATTTCGATGAAACCTGAGGACATAGAAAAGACAGCCTTTTCCGTTAACAACGGGAAATATGAATTTTTACAGAAAAATACCAAGCAGGCCCTTTGGCCTGAAAAACGGTCCGAGCATATTTCAAAACGCAATGGATAATATTTTAAGAAATGTTATAGGAAAATTTTGCCACGTCTGTATAGACGATATTATTGTATTCTCCAACACCCTTGAAGAACACACTGACCACTTAAATATCATAATTGATGTGCTCAAGGAAGCACACATAAAAATATCTTTAGAAAAATCAAACTTACAATAAAGAAGTAGAGTTTCTGCGTTATGTCATAGCACAAAACGTAATTCGTACAGATCCAAAGAAAATAGAAACTATTAAAAATTATCCAACTTAAGCCACTGTTAGACAATTACGCAGTTTCCTCGGAATGACTGGATATTATAGGAAATTTGTTGAAAATTATGCATCAATTGCGAAACCTTTAACTAAGTTCTTAGTAGGAGAAAACGGCAGAATTTCACAAAGAATGTCAAATAAAATAAAAATTGAACTGGACGCAGAAGCAAAAAGGCATTCGAAAGGCTTAAAGAATTATTAATAGGGCAGATAGAGTTGAATCAGCCAGATTTGACAAGAAAATTTACATTAACCACTGACGCATCCAATGTTGCAATAGGAGCAGTATTGAGCCAGGATAAGAAACCTATCACTTATTTAAAACAATCTAAACCCAACTGAAAGAAATTATGCTACAAATGAAAAAGAACTTTATGCTTTATTGTCTGGGCATTAAAAACTCTAAGAAATTATTTGTATGGAGCAAGTGATTTGGAAATTCATTGAGGATTTTTTTCAATTAACAATTTATCTGACGATGATTCAATCCACAGTACGCAAAATTCAATTGAAAGCAGTGACATCCCTTTTATCACAGAAAGCAATAAGCCACTTAATGAATTTAAACAACAGATTCTTCTAGGTAGAGGAAATCTTACAATACACGAATCAATTGTGCAGTTTAACAGGACTCGTCAGATAATTGAGTTCGACACTAGAGAAAACTTATTAGAAATATTAAAACAATATCTTAAACCAAACTTAGTAACAGGTATTCATTGCACCCCTGAAGATTTATATGAATTATCTAGAAATTATATGACACCCTTACGATTACAAATTTATATAATACAGAACATATTTCTGTGTTAGGTATTGTGGCAAACAAGAACTTGGTCAAAATTAATATCTCACTACTTTTAATGGCAGAAATTTTGGACAGGAACTTGGCCTTTTTTCACATTTATGTTTTTGTGAGGATCTGACTCCTTTTTGAAAAATGTTCAATAATAACACTTTTTAAACTTAAAATTTCTAATATGTCTTATTTCTATTAATGATCACTGTGCCAGATGAAAATGGCATAGTTGCATAAAATAATGGGTTAGAGCGTGATGGGTATTAAATTGTAGACCTTAAAAATGCACTATTGTGTCATTACAACGGGTAACTAGTCGTCTGGCAAGACGACATATTAAAGTCTGTTTAGCCAAAATACATAAATCAAAATGATATTCCCAATGCGCATGCAAAGTTTCAATAGAGTAGATGGTGCTTTAATTTTTGGATTTTCCGATTGAGTACATTGTGACGGCTCATACATTCTAAACGTTCTACTACCTATAAAACTGGTGCTACCTTTGAAGCCGGCCGTGCCCAGGCTATTGGGGTGGAAACTTGTCACTAAGAAGTAGATTAACGGCCTGGCCCACGATGTCGACAAGAAATTATCTTTCGCTTACTTATATTGAAAACAAAAACAAATTTTCTTATTTTGTTTTTGTTTTCAGTATAACTAAGCGAAAGATAATTTCTTGTCGACATCGTGGGCCAGGCCGTAAGAGTCGTGCAATAAAGTTCATAGAAAGGTAGCATAATAATATACAAATAGAGTAAAGCGGAAGAAGTATGGTATAATTCCTTCTTTTCATTCTGATACCCACCCTACCTTGCTATAATTCTTCAGTTACTCTAATAGCCCATTATGGTACCCTAGCTATGAAATATTAAACCTTTCGTGGAATTAAATCAATCTGTTTAGTTTAACATAATAGATGTATGTTGTTTATTAAAAATAAATAAATACCCAGTAAAAAAGAGACTCCAAAAAAGTCATGAAAATGTAGAGTTTACGATGCGGAAGTAGTGCAAATTTCGATCCGATCTAATGATTTTTACATAGGGTTGTCATTGCAAAAAGTTCTCTTTTTCGATGCCTGGTCACTGAATTGGAAGCGATATTAAGAAAAATTCCCTTTTTTGTGTTTTATGATAATATTTTCATCTAGGAAAAACTGTAAATAGTTACCTATATTAACAATTCGTTTCTTTTTATACAAATTAAAGTCCGAAACAGTGTTTTCATGTAAATTTAAGCAAATAACTTTTAAATTTTACACTAAAAATAATTCATAAATTTCTTTAAGAAAATAATTTTTTTTTTAAATTCTGGTGAGTATTTTCTAACACTATGGAGGATTTTCAAGGTTTTGTGTGACTAAAATAAGCTTCTACATGGTTTTTTGCTCACTCTCGGTAAATTAAAAATATCGATTTTTTGGAAGCAATGAAAATGTACTTCCGCTAGAATGACTTCCATTTTTTTCACTGGGTAAATGTGTAATTAACATAGTTGCAATAAAAAAAAATGAAATCGTTTCAGTAGACTAAAGTTTAATGTTAAATATTAATGTTTAATGTAGCATAATTTAACTGTTTAAATGTAAATTACACAAAAAAAATAATTGTAGTTGTTGTAATTAATTTAAAAAAAAAAAGATCTAAGTGATGTTAAAAAAATTTTAATTTCTTTACTCACCATTTACATAATCCCACGATGACGACAAGCCTGAAGTTCGAGGACGAATGAAGTGTTTTATGTTCACTCAGATGTTTTTATTTCATTATTTTATAGTTGTTAGATTGTGTATTTACGTATGTGTACTTTTAATAGTTAAGTATGAAATTTATATATGAATATGTATGTTATTAAGATAAATAAAAAAAATGTATAGTTAAAGAAAAAAATATAAGTTCTAATTGTAGTTATGTAGTTTTATGTAGAATAGCGAATGTAAAATTCTGAGTTACATAAGTATTATTATTATTATCTTGTTTCGTAATTGGTGGTTGAATTCAATAAATTGAGCTATGCTTGGGCTCGATTAGTAATTGTTGATCCATTTGAATAAGTTGAGCTATATTTAGATTTGCTTCGTAGTTGTTAAAATTTTAAATGCATTGATCAATTGAAACTTATTGCAATTTGAATTTAATTTGTGAAAAAAAAATCTCATTATTCTAGTCCTTAGCCATTTTGAGATAATCGTTATCTTATAAATATATGAAATAAGCAAATCCCCTGTTCCAAGCTGGAAAAAGGGCTTATTCAACACAGTTTCTTAAACTCTAAGAAAATAATCCACTATGTGAATTGGCACATGAAAGAAAAACACAAACACATATTACCTCAGGAATAATATTGTCCGATTTCGCAACGATAAAACTTGATAACAATTAGATTTAGGCAAGAAACGAAAATCTTTCCTCTTCTACACTTTTCGTTCTTCACCAAATTAAAAATCCATTTTTTCCTCCTGTTGATAATTATTTAATTTTTTTATTTTACAAGACTTGTATTTCTTGATATTTTTCAATTTAATTTTCTTATCGACTCAAAAAAGAATATTTGAAAACTAATTTGATATAATTTTCAAATGTAATATACAATTTAAGAAGTTTATTATTCGACATATTGTCATAATTATATTTTAATTTGAAATTTATTTGCTTGTGGTTTAGCTTGGTCTATATACGTATTTCATTGGCGCTTAAACCAAATCATCAGTAGACTTCAACCACAAATTTTGAACAGTCACAAACCTCTTACTTTATGCACAGACTTTCAAAAACTATATGAGAATTCATAGAATAATAATATTTTTGAAAATCACAAAGACAAAATAAGTTTGGTAGGCTTTGAAACTCATACAAAACCCAGCAAATAATTTATATTCGATATGAATCTATTTTATTTTTCTACACCTTCATACAATTAGAAATCCATTGGATAACAATAAAAGTAATTACAAGGCAAAATGAAAAATAAAATCTAAAATTTAACATTTAAGAAGTTTATTATTCGACATATTGTCATAATTATATTTTAATTTGAAATTTATTTGCTTGTGGTTTAGCTTGGTCTATATACGTATTTCATTGGCGCTTAAACCAAATCATCAGTAGACTTCAACCACAAATTTTGAACAGTCACAAAACCTCTTACTTTATGCACATACTTTCAAAAACTATATGAGAATTCATAGAATAATAATATTTTTGAAAATCACAAAGACAAAATAAGTTTGGTAGGCTTTGAAACTCATACAAAACCCAGCAAATAATTTATATTCGATATGAATCTATTTTATTTTTCTACACCTTCATACAATTAGAAATCCATTGGATAACAATAAAAGTAATTACAAGGCAAAATGAAAAATAAAATCTAAAATTTAACATTTAAGAAATTTATTATTCGACATATTGTCATAATTATATTTTAATTTGAAATTTACTTGCTTGTGGTTTAGCTTGGTCTATATACGTATTTCATTGGCGCTTAAACCAAATCATCAGTAGACTTCAACCACAAATTTTGAACAGTCACAAACCTCTTACTTTATGCACAGACTTTCAAAAACTATATGAGAATTCATAGAATAATAATATTTTTGAAAATCACAAAGACAAAATAAGTTTGGTAGGCTTTGAAACTCATACAAAAACCAGCAAATAATTTATATTCGATATGAATCTATTTTATTTTTCTAATTGTATAAAGGTGTAGAAAAATAAAATAGATTCATATCGAATATAAATTATTTGCTGGGTTTTGTATGAGTTTCAAAGCCTACCAAACTTATTTTGTCTTTGTGATTTTCAAAAATATTATTATTCTATGAATTCTCATATAGTTTTTGAAAGTCTGTGCATAAAGTAAAAGGTTTGTGACTGTTCAAAATTTGTGGTTGATGTCTACTGATGATTTGGTTTAAGCGCCAATGAAATATGTATATAGACCAAGCTAAACCACAAGCAAATAAATTTCAAATTGTAATATACAATTTTAAAATATTATAATTTGAGTACATTCTCAAAATAAAGCAAAGTATTAAGTCTTAATCAACTTATTGCCTCACAACATCAATTACTATTTGTGTAAATATGTCAGCTCTCTATAGTATAATGTTATGTAAAATATTTATGGTACTGGCCCCGCCGACTTTTATATCTGCTAGTGCTCATGGTTCATGGAAGGTTTGGTATTAAAAAGTTAATGAGAAATATATGAGTAATAAATTAAAAACTGCTAAACCGAAGTACATGAAAAAAAGGTTTTAATAAAATTTATCTTAATTTTGAATTAGAAGTGCTTATATCCACCACTTGATAGCAACTTCTGTTTTTTCTGATTTTTCTTAGTGATCTCTGATCTAAATTTATTTGTGTATCAAATTTAAGCTCGGTAGTGCAAGTTGGAGTTTTAACGTCGTGGCCCCGTTTACCGGGTAAAACTTTTGTGTTTTAAGATTTTCCCATTGGCTTACGCAGATAAAATTATTTGTGTATACAATTTCAGCTCTCCAGCGCGAATTATACCTTTAAATTTTATCAGCATTACCTCTCCTACTATTTCTAACTCAAAATTTTTTTGTGAGCAGCGCTAACATTTTATGGGAACGATCACGCCCACTTTTTAAGGTGATAGTTTAAAGTCTTGTGCACGTGTAACGCGTATGCAATATTTCACTAAATTTTCGTGAATTAAAAGCTGTATATTAAGTTTTTAGTTCAAAATAATATTAGCGTGGACCAGCCCATTCAGATAACATATTTTGGGTTTTCAGATTTTTCTAGTTGGTTTCTCACCTAGACCTACTGTATCAAATTTCAGCTCATAATCGCAACTATTGATTTTTAATTTTAATGGGCGCAGCCCCGCCCCTCTAACTTAAATGTCCAGGTTTTCAGATTTTTCTAGTTGGTTTCTCACCTAGACCTACTTGTATAGTGTCAAGTTTCGTTGAAAACGGATAATAATAACCACATAAATAGTATATCTAAATATGCTGAGCCGCAGGGCATTAAAATGAGGTTTAAATCGTATGGGCGTGTTAACGCCCACTTTTTTCATAACAAATTTGTAGCCTTGCATTACCGTAGTATATATGCCAAATTTCAATAAAATAGCTTCCATTAAGCGCCACCTGGCCAAAATGTCCAAGTTTTCAGATTTTTTTATTTTATTTCTTATCTAGACCTAGCTCTATATAGAATTTCAGCTCAATAGCACAGATTTTTATTTTTATGGGCGTAGCCCCGCCCTCCTGGTTAAAATTTTCGGGTTTTCAGATTTTTCTGGTTCATGACTCATCTAGATCTTCTCGTGTACTAAATTTTTGCTCTCTAGCAATAGCGGAAGTGCTTCATCAATTTAATGAGTGCGTCAGTGGTCAGTTGTCAGTGAGTATGTCTTTAAATATGCACTTTTTGCCCCTCTATATCTGCGGAACCTTTAATTCTAAAACTTTCAAAGTTCGCATATGAAGTTATATGAATTTATTGTAATTATGGTTTAAATATCATAATTTTACGATTGCGGGGAACAAAGTTATGAGGGGGGTAAAAGCAGCTCGAATGGCTTCCTGTAAATATACACACTGCGTGCATTGGCCACAACTTGGCCTGGCGCACTACTGTGCGCCTAGATTGTTAGCTAGCAACGACCATCAATGTCCAATTATAAATAATGAACACATTCCAACTATAGACGAAATATCAGCGGGAAACATTTTATTAAATCAATTAACGGAACAATTAAAGGCTCAAGTGGCACTCGTTGTGCTTTACACTCATCGTGTAAAGCACAATAACGACGAATTCACTCAGCGAATTCGTCTCTCATATTTGATAAAGTTGGTTGTTGTGTGTACAAAAACAGAGAGAGAGATAGAGAATTTTCTTTCAATTTTGTTTTTTCGTCGTTCGTCGGCGTACAAAATATAAATAAATCTATCTCAGAGCAGAGTAGCAAGCCGTACCGGCGCGGCTGGCGGCTAGCCAGTCAGCCGTTTTTTTTACACAAGCCGAGCCGCCGCCGAACCACTCGGCTTATCGGCGGCTTATACTCAGCCGTTATTTTGTCTTTTATTTTTTATAATTTTTTCAATTTCGTATTTAATATGATAGCGAGCGTCCGGAAAGATAGTTGTTTTTGCTTCCACATAAAAAGAAAATGTTTATGTGAATGGTAACGTAGCTGCGACTACACTTACGTTCTCTTTTGGAGTCCGTTCTTAAATACATGGACGTATACATTGACTTTTTTGTTTAAGCAGTCAGGCGACTTTTTGATAATTAATTGTTCAAAGCTTTTTGTTTGTTGATCCGTAGCAGTGTTCCAATAAAGTAATTAATTTTTAATTCAATCCGAAAACTTAAATAAAATTTATGTAGAAGGCAATCATGAATAAAATTCCGCGAGAAATTTTTCCAGGGGAAAAATTCCAACTAATAGCAAGTAATAGGGAAAGAAATTCTAATTTGAAAAATGAGAAATTTCTCGCGAAATTTTATTCATAATTGCCCTGATAATCTAGGATATGTTTCTATGATTTAACAAATAATTTACGAAGCTATTTTTTAGGATATCAATTACGCAATATTCAAACTATTGCAAAATAAATAATGTTACAATGTGGTGATTCAATAATTCACGTATTTTTCTAAAAACAGACTGGGTTAAAATTTTTTTTTCAAATGCTTAAACAAATCGGCGATAAGCCGTTCAGCCGCCGCCGCCGAAAATATTTGTCTTTCAGCCGCCGCCGAGATTTGTTGCTCGGCTTGCTACTCTGTCTCAGAGTTCGTCACGCACGACGAATTTCGTTGTACGGCGGTGTTGTGTTCATTTTCATATGAATAAATGTGTTTTATTTTTTATGACGATAGTTCGCACCGAAAAATTCGTCGTTCGTCCTAGTTGTGTTCCTAGCATTACGCAGCGAATGCTTATCGACGAATTCGTCGACGCGGACGAGTTCCACTATACATGAGAAAACTTAGAAAAAACCCAACTCAAATATCAGTAACTAATATAAATTCAGAAAGCAAAACGACACCAGAAGAAAGGGTCGAAGAGATAGAAACTTCACACAGCGGTATAAAGGTTGAGTTTTGAAGCAAAAACGAGCTTTTGATCAATATACTGTATTGATCAATCGGGTCGATTGATTTAACAAAGGGGGGAGTTAAGATACGAGTTGGAAAACAACAATAAAAAATATAAATAATTTATTTCATAAGTTTTGCATTTAAATAATTTTTTTATGATCTTGCGCTTCCCATCAAATCATAAATTCTTTTATTTAAGTGAGGATCTGACTTCGTCTGTGAAGTTGGCATAAGAAAGAAAATTTAAATAAAATAAAATTGCTGACAAACCACAGGTGAATTACAATAATAATATGGTCATTGCAAGTCAGTAAGTTAGTTGTAATGTACAACTCATCAAAGCCTGATCATAGACCAGCCTAACAAGCGGAGATGGCTCATAATTATAATTAAAATTAAGGACTAGGATAATTTTAATTTAAGAAAAATAAACAAAAAAAATAAAAAGTAAAAATAATAAAATTGATTCCGTAAGGATAAAAAATTAATTTGCATGTATTTACATAAGACTGGTCGCTCTTGTATGGGATTTTTTATTTTTTTTTTTAATTTAATTGTTTGCGCTGCTTAAAACATGGGGTTTGGTGTAAGAAATCATGTTCTAATTTTTCAGCTCAATCCCAATCAATGCCCCACTAGGCATGACTAGGCACCAAAGTTCCCCATATTATAAAAAAACATATAGTCAGTCAGATATTTATAGTTATTTTGAATAGTGTGCTTCAAATAAAAATTAAATTTACTAATGTTTTTGGTATTGAATCTAATATTGCCAACCTTAATATTGTAATAACTTATTCGATCTTTTAGTTTAATATATACAAACTTTATTTAAGCTTTAAGTCCTTTTGTAAATAACACTGGTTTACAGCCAAAAAAATACCAAGAACGCCACATGCCTAGATCAGTTAATTGGGACCTCCTGAATAGGAAAAACGCTGTAATTTTTCTTCTAAGTACCGTTTTTTAGATAACGGTAATTTTGTGTTTTTCGGTGTATAGTCCCAATCAAACCCTTGTGGAGCCCAACCGAAAAGTCCGATCGAGATAAATGGCATATCGTTGGAAAGGTAATTGAATGCCTTTTCCGTCGATATGCTGCAAATTTCTATTTGATAAGAAATGGCTGAGTTATGGCACCTCAAAGTTTAAAATTTGCCTATTTTTTACGTTTATTTCAAAATTGTTAATTTTTATTTCGTTTTTTCTACGTTATACTAAAGATCTGGAATGTTTTATTTCTTTACCAAATAGTTTATTTTCTTTTGTTGATTTTGTGGAACGACAATATTTTAATTTTCATTGCTCACACACTATATTCGGCGTAAATTCAAAAAAATTTAAATTAAAATGACGAGTGACTTAAACTTTTGCGTTTTTTTTCGGATGGATCTTCACCAATGAGGAGCCAACAATAGTCCGCCATCGTTTGTTCATCCCACCAGCCTCTGTAACGTCTTTCGATTTATTCCATTTCTTAGTGAAATCTTTCCACCTTGTTCATCACTTTCGAAGCCCAAGTTCGTGGGAAAATATCCAAATGGCTGAATAAGATGTGTAATTTAGATGTCATATTTGAACCCTGAAAGTTAAAAGAATAAATTTTCAAATGATAACGGCCTTTTTGATATATATGCTTTCACTCAACGCTTACCAATGGCGTTAGTTGGGCTTTATGACTTTTCGGTTGGGCTCCACAAGGGTTTGATTGGGACTACACACCGAAAAACACAAAACTATCGTTATCTAAAAAACAGTATTTAGAATAAAAATTACAGCGTGTTTCCTATTCAGGAGGTCTCAATTAACTGATTTAGGCATGTGGCGTTCTTGGTATTTTTCCAAATTAAAAATTTGTAAAGCTGTGTAATTTATAACAATATTTATTATTTTATCGATATTGTATGTGTATGTGTAGCTTCACAAGGTTGCAGCGAAATATCGATAAAATAATAAATACTGTTATCAATTATTTACCTATAGCTTAAATAAAACTTGTATATATTGCCAACCTTAAAGAAAATATTAAACAGGCCACTGAACATGCTATTACCTCCCAGACTGGTTTTAATAGAATTTATTCTATGGATATTGAACGTCTCGTATGTGAAAAAAAAGAAGAGCTAGAAGAGAATTGCAACAGCACAGATCACCCCAAAATAAAATTAAATTTAAAGAGTGCAATAAAAGACTCCAAGAGATGCTTGCATCTGGAAAAACTGCATCTCTTAAAAATTATCTGGAAGGTGTAACATCCAGCAGCATCTAATTACTCTTTGTGCGCGCTGCAAGAAAGCTTAAAACACCCGTTGAGTTTAAAACACCTCTGCTCACATCTACCGGAGGTTGGGCCAGAAAGGTAACATATTAGCTGAGCATTTAAAATCCGTATTTACCCTAAACACATGTACTGGTGTTATTAACTTGCCGAGTGTAGTTGCTCTACACCCTCGACCCATAAAATTTAAGACGACTAATGTTCAAAAACTAATTCTGAACTCAACCCGAAGAAAGCTCCAGGTATTGATGGAATTTGTAACAATATCCTGATAAACTTGCTTCATATTGCAATTAGAATCCTGTTATTCATTTTTAATACCATTTTACGACTAGAGTATTATCCACACAGCTGGAAACTTGCCGAGATAAAAATGATTCCAAAGCCAAGCAAAGACCTTACCAAGGCTGAGTCATATAAGCAGATGTCACATACAGAGATGTCACGAAACGGAAGATAATTTGTGTTTTAAGAGGTCTCGCTCTCGCAGTCACTGCGCATTCTTTAACCTTCTTTCGTGGTGGCATTTTTTAGCTTAATTTCATTTTACGCTTTGTAACCTCATTCGCTTGGCGATTTTTGCAAATAATTGGTAAAAATTTATATTTTTAAATGAAAATGCTTCAAATAAGATATCCAATCATTTTAAAACATTATTTAATTGCTTTTTTAAAAGTAATAAGCTATTTGGCATTTTGTTTTTTGATTCAACACAACAAATTCTTTCATTTAATTTTGTAAAATTGTGTACTTCGTTTACTTGTTCAAATGTATTTTCAGTTTATGCTTTGTGATCTCATTTGCTGTGTGATTTTTGTAAACAAAAGGTAAAAATTAAAATTGTTCAATGATGCTTCAATGCTTAAAGTTAAATCAGTAATCATTTGTAAACAAATTTAAATCACGTTTTAATACCATTAATCTATTTAACATTCTATTTTTTTAATTCAATTCAACAAATTCTTTAATTAAATTTTGTAAATGTGTATGTATGTATGTATGTACACGTGTTCGTTTCACAAAATACAGATTTTCTCTTGTTTGTTTTGATTATTTTGTTAACATCTTATTAACAAAAATATACTACAGTTGTCCCTTTCTCGCAGTGACTGCACCACAAATGATTTTAGCTTTTTTCATACGTCAGTTCTTACAACTCTGGTCTACTTCGTTCATATAAGCCAATAAGTTTACTGTCAATAATATCAAAGTTCTTTGAAAAGTTACTTATGATAAAATTGTCTCCAATTCTAACTGATAATGGGTGCATTCCGGACCATAAATTTGGTTATAGAAGTCAGCATAGCACCATTGAACAAACTCTTAGATTGGTTCAATTTGTAAGAAGAACTTTTGAAGAAAAGAAGTATTGCTCTGCACTGTTTATTGACGTGTGGCATGAAGGCCTAATTTTAAAATTGAAGACTTACCTACCAACAAACATTCTAAATCTTTTGGAAAGTTACATTATTGCCCGGAAGTTCACTGTTGTGGAAGGAGACTTTATGAGTATACCTGTAACTCTCTCATCCGGGCCAGTTTTGTGATATGCCTGTGGGAAGTAGTGCATTTTCCGATTGTACAGCCTACCTTAGTATGAACGAAAACCCTCACGAGGTATCCCGATATATTCAGAAACATATTACCCAGCTGGAACTTTGGTTAAACTTATGGAGAATAAAGGTAAACGAACAGAAGTGTGCTACGAAAAGATAATTGATCCCTCATTAGAATCAATAATCAAATTGTTCTTCAACATTTACATGTGAAATATCTTGATATACACCTTGATCGAAGACTGACATGGAAACAACATGTTGACTCAAACCTAACACAAATGAAACTAAAGTTAACTCAACTCTCAAACTTTTGATATACTACTCCCTTTTGAAACCTATATGCTATATATATGCTACTTAATTCAACTATGGGGCACTGTTTCAGCTTCCAATGCCGAGAGACTTTTACTGGACACATCCGCTTAAAAAAGAGGAACACAATGGCTCTTATACTCAACACTCCAGATAGGACTGCTTAAAAAAATATTTTTTTTCTTCCTTATTGATTATCAATAGTTATGTATTATTTATAACTATCACTAAGTTTATGTCCGACACTGGTCGGGCCTAACCCTCATACCTAAATAAGAGCGGAAAGCGTTGCGTTAGCAGCAGGGTGCGCATTTTCAAAACAATTCAATGTTAAAATATTATTTGATTGTAATGAAAATACGTACCCTGCTGCTAACGCAACGCTTGTCGATCTTATTTAGGTATAAGGGTGATAATAATTTTTTAGATATAAGATTTGAATACTTATTGTTAGTTCATATTTGAAGATACAATAAATAAATACATGTATTAAATAAAATCTCACGACATAGGATACTGAAATTTGGCATACTTGAAGTACTTTCTCTGCGGAAGATTGTAACAAAGCCAGATTTTTGGTCTAGGGGACCGGCTTTTGAACTAGTTTAACTGTAAAGATATGATTGAATAGATGTTTTTTTAATATGGGGAACTTTCGGCCCCACTAGGCACGACTAGGCACCGTCGGATTGAACTGAAAAATTGGGACATAATTTCTTACACCAAACCTCATATTTTAAGCAATTAATCAATTTTAAGCAATTAATCAATATACATACAGTATGTCAAGTAATTGTTTTTACATAGTTAAAATCGTTGTAAATTTTGACTTTTATCGTAAATATTTTTCTCCCTTTTTGCATTATGAAATTTTTTTGTAGTTGACTTCATTTTATATACATTTAAGTGCACATATAGTCGTAAGTTATAAGCAAAATTAAGAATGAGAGCATAAAAATCACATGAAAACCAAAAAAACGCAAAAATTTCTTTGTCAAGAAAATGTTTTTACATCCTTGTATTATATAGTAAGCAAATGGGAAAAATTTTAAGGTGTACAAAAATGAATATTGTTTTTGGCCGCCATTGGCATCAAATAGGCCTGTAAGACGACTTCTCATAAAAAAAATTTTTTTTTCCATATATACCGCTGAAATTTCTCACTTTCCTCTCGTATTACTGTTCTTAACTCCATTTAGTTCTTGAAATACTATTTGGATACACTATTTTTCAAATAAACCCATAAATTTTGGATAGGATATAGATCTGGACCTTGAGATGGAGTATTCACAACTTTACCGCAATTGAAAAGACACCATGTTCTTACTCAAAGTGCCCTACATTTCAGGTCAATACATTAATACAAATTTAAAACCTCCACGTTTACCAGCAATAACGCCAACCTTACTCAAGCTCTCATCCAAAAAAATACTTCAATATATTGAGCTACTGCCCCGCATCCATAATATTTTCAATAAAGCAAATTTATTCCTGCTTTTACAACATAAACATATATACGTATACATACTATATATACGTCCAATCCATCAACCAAATTATTTTAAATTTTACAGTTGAGTTAATGGTTTCACTTCCCAATAGTTTAAAAATTTTTTTCATCCATACTTTGTTAGATCTGTAATTCTAATAAAGCAGAAGTTTGATTTCGTCGCAGCAAATCACATTATGGTAATAGCCATCAAGCTTGGAAGTATGCGTTATCGCAAAAGGCAATTGTTGTTCTTTGTGCTGCACTATAAGAGGCGGGGATTTGCGAGCAGTTCTTGAAGTACTATCTATTTATTTATTTATCTTTTTAGCAATTGCCTTTGTCTCATGGGAGAGTGTTACTGAGCGGTACTTCAATACGTTGAAATAGTTTTTGGTTGACAGCGCGAGTAAGGTTGGCTTTATTGCTGATATGTATGGACGTTTTAGATTTTTATTAATGTATTGACCTCAAACATGAGGCACTTTGGGTAAGAACATGGTGTCTTTTCAATTGCGGTAAAGTTGTGAATACTCCATCTCAAGGTCCAGATCTATATCCTATAAAAATTTATGGGTTTAACTGAAAAATAGTGTTTCCAAATTATATTTCAAGAACTAAATGGAGTTAAGAACAGTAATACGAGAGGAAAGTGAGAAATTTCAGCGGTATATATGGAAAAAAAAATTTTTTTTATGAGAAGTCGTCTTACAGGCCTATTTGATGCCAATGGCGGCCAAAAACAATATTCATTTTTGTACACCTTAAAATTTTTCCCATTTGCTTACTATATAATACAAGGATGTAAAAACATTTTCTTGACAAAGAAATTTTTGCGTTTTTTTGGTTTTCATGTGATTTTTATGCTCTCATTCTTAATTTTGCTTATAACTTACGACTATATGTGCACTTAAATGTATATAAAATGAAGTCAACTACAAAAAATTTCATAATGCAAAAAGGGAGAAAAATATTTACGATAAAAGTCAAAATTTACAACGATTTTAACTATGTAAAAACAATTACTTGACATACTGTATGTACTCAGTAAAATCAGTACGTTTAGTGCTTTAGTTAAATACTTCTAGATAGTTATTTGCATTAACCACGTAGGAATATTTTTACGTAACAATATATTACAAGTAATTTAAACATTTTTCGTTGCTCGTTTTGGATCACCCTATATTTTTTGACTTTCATATATTTTATAATTATTGTAGAGACCAAAGTTCTACATACTCTGTTCAAATTTCAGGTCCGTAGCTCTTACGGTTCCTGAGAAAATAGTTTTCTTCCTAAGACATGAAATATGTTTAATTTTTAAGTTTTCCAACCCTGGAAACGTCTTAAATTTTTTATTTATTTTTTTAATTTGAATTACCAATTTAATTCGTACTGAAGCATAAAATAAGTTTATTTAATAAAAATAAATAAAAATCAGTTTTCGGTAGTTAATTTTTTATATCACAAAGAGTGTAAGTTTCCCAACCCTGGAATCATCCCTTTTCTGGTTTCTAACATCAATCCCTTTCTTTTAAGAACATAAGATATGCTTAGTTTATAGAAAAAAAGGAAAAATTTGTTTTAGCAAGTTACTTTTGTATAAGAAAAAAAGTTAAGGTTTTCCAACCCTGGAAACGTCTTTTTAATTTTTTACTTATTTTTAATTTGAAATACTAATTTCATTCGTAGTGAAGTATAAAATAAGTTTATTTAATAAAAATAAGTTAATATTTTATATCACAAAAAGTGTAAGTTTTCCAACCCTGGAATCATCCTTTTTGATTTTTCTGATCTCCCACATCTATCACTTTCTTTTATGAATATAAGATATGTTTAATTAATAAAAAAAGGAAAAATTTGTTTTAGCAAGTTGCTTTTGTATGAGAAAAAAAGTTAAAGTTTTCCAACCCTGGAAACGTATATTTAATTTTTTTAAGTTAAAAATTCCAATTTTATTCATACTGAAGTATAAATTAAGTTTATTTAGTAATAAAAAAAATAAAAACTTATTTTCGGTAGTTATTTTGTATGGCAAAATGAAGTTACAGTTTTCTAGCTCTGAAACCGTTTACTCGATTTAGCTGATATTCAATACCAAAATTGTTCAGACTATATCCGACACACCAGTCAAGAATGAAATCTCTAGCTTTTCTGTGAGCTTCGGAAAACCGATTTCACGTACAGACAGACGGATATCGCTTGTTCGTCTTCCCTATGTATAAGGATCCAAAATACATATACTTTATGTTTCGGTTATTAATATTGTAGAAATTACACACGGAATGACAAACCTATATATTCCATTTTACCGTTTTTTGGTAAAGGGTATAAAAATTGCAAATCAGGCAACACTACATACATGAGTAGAGTTAAAATATCAATTTTATTTGTATAAAATTTGCCGTGTGCTGAAAAGATTAAAATAGGCTTTTCAACAATTATACATATCTGACAACATACATAGCAAATTTGTTACCAAGTAAAAATATCATGTCTACACGATTTGCTAAAATCTTGAACATACGTTTGTTGACAACTTTAACAAATGCCCTTCATATGTAGTTAAGCATACGTATATTGAAAAAATTTTGTGTCTACACGATATGTTGGCACTGGTAACAAATTTTTCACCATAAATATGCTGATTCAACTTATCGTCTAGACAGCTTTATATATAAACTAGATATACCAACGGATGACACCATCGTCCGTATTCTACAATCTAAATGTAAAGAATTTTATTAAAATTCAAAGAAAATGTATCTAAACGTCATAAAAAATTCATTAAATCACAGCCACCCACATACTTACATACATATGCATAATTAAATAATACATGAAATTAAAATACAAACGAAATCCCTTTAACTAAGAGAAATTATTATTACTATTATTTAATTAAGACAAATACTAATGGGTGTTTTTTATTGAGGTATATAACTTTAAGTTGTCATCACTTTTTTAACTGGCGGCCATTTTGTCAGCTGTCAAGTGATTAATATTTAGTTTGGTTTGCCATTTCATCATGAACAGGTTGACAAAAGAACAACGCTTGCAAATCGTGCAAATTTATTTCGAAAATAATGGTTCAGTTCGCGAAGTTTACCGCAAGCTCCGTCCATTTTATGGTCGACATAATCGTCCATCAGAGCAATTAATTCGGTTAACCATGGTTGACAATTGGACCTGTAGAATTGGCTTTATTCGAGCCAGCCGCGGCGGCCACATGCCCGAAATCATATTTAAACATTAATGGCATAAAATTATCCTTCCAATAAAGCCAAATTGATGGACATTAAAACGATTTTCTTGTGTTTTATTTCAATTCGAAGTTCTATACCTCTAAAAAAAACACCCTGTACAAACACACACAATATCATATTTTGTTTCTTGTTTACTTCTAAGCAGTGCTGCCACAACCAAAAAATTTTTACAACCAAAATTCGCTTTAAAAGTTACCAAATGAGAAAAAATATAACCAAATTTCAATATGTAGTATTTTTATTAAATAACATCCCAGCAAAAAAGACACTCCAAAAAAGTCATGAAAATGTAGAGTTTGCGATCTGGAAGTAGTGAAAATTTCGAAAAAATTATAAATAGTTACATATTTTAACAATTAGTTTCTTTTTATACGAATTTAAACCCGAAGCAGTGATTTCATGTAAATTTTTATTTGCTTAAATTTAAAGAAATTTTAGACTAAATTAGTTCATAAATTTCTTTAAAAAAACAATTTTTTTTAATTCTGGTGAATATTTTCTAAGACTATGGAGGAGTTACAAGGTTTTGCTCACTTTCGGCAAATTAAAAATATCGATTGTTTGAAAGCAATGAAAATGTAGTTCCACTAGAATGACTTCCATTTTTTTTACTGGGATTTAAAATGCATACATATTCATAATGTAACGCATGTTAATATATAATAATAATACAGTTAATAATAATTTCAAAACAAATATAGTTCTTTTACCTACATATGCATGTATTAGTGATGTCACGAATGTCAATTTTGATATTCGTGAATACGAATACGAATATTTCAAAAGATATTCGCGAATACCAATACGAATATTATATGCAATATGAAATATAAAAAAATTTTATGAAAAAGGACATCACACTCTTGTTGGCGTACTTTAAAGTTAATAAAAAGAACCCAAAAATTTTCATGATCATTGAATAATATTTGAAAATGATACAAAGCACACATTTCTATAAAAAAAATTAAAGTATTTCTACAAACTAAGATTTTTAGTCATTCATTTAAATTTCGTTTAGGATTTATGCATTTATTTATTTAATTTCTTGGGAAAAATATTCCTATTCGTATTTGTCTAAATTTGGCGAATACGAAAACAAAAGTGGGCCACATAGCACTCTAAAAACGTGGATACTCAGAATTACTGGAAGTTCGCGTTTTGAGGAGATTTTCGAAAAATTTTAAATTTGTCCAACTAATTAATATTTTCCAAGATGTGACCAATTTTTTTTTAGGAAGGGCGGGCAAACGTGGCCATCTCCTATTTACCACATAGTACAGAGTTGCGACCATTTAGTTAAATTAAAAGTTTTTGACAGTGTTGTAAAAGAAAAGTATTGTAAACAAGTTAGTAGCAATCAAGGCGAATTCATAACAGGTGGATACACTAGCGATTTTAGTCACAGCTGTTTTATTTTCAGTTGCCTTGGTAGCAATACTAAAAATTGAAGAACATAAAAGCTTTAAAAGTATAACATAAAAAATATGTACATGTGATTCATTATTTTGGCAAAAAATAACCAAAATGAGAAAAATATTCACATCTCCACATTAAAAAAAAAATAACCAAAAACGGCAGCCCTGCTTCTAAGGTAATAAATGCGTGTGTAATATGTGAGCATGTAGTAGTAGCAACTTTAAACGCTTATAGATCCCAAAATACTACACCTATTTCAATAAAATATAGATTTTGCACATCTGTACTGAAAAATCTTTAAAACCATATAAATCTTTTTAAAATCGGTGCAGTAGTACCAGCGTAAAGGCTTCATTACCCGACTGTTGAAATCGCAGATGTAAGGTAAATGTTAAATGTGATGTAAATGTAAACGTTTGCGCGATTATAGAATGCCTAAAAACGTGTCATGTGTTTTCGACCAAAACAAAAAATCTTCTATGGCACACATACATATGTACATGCTAATTACTTTGTGCCCAGCAAACACGCCTTTTTTATTTAAAATTTCGAGTTATTTGAAGTCAAACGTGAAAATTCATACACATAGTACATAAGTATGTATAATATTTAAATTCGTGGAATTCATTTTGATTGAAATTTATATGTACTTATTTATGTGAACATACATACGTATGCATTAGAGCTTATAAGTAAATAATATAAGTACATATAATATAGTAATGTTTTCATTAATCAAAGATTTTTTTTTGATAATTTCGCTGAAACTATTCTAATCTACTTTCTTTTGATTGCAAGTTGTAGCCTGTTAGAAAAAACTAATTGTGATTTTTTGAAATAAGTCACCTTTTAGAACGAAAATGCCTCCTAGGCGCGTTTTTAAAAACTATTATAATTTTATTTAAATGAACTCAATTATAATAATTTGAATAGCAGCTGTAACGCTCAAGTCTCTAACCGTAATATTTGTCGTTGTATATTACCAGAACAGATTTTGAGCACCTTCTTCGGAAAGACGAAGTACTTGGCTCCTCAATTTCCAAGAATGTCTATGCTTGTAGTAGCACCTCAATCACAAAAAACTTATTATATCTTCACTTTCTCGTTTTATCCTTTTCTTATTAATGTTCGTACCTACTTATAATGATTTTATTTACTCACAAGCAACATACATAAGCATTTATGTGTGCAATTTTTAACAAGAACACAAACATAGGACTTTGTGTTTGCTGGGTGTTTATCAGTATAAATAAAATCAAATAAAATGCACAACAGCTGTTCGAAACATTGATGAGAGTTCAATATCTTCACATTATTTTTGATTGTGTGAAAAAAGTACGAACATTTTTTAAATGGTTTCAATTCATTATTTTATACTCACAAACAATGTAATGACTTTGCTTTTTATTTAAATTACAACTTAAATTATCAAAAGAAACAGAAGTACCACTATAGGGCTATTGTGCCACACTCCCATTCAATATACACACATCCCATCACTGTCTACAAATGACACGTAACCTCGTCATGAAATTCTATTTTCTGCAGGTTCAGACGTTACATTTACGTGACATTTTAGTCAGGTAAGCATTTGCATAGCTTTTCATGCAACAGTTTCGATCAGCTGACACATTTACATTTACAATTCTACATTTACAATTACAAAAAACATGTTTGCCTATTAATTATATAGATAGATACGGCACACATTTACATAAGTATGTTACGTCCACGGCCATTGGTGAAACATATATGGTTTAAGAGCATATTAGCATAAAAGTGCTAAAAAATCGATTTAAATTTGAATGAAAAAACAACGTTTAATTTTTGTTTTGAAAAAACATGTACGCACATGTTTTAATAAATTTGTAAACTTAAAAATTAAAATTACTATAATTTAAAAAATTTTAGTAAATATTTCTTCTAAATAGCTTTGACTTTCACGTTCTAGAAGTAGCTTCTATGTCTAATTCAATAGAGCTAGTTTTCCATTTTTGTTGAATATTGGACATACGTATATATGTAGATCTGATGTGCATAATAAACTAGTAATCAAGTCTTCATTAGTACAGCATCTGGAAATTTTTCGTGTGTTGTGCTCGCGAAAGAATCTGTAGTATTTGTTTCTTTTATTCTTGCGCTTCTTCAGACAGATCTCCTATTGGTAGCACATTGTTTTGAATTATTTCTTCCCCATGGTACAACATTTTGTGAACTGTGGATGGCATATATCTCCAAGAGTATTTTTCGTTGTAAAGTATAGCTGTTTTTTGGATGTACTCCAATTTTTTTTTACATATATCTTTCTTTTCTTACATACGATTTTTAGCATGAAGAGGGGACAATCCAAATTCGTATGTTGTCTTAAAACTATCATCTGTAGGAATGGAATGGCTTAATTGACTTGATATGCGTTGGCATATAATGCAGCTTGACGATGCTTTTGTATCATTTTAAGCTTGTGCAACTTTTCTATCAATCATGGTGAGACACATTTTAAAACTTACTTCGATTTCCGGTTCATCTACTGTAAATATTACATATTGAAGGACTTTAATTTGATCTTTTATCTTTTTGACTTCTTCAGTTATGACATCTTTTGTTTCTTTTCTGAATGTAAATTTTATTGGTCTGCAATACTTTGTTGATGAAGGTATTTCATTTTTCCATATATCGATTTCTATTCCTCTACTAGTTGACGGCTCAAGGCAGGTATAACTTCTTGTTAAGCGCAATGGAACGAAAGATACAATAAATAAATCAGCATCTCATGAATTTTCGGCATTACACTGCTTGTATTGTCTCTGACTAGAAGACCCATCACATCCCCATTTAGAAATTAAAGTAATGCTGCCAGTTACAAGTTTATTCAAATGATCAGTATCTAGTGTATTTAAAAACCGTTCGGCTGTGTGTTCAAGAAGATCTTGCAATTTTATTTCTGCTGAAGAGGAACTGACAGTTATAGCAGTGCTAACTCTTCTTCTGGAGTAAATTTCTTATCTTAATTTGGTGTAGGAATATTTTTAAAAATCCTCTTTATGCTCCTCGGACTTGCTTCTATTATTGATTCAATTATCTCAATTATTGTTTTTTTATTTTTTGTTGGTTTAATTTGTTGCAAAAAAGAGTCTGATGATTATTGGAGAAATTTCCTCATTGATATTCTGAAATTTGCGTCTTCGAGTTCCTTCACTACATTCGTCAATATGCTTTGCTGGTCGACCCCGTTTTCTACATTCATTGGCACTTGAAGGAGAAATTTCGAAAACAAGTTCCTTTGGCAACCTTTCATGGTGACGTTCGTACATCTTTTGCTTGTTGTAAGAGCATTCAACGTACCGTTATTTCAATGTTTTTCCAAAATTTTATGCATATGTTAAAAAATTTATTGTTTAGTATATGCAATTCCACATCGTGTATATAATTTTGCTGGAAGAAAATATCAGCGAGATCTCTAGAAGCGTATTTAGCCATTTTTCAAATTGTAATGAATAACAATTGTGAAGACTTTACTTTAAATACTTTTATTCGCAAATAAAAAATATATACAGGTAGACAGACAACATCACAACCAAAAAACGAGCACAAGTACTTGCGCGCACACGAAGAATTAGAAAGCCACAGCACAAACAATAGACGTGTACCCATGATACAATAATACAGGTAGCCGCGAATCTAAAACAAATGTACAACAAATAAAACAAAAAAATTTGTATTGCTGTTTTGTGATGACAACTGTCAAAAAACAAGATACGTGTACTTGCGTTTTCTCTTGGCTTTGCAAAGCTTGTTAGTATTAGTACAGCTTTAATAGGCACTGTGCGTATCATTGTATTGTATTGTATCATGCGTACATCCATGAAGCATGAAAAAGACAATCAGCACGACGTTGCTACAATTGTCTGGCGGGTACAACTAACATCAGTACAAAGATGAAATCAATATTAAAGATGTAAAAATGTTTATATATGCCATGAAGCGGAGACTACAATAAGTGATCAAAATATATCTGAAAATTATTGCAAATGCTCAGCCATGAAATATTGAAAAGGATCAATTTTGATGATAAAAAACTAACGGCCCTATGTATAAGCAAAAATTGGCATGAAGTTAGCATAAGGGACGAAATTGAATTAGGTGTTAACGAGTTCCTCTATACAATTTAACATTAAAAATGTTCGCATTACCTAATCTTAATCTACCTCTAAGTCCTAGCATGATTTTAAATGTGATGTTTCATGGCAAAACTATTTAAGATCATGTTCAATTTTGCCACTTATGCTAACTTCATGCCAATTTTTGCTTATACATAGGGCCGTAAATATTTTAAGATATTTGCAACCTGATTTTTTACCACTTATAAGACGTTAACTGCAATGATCTCAATTTAGAATTTAGTTTTATTACAAGTAAGCCTGAAGATTTCATAAGTGATTACAAATTATTAGAAAGTAAAGAAATAATAAACATGAACATTTTTTTAAGCTAAAAATTTTGGCATAAGTTTGGTAATGTAAAGAATTCGCTGGATAAACCATTCTTTCCTAATTTGTACAAACTGGCCGTTCTGCTTGTGCAGAAAGAATTTTTGAAAAATTAGCTTTGCTTAAAAACTAATTAACTAATAAATTAAAAGTAAAAACATGCAAGTCAGTGCTGTAAGCTTTAAATTTAATAGACAAAGATATAGCAGATTCCCTGTGATGAACTTACTTTTAAATGTAGAAATGAAATTTCTGAGTAGTATATGGCCATTTCCAGGGTGACGAACGTTACTATAGTACGTCTTAAATGGGGAAGGAAACCTTGTAAACATGTTATTTTGTTCATTTTGTAATATTTGAAGAGCATTGGACTGGTTTTATATTTAGTGGTAAATTTGTATTTTTGCATTAATAGGTTCCTAAGATATTAGCAAACAAAAAGTTAAAAAAGGAAGTAGCGTTGATTCGAACATATGAAAACGCAAAAATCTGCGAAATGAATCACGTTTTTTTAAACCACGAAACTTAAATTGATCTATACTAATTGGGCTTCACGTAAGTGCTTGTTGAGTTGAAATTATTTTATTAGTGTCTTTTATACCAGCAATACATGATACCTAACGTTATATTCGTTACGTGACATATTTTTCCATATTAATGTATATGAATAAAAAATATTTTTTTTTTATATTTTTTTTATTTTTTAATACATGTATTTATTTATTGTATCTTCAAATATGAACTAACAATAAGTATTCAAATCTTAAATCTAAAATATAATTATTAGGACCGACCACTGTCGGACATAAACTTGTTAATAGTTATAAATAATACATAAGTAGTGATAATAAAAAAAGAAAAAAAAAATATAAAAAAGTATAAAAAAAGTATTTTCAAGAAATCCCATTTGGCGTGTTGAGTAATAGAGCCCTTGTGTCTCTCTTTTTTAAGCGGATGTGTCCAGTAAAGTTGAAAATATTACGAGCAAGCGGATTAGGATGTGACTCGAGTTTTGTTAAATATTTGCCTGCGTATTTTGCAATTTCTTCAGTCACTAGTGGCATATTTAAATCACGATGTATATTAGAATTTTTGATGTACCATGGAGCCGATGTTATTAACCGTAAAATTTTGTTTTGCCTTCGTTGGATTCTCTCTACATTGGAAGCTGAAGCAGTGCCCCATAACTGGATACCGTAACACCATATTGGCTTTAAAAGCGACTTGTATAATAAAAGTTTACAGTCCATGCTAAGTGTTGAATTTCTGCCAATCAACCAGTGTATTTGAGATAACTTAATTTTCATCTGAGTTAGCTTAAAGTCAATATGATGTTTCCATGTAAGCCTTCGATCAAGGTGTATACCAAGGTATTTCACTTGGGAGTGTTGAGGAATATTTTGATTATTGATTCGAATTGGGGAACAAGTATCTCTTCTTAGGGTAAACGTTATATGGACACACTTTTGTTCATTTACCTTAATTCTCCATAAGTTCAACCACATTTCCAATTGTGTAATATGTTCTTGTAAATATCGGGAAGCCTCGTGAGGGTTTTCATGCATACTAAGGCAGGCTGTATCATCGGCAAACGTAGATGTATGGATATTGCTGCTCAAAGGCATATCACAAGTATAGATCAAATACAAAACTGGCCCCAGTATGCTCCCCTGTGGCACACCGGATGATATAGATTCGGGCACACTCATGAATTCTCCTTCCACAACCGTGAACTTCCGGGTAGTGATGTAACTTTCTAATAAATTCACTAAATTTATTGGTAGATATGATTTTAATTTTAGAATTAGACCTTCATGCCACACTTTATCAAATGCCTGAGAAACGTCAATAAACGGCAGAACAATACTTCTTTTCCTCAAATGTTTTTCTTATAAATTGAACCAATCTATGAGTTTGTTCAATGGTGCTATGCTGACTTCTAAAACCAAATTGATGGTCTGGGATGCACCCACTATCTGTTAAGGTTGGGGACAATTTTGTCATGAGCAGCTTTTCGAAGAGTTTTGACATAGTCGACAGCAAACTTATTGGCCTATATGACTCAGCTTTAGTAAGATCTTTTCCCGGCTTTGGAATCATTTTGATTTTTGCAAGCTTCCAGAGTTGTGGATAATACTCCAGTCGTAATATGGCATTAGAAATAAACAGCAAGATTCTTATTGCAATATGCGGCAAGTTCATCAGCATCTTGTTACTAATTCCATCAATACCTGGAGCTTTCTTTGGCTTGAGTTCAGCAATTACTTTATGTACATCACGCATCTTAAACTTTAAGGCTCGAGGGGGTAGAGCAACTACATTCGGCAAATCAGCAACACCAGTACATGTATTTGAGGTAAATACGGATTTTAAATGCTCAGCAAATATTTTGCATTTTTCCGTATCGCTTGCCCAATCTCCGGTAGATGTGCGCAGAGGTGGCTTTAACTCAACGGGGGTTTTAAGCTTTCTAGCAGCGCCCCACAAAGAGTAATTAGATGTCGGTGTGACATCAAGACCTTCCAAATAATTTTTAAGAGATGCAGTTTTTTCAGATGCAAGCAACTCTTGAAGTCGTTTAGAACATTCTTTAAGTCTGAGTTTATGTTGGGGTGATCTGTGCTGTTGCCATTCCCTTCTAGCTCTTCTTTTTTCACATACGAGATGTTCAATATCCCTGGAATAAATTTTATTAAACCCAGACTGCGGATGGGAGGTAGCGGCATGTTCAGCAGCCTGTTTAATAATTTCGTTAAGATTGGCAATGTTAGTTTCAATGTCATTGGGTGTTCTTAACGCAATATTTTCCGTGCAATGACTACTAAGATATTTTTTGAATCCCAGCCAATTAACACGATTGGTCATCTTTGTATATGGGTGAGGTAAGTCACTTCTTAGTGGGTTACAAATTGTAACGATTGTGGGGGAGTGATCGGAGGAGAGATCTAGAGAAGTTTCAACACTAATTAAATCCCTAGAAATATTTTTCATTACGCCAAAATCAATAACATCTGGAATTTTTCGTACGTCAGTAGGCCAATAAGTGGGCTCCCCACTCAAAATAACATATAAGCCCATTTTTGAAATTGTATTAAACAAAGCTCGACCTCTAGGTGTTAAAAGGCGCGATCCCCAGTACGTATGCTTTGCATTGTAGTCTCCAGCTGCCACGAAACAAGATCCAAGCGATTTGTAGAACTTCTCATACTGATCTTCGGTAACTGAAAATCTGGGAGGTGAGTAAATTGATGATATTACGAAATTAGAACAAAAATTTTCTACAAAAATATTCGTAGCTTGCATATATTCTTCACTAACGTTGTCAAGGATATAGTGCTTGAGTCTTGACTTAATTAGAATTGCAGATCCACCGCATGCTCTCCCTCTAGGGTCCTTTGTATCATACATAGTGTAGCCATTTATTTTGAAAAAGCTTCTCGTAGTCAAATGTGTCTCAGAGACCAACATTATATCAATACTTTTTTCCGTAAGAAAGTGCTCAAGTTCATTTTTATGTTGGCGAATGCCGTTTGCGTTCCAGAAACATATTTTTAACGTGCTCATGGCTTGTTAATTATTGCTTGAAGCAGAGTATTCTGCATTCTCAGCATTTCTTGCATCATGTTAGTCACATTTGTTGTAAAATTGTTTATAGTTTGCACCAAATTGTCAATAGTAGCTTCAAGGCGACTAAAGTTAAAGCTTGAGTTTGCATTTGTTGAATTATTTGGAGGTGGAACATTTTGTGCGGGAATAGAATTTGTTCTAGCAGCATCGGCATACGATACACGGAAAGTAACTGGTTGGCTCATTTGCACAAAAGTGGCGGAGTAAGCGTTTGCTGATTGAGATGGAGCTAATTTGGGTTTTTGCACCATAGTCTGTTTGACAAAAGAGTACACAGGACAACCTCTGTAGTTAGCGGTGTGATTACCTCCACAATTACTGCATTTTTTATCACTTTGATCTTTTGGCTTATTGCAACTAGCAGTGCCGTGTAATTCGCCGCACACAACTCAAACAGTGGGTAATTTACAGTATGTTTTTGTGTGGCCATATTCTTGGCAATTATGGCACTGTACGGGACTTGATCGCTTATGTGGCTCTTCAACTGTGATTTTTCGGTATAAGAGGTATTTTAGGCTATAAATTGGGTGTGTCTCGTTTTTTTTCAGCTGTATATCATTCGGCTCCAATTAAACACGAAATAGAGGCTGGGGGTTCTTCTCCCTGTTTATTATATTGGTAACATTTTTTACCTTAAATCCTTGTATCATGAGTGCATCTTTTACTTCTTCAGGATTAACATAAGAGTCAATACCCTTCAATACGATCTGCATACCTTTGGCACTTTTAAGCTGGTACGTATAAAAACTTGTTTTATTTTTTTCAAATTCAGTCACTATTTTACGGAAATTTTTTTCTTCGTATATTTGAATTTTAGTTTCGTCAATATTACCACGCTTTATTGGAATAACATGAAATGCGTTTTCACCAATGGCCGAGACTAATTTTTTAATTAGGGCGTTAGAATTTTTCTCTCTCAAATATATAGGTAGTGGCTTAAAAGACTTTTGCGATGATGCAGCGGGCTTGTCGTCGGTGACTTGCAATAATGAAAAACGATTTTGACGATTGGTAGATGATGCGCTATTATCCCTAGACATCTTTGGAGCAGATGAAATTTTTGAAGAATTCGGGCTTTGGCCACGCTTTACCACTGTTATGTATCTGTCCATTCCGACTTGTACCTTGGATTTTGAGCTACTTTTATCTGTAGTGATAACTTTATTAAGTGATGAACACGAGCCTGAAGGAGATGATATAACTGACTTACATATATGACGAAGTACTAGGCAACTGTAATGTTAATGAATCACTATTTGGCATTGGACAAAGCGAAGTTGATCGCTGACGAAAAATTGGATTTGTCGTTAAATAAAAATTTTCTCATTAGATTTATTATTTGTATTATTTTCATTGAGAGCTTCAGAACTCACAGTAAAATAGGCATTTCTGCCGTTAGAACTCACTTCATAATTTTTTGTATTTGAGGTACTCATATAGAGTATTCCTCAAGGGCACTTTTTGTGTTTTTTTGCTTACGGTTTTTTTTTTGTTTTTGTAATTTTTGATTGTTTATTTGTTTTTGAGTTACTCGTATAGAGTATTCCTCAATGCCACAGTTTATGTTTTTTTTGTTTCTGTTTTTTTGTATTTGTTATTTCCATTATGTGAAAAATATTAACAAAGCAGTAAAGCTTATTTATTAAAGTCAGTATGTGCCTATTACGAATAATATGTACTACGAATATTTTTTTGTATAATTATTTATTTGTTTGGTATGTAAGAAAAAATTCCGCTAATCGACTGTTCGCTATGAAGGTACCACGAGAAAAAATGAATAAAAAAAAAAATAAAAAATATATAAACAATTTTATGTATGGATTTATTTAATACAAATAACAACGCAGTTCAGGATATTATGTATATATCGTCTTATAAATTGATTAAGGTCCTATCATTCTTAAAACATTTTCAGCAAGTGATACATATTTTCAATTCTTATTGTATAAAATATTTTTATTAATTAATGCGTGTTTCGAAAGAAGAGAAAAAAATTAAATTCCTCGGATGTTATAACACATGCTACATGTTAGGTTGAAATTTAGAAAATACAAATTAATAGTATCGTCGGTTGCTTATTGGTTTAATGCAGCCATAATGTATTTTGAATATACTGTGCCGCAAACCAATAACCAACCGACGGTATGTGTCCTAGCATCCGAATTTAAAACAAAAACAATTTGAAATGGACGATTTGAAGTTTTTACATTTTTGGTTTTCACTTTTGAGCAAAAATACTCGTATTCTTTTCACTTCTTAACAGTCTTGTGAAAACAAAAAGCAACAAGGAAATAAAAAAAATTTTAAATCGTCTGTTTTCAAATTGTTTTCTTCTAAACACATACTATTAATTAGTATTTTCTAAATTTCATTTTAAACAGACGTAGCCTATGTTTAAACATCCGACTCACCAGAAAACATGTAAAAGCGATGTGGAAGCCAGAACTTAAACGATTATCTGTCCTTAATTTTTTTGTGTTCCGATATCTTTTTGTCTCACAATTTTTATCTCTTTTAGCGAATTGTTGTCATCTTTGGTTAACTTCTTCATAAAATTAACCCATAACAATATTTTTTTTCCTGAAAATAAAACATAACTTAGGCCGGGTTTTCATCTGTGTGCCAAATGCCACACAAACGTAAAAAAAGCGTAACCAACTATTTACTAATGAAAAACTGTTTGATTCAGACATGTATTTATTAAGTTAAACAGTTTCATACATAATTAATAGACAATTTTATAGAATCCAAAATGATTGCAAACTGTTAAAATCAATAAATATATGTCTGAATCAAACAGTTTTTCATTAGTAATTAGTTGGTTACGTTTTTTGGGCAAATGACACACAAGAAATGCCAGATGTTAACTAAGCCTAACTGTGTTTTAGTATTATGAACCACAACTGGTTTTTAGTTGAAATTGTCATCGCGTTGCCAAGTTAAAATGTCAAGTTTGACAGGAATAAAACAGTTTTAGAAAAAGTATTGTTTTTAGTGTTTTAGTTCAAAGAAATCATACCAAATGGATACAAATACATGTGTGTAAATTTATTTTATGACGATGAAAACGAAGTCAAATTATAGACTTGCTACATATCAGAAGAAAAATTCGTGCTGAGTCCAACCCTCTTGAACTACTCAATGCAATGTAAGGAATAAACAAAATAGGAAACGAATTCTTTAGTTATTTTCGGCAAAAACAAAGAAACATTTTGTTATTGTTTTGATCGCCTAAAACAATAAATCCCTGCATCTTTGTATGTGCACCGTATACCCCCGATACTGCAACTGTTAAAAAATTTTGTTATTAAGCATAACAAACATTTTTAGTCACGATTTGTTCACTTTTTCTGCTTTGTATATCGCGCCAACCTGTAACTATAAAAACCCAACCACAGACCCAATTACTAGAAAGCAGTTGTGTATACTCAACGTTTTTCTCAACCAAACTTACGCAGAGTTGTAAATGACAACTGAAAAGACAACTGTGGAGAATGGCAATGCAAATTTATCAATCCCAACCAAAATATTATAAAAGTTGAAAACCGTGATAGGGGCATAAAACTAATTTGACCGTACCAAGGAAACAGTAATTTGTATTAATTTTAGATTTAACAATGCAAGTAGTTTGCGAAAAGCTTTTAAAAGAAAAATGCAAAAACTTTTTAGAAAAGGCAGAGGTAATTCAGAGCCTTTTTGAAGAACCTGGAATATTTGTGTTCGCTCCTTAACAGATTTTTCGTAGAATCTGATCCATTATGACTAGTTTACGCGCTCCCAACAAAATGATAACTCAAGAAAAGGAACTACCACCTGGAATTATATTTATGATAGTATTAGGGTTGTGCCCAAAAAGAACGAACTAGTTCAATTGAACTATTCCCATAAGTGAACGATGTGAACTAGTTCAGACTAGTTGTTAATTTTTGTCTTTGTTGTTCTTTTAATCTTTCTTGTTATTTTGGTCTTTCTTGTTCTCTTGGTCTTTCTTGTTATTTTGGTCTTTCTTGTTCGTTCGATAATTTTTGGTCTTTGTTTTGTTTTTTATCTTATTCTCTGTTCCTGACCAATACACATGCAAAAGATTTAAAGTAAAATATAGTTTCTCGTTTGCATACTGTTAAGAAGATACAAATGTACTGTGCCTATTAAATTATTTAGCACAATAATCAAAACAAACAAAAGAAAATGTATAGGTACTTAGTGAAATATACAAGGGAGTTTTACAAAATTAATAGAAATAATTTGTAGTATTGAACTAAAAAACAGATTGGGAAAAAGATTGTTAAGATTAAAAAAGTAAATATAATTTTTTTTAAACTGATTACGGATTTCATTTTAAAAATTTCAAAATATTTATTTTTACCTTTTACTTACTAAAAGCATACAACAAATAACACTACAAAGCACAAATGAAAATACGTCTAAGCAGGAAAACTTTTACTCAATTAAAAGAAATAATTTGTTGTGTTGAATATAAATCAGTATTAAAAAAGTGATTAAAATTAGTTTTCAAATTATCAAACTTCATTTAAAGCATTTCAATAAAAAAATTTACTTAAATAAGGTTATTAAGAATGAAATGAAATTAATTTAGAATATTAACACACGAATAAAAAATTGAAGAGGATTCAATGACTGTATAATCTCTGTTTTGATTTTCACTGAACAACTGACCGAAAAGAACAACTGAACGAAAAGAACGAACTAGTTCTTTTTTTTTTTGTTGGGAACAAAAAGGAACAACTATGCCCAACTCTAGATAGTATAACGTTTTAAAAATCAGTAATAAAATTCTTACATTTCGAGCAAGATCTTTTAAAACGGCTTTCCTTCCAGTTGGACGGTATCAGTGTAGGGTACATAAAATCAAAATATTTATGCAGCATACCACTTTCTTAAAAATCTGCTGCGAGTGACCAAATTTTGAATTATTAAAACTTATAGTATGTGTGCTAAAGACCTTCAAAAGACGTCTTATAAGAACTTTTAAGACATGAGGGCAATTTCAAATGCTTTACTACAGTGAAATCTTCTGAAACAAACGCCAAAAATTTTTTTTTTTTTAATACATGTATTTATTTATTGTATCTTCAAATATGAACTAACAATAAGTATTCAAATTATAAATCTAAAATATAATTATTAGGACCGACCACTGTCGGACATAAACTTGTTAATAGTTATAAATAATACATAAGTAGTGATATTCAAAAAAGAAAAAAAAATTATAAAAAAGTACAAAAAAAGTATTTTCAAGAAATCCCATCTGGCGTGTTGAGTAATAGAGCCCTTGTGTCCCTCTTTTTTAAGCGGATGTGTCCAGTAAAGTTCAAAATATTACGAGCAAGCGGATTAGGATGTGACTCGAGTTTTGTTAAATATTTGCCTGCGTATTTTGCAATTTCTTCAATCACTAGTGGCATATTTAAATCACGATGTATATTAGAATTTTTGATGTACCATGGTGCCGATGTTAACATTTTGTTTTGCCTTCGTTGGATTCTCTCTACATTGGAAGCTGAAGCAGTGCCCCATAACTGGATACCGTAACACCAAGTGGCTTTAAAAGCGACTTGTATAATAAAAGTTTACAGTCCAGGCTAAGTGTTGAATTTCTGCCAATCAACCAGTGTATTTGAGATAACTTAAGTTTCATCTGATGTTTCCATGTAAGCCTTCGATCAAGGTGTATACCAAGGTATTTCACTTGGGAATGTTGAGGAATATTTTGATTATTGATTCGAATTGGGAAACAAGTATCTCTTCTTAGGGTAAACGTTATATGGACACACTTTTGTTCATTTACCTTAATTCTCCATAAGTTCAACCACATTTCCAATTGTGTAATATGTTCTTGTAAATATCGGGAAGCCTCGTGAGGGTTTTCATGCATACTAAGGCAGGCTGCATCATCGGCAAACGTAGATGTATGCATATTGCTGCTCAAAGGCATATCACAAGTATAGATCAAATACAAAACTGGCCCCAGTATGCTCCCCTGTGGCACACCGGATGATATAGATTCGGGCACACTCATGAATTCTCCTTCCACAACCGTGAACTTTCTAATAAATTCACTAAATTTATTGGTAGATATAATGTTAATTTTAAAATTAGGCCTTCATGCCACACTTTATCAAATGCCTGCGAAACGTCAATAAACAGGGCAGAACAATACTTCTTTTCCTCAAATGTTTTTCTTATAAATTGAACCAATCTATGAGTTTGTTCAATGGTGCTATGCTGATTTCTAAAACCAAATTGATGGTCTGGGATGCACCCACTATCAGTTAAAGTTGGGGACAATTTTGTCATGAGTAGCTTTTCGAAGAGTTTTGACATAGTTGACAGCAAACTTATTGGCCTATATGACTCAGCTTTAGTAAGATCTTTCCCCGGCTTTGGAACCATTTTGATTTTTGCAAGCTTCTAGAGTTGTGGATAATACTCCAGTCGTAATATGGCATTAGAAATAAACAGCAAGATTCTTATTGCAATATGCGGCAAGTTCATCAGCATCTTGTTACTAATTCCATCAATACCTGGAGCTTTCTTAGGCTTGAGGTCAGCAATTACTTTATGTACATCACGGGGTAGAGCAACTAGACTCGGCAAATCAGCAACACCAGTACATGTATTTGGGGTAAATACGGATTTTAAATGCTCAGCAAATATTTTACATTTTTCCGTATCGCTTGTTGCCCATCCTCCGGTAGATGTGCGCAGAGGTGGCTTAAACTCAACGGGTATTTTAGGCTTTCTAACAGTGCGCCACAAAGAGTAATTAGATGTTGGTGTGACATCAAGACCTTCCAAATAATTTTTAAGAGATGCAGTTTTTTCAGATGCAAGCAACTCTTGAAGTCGTTTAGAACATTCTTTAAGTCTGAGTTTATGTTGGGGTGATCTGTGCTGTTGCCATTCCCTTCTAGCTCTTCTTTTTTCACATACGAGATGTTCAATATCCCTGGAATAAATTTTATTAAACCCAGACTGCGGATGGGAGGTAGTGGCATGTTCAGCAGCCTGTTTAATAATTTCGTTAAGATTGGCAATGTTAGTTTCAATGTCATTGGGTGTTCTTAACGCAATGTTTTCCGTGCAATGACTACTAAGATATTTTTTGAATCCCAGCCAATTAACACGATTGGTCATCTTTGTATATGGGTGAGGTAAGTCACTTCTTAGTGGGTTACAAATTGTAACGATTGTGGGGGAGTGATCGGAGGAGAGATCTAGAGAAGTTTCAACACTAATTAAATCCCTAGAAATATTTTTCATTACGCCAAAATCAATAACATCTGGAATTTTTCGTACGTCAGTAGGCCAATAAGTGGGCTCCCCACTCGAAATAACATCTAAGCCCATTTTTGAAATTGTATTAAACAAAGCTCGACCTCTAGATGTTAAAAGGTTCGATCCCCAGTACGTATGCTTTGCATTGTAGTCTCCAGCTGCCACGAAACAAGATCCAAGCGATTTGTAGAACTTCTCATACTGATCTTCGGTAACTGAAAATCTGGGAGGTGAGTAAATTGATGATATTACGAAGTTAGAACAAAAATTGTCTACAAAAATATTCGTAGCTTGCATATATTCTTCACTAACGTTGTCAAGAATATAGTGCTTGAGTCTTGACTTAATTAGAATTGCAGATCCACCGCATGCTCTCCCTCTAGGGTCCTTTGTATCATACATAGTGTAGCCATTTATTTTGAAAAAGCTTCTCGAAGTCAAATGTGTCTCAGAGACCAACATTATATCAATATTTTTTTCCGTAAGGAAGTGATCAAGTTAATTTTTATGTTGGCGAATGCCGTTTGCGTTCCAGAAACATATTTTTAACGTGTTCATGGCTTGTTAATTAATGCTTGAGCAGAGTATTCTGCATTCTCAGCATTTCTTGCATCATGTTAGTCATATTTTTTGTAAAATTGTTTATAGTTTGCACCAAATTTACAATAGTAGCTTCAAGGCGACTAAAGTTAAAGCTTGAGTTTGTATTCGTTGAGTTATTTGGATGTGGAACATTTTGTGGGGGAATAGAATTTGTTTTAGCAGCATCGGCATACGATACACGGGAAGTAACTGGTTGGCTCATTTGCACAAAAGTGGCGGAGTAAGCGTTTGCTGATTGAGATGGAGCTGATTTGGGTTTTTGCACCATATTCTGTTTGACAAAAGAGTACACAGGACAACCTCTGTAGTTACCTCCACAATTACTGCATTTTTTATCACTTTGATCTTTTGGCTTATTGCAATTAGCAGTGCCGTGTAATTCGCCGCACACAACACAAACAGTGGGTAATTTACAGTATGTTTTTGTGTGGCCATATTCTTGGCAATTATGGCACTGTACGGGACCTGATCGCTTATGTGGCTCTTCAACTGTGATTTTTTGGTATAAGAGGTATTTTAGGCTATAAATTGGGTGTGTCTCGTTTTTTTCAGCTGTATATCATTCGGCTCCAATTCAACACGAAATAGAGGCTGGGGGATCTTCTCCCTATTGATTATGTTGGTAGCATTTTTTACCTTAAACCCTTGTATCATGAGTGCATCTTTAACTTCTTCGGGATTAACATAAGAGTCAATACCCTTCAATACAATCTGCATACCTTTGACACTCTTAAGCTGGTACGTATAAAAACTTGTTTTATTTTTTTCAAATTCAGTCACTATTTTACGGAAATTTTTTTCTTCGTATATTTGAATTTTAGTTTCGTCAATATTACCACGCTTTATTGGAATAACATGAAATGCGTTTTCACCAATGGCCGAGACTAATTTTTTAATTAGGGCGTTAGAATTTTTCTCTCTCAAATATATAGGTGGTGGCTTAAAAGACTTTTGCGACGATGCAGCGGGCTTGTCGTCGGTGACTTGCAATAATGAAAAACGATTTTGACGATTGGTAGTTGAAGCGCTATTATCCCTAGACATCTGCAGCAGATGAAATTTTTGAAGAATTTGGGCTTCGCCCACGCTTTACCACTGTTATGTATCTGTCCATTCCGACTTGTACCTTGGGTTTTGAGCTACTTTTATCTGTAGTGATAACTTTATTAAGTGATGAACACGAGCCTGAAGGAGATGATATTACTGACTTATATGAAGAAGTACTAGGCAACTGTAATGTTAATGAATCACTATTTGGCATTGGACAAAGCGAAGTTGATCGCTGACGAAAAATTGGATTTGTCGTTAAAAAAATACTTTCATTAGATTTATTATTTGTATTATTTTCATTGAGAGCTTCAGAACTCACAGTAAAATAGGCATTTCTGCCGTTAGAACTCACTTCATAATTTTTTGTATTTGAGGTACTCATATAGAGTATTCCTCAAGGGTACTTTTTGTGTTTTTTTTTTTTGCTTACTGTTTTTTTTTTGTTTTTGTAATTTATGATTGTTTATTTGTTTTTGAGTTACTCGTATAGAGTAAGTTAAAGGATTTTAAACAGTTAATTACATAAAAATTTATTACGGCGCGACCACTGCGCCAGGAATAATTTTGCACACAATTTTTTTTGTTATTTAACAATTTTTATTTATTAAAAATTAGTATAAAATTAATTATCAGCTCTAAACCGACCGAATCGTACGAACGCGTAACCAAGACTGCCTGTTTTCATCCAACCTTGTTGGCTCGTTGAATCCATGGATCATGTTACACCAAGAAGAAGAAATAAAAGATGCACTTGTCCTCCAGGGATTTAAGGTAAAGAATGTATCAAACATATTTAACAAAGAAAAAGTACCCCAACCCCTATTTCGTGTTGAACTGGAGCCAAATGATATACAGTTGAAAAAAAACGAGACTCATCCTATTTATAGCCTTAAATACCTTTTATACAGAAAAATCACAGTTGAAGAGCCACATAAGCGTGCAGGTCCCGTGCAGTGTCATAATTGCCAAGAATATGGCCATACAAAAGCTTACTGCAATTTACCTACAGTGTGTGTTATCTGCGGTGAATTGCACGGTACTGCAAGTTGTACCAAACCAAAAGATCAAGCGGAAAAAAAATGCAGTAATTGTGGAGGTAATCACACCGCTAACTACAGAGGATGTCCTGTGTACTCTTTCGTCAAGCAGGCTATGGTGCAAAAACCTAAATTAGCTCCAGCTCAACCATTAAACGCGTACTCCGCCACTTTTGCTCAAGTAAGCCAACCAGTTACTTCACGTGTATCGTATGCCGATGCTGCTAAGGCTAGTTCTATCCCCACACAAAATATTTCACCGCCAAATAATTCAACGAATGCAAATTCAAGCTTTAACTTTAGTCGCCTTGAAGCTACTATTGAGAATCTGGTGCTAACTATAAACAACTTTACAACAAATATGACTACCATGATGCAAGAAATGTTGAGAATGCAGAATACTCTGCTTCAAGCATTAATTAACAAGCCATGAACACGTTAAAAATATGTTTCTGGAACGCAAACGGCATTCG